>CAHIKZ030004540.1:102500-640000 GCA_903632075.3 Acanthosepion pharaonis
TATATATATATATATATGTTTAATGTTGAAAACTGGGAAACTGTTGTTAGAGATCTAACTGGAGAAGGTTGATTTGGGAACACTGCAACAATTTTGCAGCAGAAGAGAATTGAGCGTTCCATCAAAAAGCGTGCCATTAGCAAGGGAGAAATAGAATCTGTTCCAGAGCTATTAGGACACCAAATCATTTGCAGTATTTGTGAAAAAAAGTCATCCTCTTCGTTTGGTCAGTCTAATGAGATCACACCTGAGAGGTCAGGTGCAAACCCCTTTTTGAATGCAGCCCTGCCAAAAAGACCTGCAGGTTACTTGTGCAAGTTTAGTGACAACGTTTATAAGTCTGTTACAGGGAACAAACATCTCATGATTGCACACAGGAACAGGCAAGATTCCAACATAGGTTTGGTTTGGTTTGTTTTGTGGCATATCAACCTCAATGGGTTATTTAATGCTGACAAAATTTTCATTGTTGGTAATATTTTTTTTTAAAAAATCTATTTCAAAAAATGCATTGCTAGTAATATTTATTTTTCAAAAATGTATTGCTGGTAATGATTTTTTTTTACAAAGTATTTCTGTTATTAAAACCTATTTTTACACTTTCATAGTGTTTTAACCCAAGTTTGGGGGTTAATTATTTGCTCATAGCTGTGACTCTAACAGGTGCTACCACCCCAGGTCAGGGTGGACCTGGGAACACCAGCAATTAATAGGTGGTTCCACGCTCCTCAAAACCACCTGATGAAAGGCCTTGCTGCTGGATGTAGTTTATCATCTTACCCAGGACATGGATGCAGTTTATCATCATACCCAGGACGGTCCAACATAGGTAACACAGACAAACTTTATGTTTGCCACATGTGTAAGAGAGGTTGTAAAAGTTAAGCTGGTCTTAAGAATCACTAACAGGCTGAGTAAAAATGATGGAAATAATGAAATTCTAATTGAAAAACCCCAAAAAGTTTACCAGTGCTCGTATTGCAATTTTTGCTGTTATCATTGCATGTTTTTTACCAAAGCCCATATTGCAATTTTCATTGTTATTATTGCTTTTCTCTGGCACTCCTTATTACTGGTTCCCATATTGTATTTATTTCTATGCTTGATCAACTCAGGAAATTTTTGTGGCCTAGCATATGTTCTGATTCCTTAAGTTTACGAATTTTCCAATGATATTCTTTGTCTATGATTTCAACCTGATCCCACAGAGGGCAGTGATTTCCCTTTGCTCTCCATATGTGGTCAGCCATGCCTGATTTTTCCACTTCCCCTTGTGTTACAGCTTTTTGGTGTTCTTGAAGACTTACCTTAAGAGGGCAGCCTGTCTCCCCTTTATATTTCTTTCCACAGCTGCACGGGATGGCATACACACAGTCTTTAGTCATGTTCTCCTCTATGGGTGGTCTTACTCAGGAGAGGTATCTGCAAAGTGCCATCCAGCTTTTGAAGGTTGTCCTGATGTGGAACTAGAACAGTCTATCTCAGCAAGAGAAATAAATGGTTCAGTTCAACATTCTAACCACCTGATAAAGGTTGGAGTGTACAACAACCGAAACATTGTGATAAATATGGTAACAAAGATGGGGATGTAAATAGTATACATAATACCTCATCTCAGAAATATAGACAAATACTAAAGGTATCCTTGAATATGAGTGGCCAGCTATTATATATATATATATATATATATATATATATATTACAATCTGTGGAGTTAAGCTTCAAGATAGGACATCTAACGTAGACCTGTTTAACAGGTGTAATATTGGAGGAATTGAGACTTTTATCATACAATCTCAGTTATGGTGGACTGGTCATATCTTGAGAATATCTGATGACAGAATACCCAAGATCCTAATGTACAGCCAGTTAGATGAGGGCTACAGGAATGTAGGACGCCCATGGCTGTGATACAAAGACAAGCTGAAAAGCAACTTGTCAGCAGTCAATATACCACATAACACCCTTGAGCGCTTAGCTTTGCAGTGGGTAGAATGGAGATCAGCGTGTTTTAGTGGACTCAGCAATTTTCAATCTGCTTGTCTGAATCATCTTCAAGAAGCGAGAGAAAGATCTAAAACGTCAGCCAATCTAACAGTGATCTCATCTCACAATCCTCACACTTGCTCCATATGTGGCCTCCTTTGTAAATCACTAGCAGGTCTTAAATGCCACAAGATTATCGCACAAACTTTCATAACTGAATCAATAAGCAGTCAGATCCTCATACGTTGAAACCAACGGGAGAGTCATTATTATTATATATATATATATATATATATATATTATATATATATGGTATTTATTGGGCTCTAAAGTGTTTGAAAAAATATATATATATATATATATATATTTCAAACACTCTAGAGCCCAATAAATACCATATGTACTAAGGTATAAGACAACTTCATATATAGTGTGACTTCTGAACTACATGAATTTTAAGGCAGAAGGAATAAAGACAATAAGAATAAAGACAACAGTTATAAAGACAAAAGGAATAAACACAATAGGAATAAGGACAATAGGAATAAAGACAATAAGAATAAAGACAATAGGAAAGAAGATAATAGGTATAATGACAAGAGGAATAAATACAATAAGAATAAATACAATAGGAATAAAGACAATTGGTATAAAGACAAGAGGAAAGAAGATAATAGGTATACAGACAAGAGGAATAATCTGTAGAATTAGATTTCTACATTCTCTGTTTTAAACCTATTAAAAGAGAATCACAGCTAAGTATTCTCAGTTTGTGCTGAACCCATTAAAATTGCTTCCAGAGTTCAGTACGAAACAATGCTTTCTGATTGGTCCATAAATAATAATGTCATGTTTCTGCCTACATCCGTAGGGTTGGCCTCAAGTTGATCTGTTCAGAGTTCAACACGCCAAAAAATGTTAACGTTCTTGAGCCTCCCACGTGATCAAGAAAATTCATAAATATGAAACTTTGACGTGACTAAGTAAGTGAGTCTTTAAAATAATCAACTCGTCACACGAATCCATGAAACACAACTTCCTCACTAAAAGTTAATTTTTATTAACATCAACCCGGCTTGTGGAATTCAATTTCTTTTCAACGTCAACTTATCTAGTGACCAATTCAACCAAAACAAGATTCAGAAACCAATTCACTTAATATCTAAACAACATAAAAGAAATTGTAACTATATCAGTCGAAGCGAGACAACTCTACAGTAAGTCAAGCAATCTATTTCATTTAATTTCACCATCAACATAAACTGTTTGATTCCTTACCAGATCTATAGCATAACACCTTTTATATTACCCTTGAACACACAACCAAGAACTCTAAAGTGTTTTAAACAACTTTATTATATTGTGTATACTTGTTGTTATATAAAAATATTTTCTGTTAAAACAAATATCTGCCTATTTGATTATTTCTCTTCTTCTTGTTGTCTTTGTTGCATTTGATTTAGTAAAAATAATAGAGGGTCAGTTTAATTTGTATTTTGTTTATGATACAGATTGGCTAACCCACTACAAATGACAATAAGAATAAAAACAAAAGCAATAGAGACAATAGGAATACAAGCAACAGGTATAAAATCCAAAGGAATAAAGACAATGAGAATAAAGACAATGAGGATAAAGACAATGAGGATAAAGACAAAAGGAATAAAGACAAAAGGAATAAAGACAATAGGAATAAAGACAATAGGAATAAAGACAAAAGGAATAAGGATAATAGGTATAAAGACAAAAAGAATAAAGACAATAGGAATAAAGACATGAGGAATAAAGACAATGAGAATGTGAATGTATTTTCAGGGTGTATGATGTAATTTGTTTGGTCTTGAAAAATGTTGCATCATCTGTGATTCTATCAGATTTTCATCACACCCAAACACTTTTGTCTCGACTGTCGATTAGCTTTCCTACAGCCATTTTCTGCAATGAACCTTACTCCAAGGAAGCGTATGAAAACTGTAACACCGCAGGAACGCACTGGCTAAACCTTACCAGTGAGCAAATCAAAGTTCTATAGACTGGCACAGAAACTCTTGTGATTTAAATCCAATCAAGAATCTCTGGTCAATCTGCAAGGAACAACTTAATGGAATGGGCATACAAAGTATTAACATGTGCACTTGGTCATGTTTCATTGGAAAAATATGAAAAAGTAAATAATGACGGAATTATTCATTTTGTTTCAATCAATTTACACAATTGTATATATATATCAATCAGGAGAAAAAGGTTGTTAGCACTACAGAATTTTTTTATGGCAATAAAGATAGATGTAATTAAAAAAATTCATCTTCCAAAAACCACTGCTACTGTAACTGGTATGAAAAATATGGGAAGAAAAAATTTTGTAATGAACTAACAAATTTTAGACGTCATTCATCAGAGTTTGACTGAGTGAAATCAATAAAATTCTTGGGAACACCAATTAAAAGAACTCAGAAATAAAAAGAAAATAGATCCCTCTCAGCTGTCAGGGGTCTGCTATCATGGAACATTTTATAAAAAATCAAGGTTGTGCTGCTTTCTTCAATACAGACATGTTTCTGGGCTTGTGCAATTTACATTCTAGCTCCCATCTGAAATTCCTTGAAACAATCTTTGTTAAAACAAGCATCCCAAAGGAGTGATTGTGTGAACTTAATGTGATCTGTTTAGGAAAAAGTACACCCATCTCAATATATTATCGAGGCAGGGGTATTTTCTTTCTTTGTTCATTTTTTTTAATCAGTGTGCACAGGAATTATACTGATTTACCTTAATTGAGCTCTGATGAATGAGGTGTGAAAAGTGGTTAGCTCATTCCAAATTTTTCTCTCCTTTATTTATTTTTCTCTTTGTGCATTTAAAAAAATTTGTGTGTTTTGATTTTTCATAACAGCTGTAGTAGTTGTGATCTTTCTGTATTTGACTTCTTAATTATGTCCATCTTTATTGCCACATTATATATATATATATATATATATAAATAGAGAGAGAGAGAGAGAAAGAGAGAGAGAGTGATCGGTAAACTGTTGCCATTTTATAGTAGGGTTAGTTGATCACCGTCTGTGAGAAAAAGAGCAACCATGATGCAATTCACTGTGCCAGAAATTTGGAAATGGCATGCTGTACTGCTTGGCGTTCATGCCAGAAGCTTCAATATGAACATTTCAGAGTGTTTGGGTGTCAATCTGAGGAGAGTATTTGGAAAGTGTTGGATGAGTTTAATGGTGATTACAAAGGTATGACAGTTCAGATATTTCAGATGTGTCAAGAGTAGAATTTGAGGAGAATTTATGGGCAAAGCATTCAGCTTCATTAGCAGAGGATGATAACACTTCCTGATGTTATCGGTCTGGAGGGGTCAATCCCAGCATGCGGCACCTTTGGAGTGTGCTTGAAAACTATACCATGGGTTAACCCAAGCTTTGTGAGTGAAATTGGGTAGACAGGACCCTTGGGTACTGTTGCTAGCTGTGCTAGCATGAAGTCACAAGTCATCGTGGCTGAGGGCTTGAGTGTGCTGGCCTGGTTCAGATTGTTGATTATGCTAGATAACATGCTCTTTCCCAGAAACTGTAACTAAGGTCTGCTCAGCATAGTTGCAGTATAAACCACAAGTGGGCTCTGTGGATGTTGAATAAACACAAATGCGGCTGAGAAAGCGTCTGCAATAGGGATTGGCTAGCCGTCCTAGTGGACAGGTATCCTTGAATATGAGTGGCCAGCTATACATAAAATTCGCTGCTAATTATTTATGGTTAATTTGTTTAAATAATGCACTGACTATTGTTTGTATTGTAGTGGCTCCTGATAAAAATAAAATATAAAAATATAAATATATAAACAAAAAAATAAAAAGAATTAAAATTAAAATAAGGCATTTGCACTTTCCTTCAAAACCCTTATCTCTTTCTTTCTCTCTTTCTCTCTCTCTCTCTCTCTTTCTTTCTCTCTTTCTTTCTGAACCTCTCTTTCTATACTTCTCTCGACAAACAAGAAGACAATCCTCAAATAAAAAGATGATGAAGAAAAGACTGAACCCTCCAAAAAATGCTGGAAGTTTGCAGGCTCAGAGCCTAAGTATTTGTGACTAAAAACTAAGTCAGGGAGGCTCCACGCATAACTTCCATTATAAAAGAAATAAAAGGACAAAGAAAAAATGCAATTTAGAAAAAAAGCAATGAATAGAACAAGCTAATCAAAAAAAAAGATGGAAGTTTCAAACCAACAGGCCAATACAAAATATATAAAGAAAAATAAAAAGAATTTAAATTAAAATAAGGCATTTGCACTGTCCTTTAAAACTCTTATCTCTTTCTTTCTCTCTTTCTCTAAACTTCTTATATTGTAATGAGTCCATTATTTCTCCAAAGCCCTGTTCCACCATCCATTTACTCAAGCTCATTAAGTATGTTACACATTGTTTTTCTCCTTCTCTCTTCCCTGTGAGTATCAGATTTTCCAAGCCTTCCTTCCTCATTATATAAACCTCAACTATCTCTTCCTCATGTTAAGCATTAGTTTCCTTTTTGTTTCCATTTTATCCAAAACTCTGTTGTTACTCACATGTTCAGTCCATGGTATCCTCAGCATCCTCTTGTAAAACCACATTTCTGTTGCTTCAAGTCTCCTCTTCCTCTCTGAGGAGATCATCCAGCACTCACTGCCATATAGGAGGATAGATATCATGTAGCAGTTTAGTACTCTTTTCCTTGTTTCTAGTGAAGTTTTCCTATTTCTTAATACTCTGCTTAGCTTTTGGAATGCTTCCTTAATTATCGCAATACACTTATGGATCTGTGTTGCTCTTTCTGTCCTCTGTTAAAACATTTTCCAAATATTTAACTTCCCACACTTGTTTGATTTTGGAACCTCCAATTTGCAATTCTAACTTTGTACTCACCCTTTGTACTAACCATGCATTCTGTCTTCTTGTAGTTGATGTTTAGTCCTTTCTTCTTGCTTTCCTTCCCTACCTTTTGTAAGAGTTTTAATGAATCCTGGTAGGACTTTTAGTTCTCTCAGATTTGCCTCATAGTATAGGATAAATGTCACATCCTTATCTTACACCCCATTCTATTTTTTTATATCTGCATAATTCATTTTCTAACATTTTTAAAAATCTGATACCTGAATTCTTTAAATGGTTCTCAACATAAAATATCAATAAATTCAGATGTTTTTAAAAAATGTCTTTCATGCTAAGAGAACAAAATATGGGTCAGAAGGTGAAAATATCTTATCTGTTATGTTCCCAAATATTCAGACAAACCTTTGGTCTGGCCTGCGTGCAGTTTATTTTTCTCTTTTTTAATATTTCCTAGTTCAGTAACTGCCACTTTGCCAATGGCAAGATGATCAAATTTTAAACCTAAATTGTTTATCTATTTCAAATACTACACTTTCATTTTAATTTTAAGTACAGGATTCACAAAATTTACTTCAAAAGGCCACACATTTCAGCTTATACGCTTTTCCTGTTACCCAGTGGTTGTTATCAGACAAAACAGGAGCTTAACCTTTGCAATACTGATATACATTTCAATTTCATTCAAACTGTGTGTATGTACAGATGCAAGTTTTCATGTACATTTTAATTATAAAAATATCATTCTATTTTTTTTACAGAATAATTCCCTGCCAAAATTCAATAAAATACACTAATTATCTGCCATTTTTACAGTTTAAAATTTTTTTCTTTTATATTGTCTTCATCATTATGATTTTATTGGTCAGTTCAGAGTAGGGGTTGTCCAGAAGGAATTGGATATATTATTCCAATGTATTATTTCAAATGTAGTTGAATTCTGTGTCTGTGTGTGCATATATATATATATATATATATATATATATATATACATGATAAAATAAATAACAAATAGGAAATGTTTATATATATATATATATATATATATATATATATATGATAAAATAAAGAACAAATAGGAAATGTTTCGAAATCTAACATGTTTCACTTTTATTCGAGCTTCATCAGAGAATGAGGAAATGGAGGAAAAGAAGAAAGAAATTGTGGTATTTTTACTACTTGTGTTGTTTGATTTTCATTGGCTAATCAGGTTTGGTGTGCATTTGACTCTTTTACACCAACATTAGTATAATTAGTGGTGGTTTGAATTCAAGGAGAGATGTTGTGTGTATCTAAAGTTTCAAGAAATTAATGTGTTCCAAGCCTACCAGCAAATGAATAAACCCATCCTCTCTCCTTGTGTTGACCTCAGTGTCCACTTTTATATTTACATATAATCTAATCCCTGATAATGAGTATTTTACTCCTAAATATATCATACTTTAAAATTATATTTTTATCATATGAAATATACTATGAATGTTATTATAGTGGACGCTTTGTATTTGAAATAGACACTGCAATTATTTATTTTATTATTTTATTTATTAAGGAAGTGTCCACTATAATAACATCTGATATGTTGGATTAAAAATAAATCCATTGTTTATATATAAACATAAAATAGGTTAAAAGGCCGGGAAAAACTACCATTACCAAAAAATGAACGTTTAATAATAGATTGCACATTAATATGGTTTTGACTGCTATGTCTCTCAGGTGACTGGGCAACAATATATATATATATATATATATATATATAGTACAGATAATAGATCTGTTGGTATATAATCTGGGTGGATTTAGAACAATGCTCTGAGACGAGCACTTAGAGGTTGATGATAGCTGTGTGAAAAATGGTTTGAAATAGACTATACCTATGTTGAAGTAATTTTGTTTTTAAAGCTGTAATATATATATATATATATATATATATATATATATATATATTAAATAAAAACAGACCACTTTAAGGTTCCTTAAAGTGGTCTGTTTTTTTTAAATTATTTGCTCTGGATTTACATTGAGCTCTCTGGATTTTATCCTCCTTAGGTTTACCCATATGGATTACCTAGTTTTTATAAACTATATATATAAACTATATATATATATATATATATATATATATATATATATATACACACACACACACACACAATTATGAATACACATTACCATTCAATGACCGCTTAGACATACTAGAATCTTTACAAACTTACAGAATTATCAACAGTTTTAATGCACATGATACATGACTGACCAATGAGGATTGATCCAAACAAAACTGAAAATACCAAAGTTTCTGCCGTTTTGTCCATTTTATTTCAATCTCTGACAGAACGTTAATTGATATATATTTCCTATTTGTTCTTTATCCTGTCGAATTCCAATCCATATTTGATCTGCATTTGATCTTTAACTGCTATATGAGTGGAAAGTGATAGAATGTTTTTATAAATTTTATTATATAAAATTTATAAAACATTCCATCACTTTCTGCATTCTGAGGTTTGTGAAATCATCTAAAACCACAAGAGCATATGAAACTACAAGTTGCAGATATTAGCAAGTAAACAGAGTGTCTTTACTATATTGTATATATAATGTTTCATTGAACAAGACTGACAAGGCACTTTTATTTAATTTTTTAGTATGTTTTTATTGTATGCATACAAGCCCCTATAAAACTAAACAAACATAACCGACAAGGTAAACAAAAGTACCTTGTCAGTTTTGTTTAACAAAACATGTAATAAAGAGAGATTGCCACCCAAATACACTACTATATCTATATGAGAACTGGTTGATCACCCTCCCTGTTATCCTGATGTGGGCCCATCTGATTATCATCTGTTCTCCAACATGAAAAAATACTTACCTAGGAAACAATGATGATGATATTATACCTGCTGTTGATGACATTTTGGGCCAACAGGATGGAAGCTTCTTCACTGCAACCCCAATAGAAGCTTGTGGACCAAAAGGGGGAAAATGTTGAAAAATAAACCTCATTTGGTTTACTCTCATTCCATGAGAGTATCTTGTTCAACCTATGAACTTTCAGCTGACCCTCATAGTACACAGTTTTGAACTTGATATTTGTAAAGTACAAAGTGCAGATAACTCTTTATGAATTCAGGGATTGATTTGATACTGTATTTATATTATGAACAGGACTATCCTTAAAATAAATGATTAAAACAAACAAACAATATTTGTTTATTCTGACAAGCATCATAAAAGGAAGGTTTCATGAAAGCTATCCTTAAAAAATTGTTTAATAAAAAGACCAGTTAATTTAAGCAATGTCCAAGCTATTTTCTAGATATAACTATTTAAAAAGAAACATAAGTAAAATGGCAGATAAAATAAAGAGAAAACCATTCAGATCAATGCTGGGACAAGGGTCTCATGCTTTCTCCCCTATATTTTTCTACATCTCAATTTTCATAAGGTAGTATTCAAAATGTATTGTAACCTAATTATGTACAATAATGGATCATATAGGTGAACAATTCAACCAGAAAACTTGAAAATAAATACAATGTACCTAAATACAAATTGTTTATAATAAATCATTTCATCTTAAATAAATGAACAATGTTTTGTGACAATTTTTAACATAAACTTGAGATATTTTTCTTCTTTAAACTTGTATAATTTAACACATTCAACATTATGGATAAAAATAATGAATTTTATATAGTGTTTTTTCAAGACAGATTTGGACAGAAAATAACAAAAAAAAAAAGGACCACAGGAGGATATTAAAATTCACAAAAATTTTTCATCCTTTAATAATCAATTGTGCTAAGTAAGAGTCACAAAGGCACTAAACAGAACCCCCAGTTAGGCTTGGGTCAATCTCATTTTGGGTAGCATGCAGCAGACCTGATTCAGATGATGACATTTCAATTTAAATTAAGCTTAGTTTCTGTTATAAAAATCAGATGAAGTGCATTTTAAAAAAAAAAAAATGATTTTCTGTAGCAAAAAGCAAACTATCAGTGACAGATTACTCGTGAAAATAGTTTATCTTATTTGCAGTGTTTCTCAAATAAATACAGTTCTATAAGAAAAATATCACCAGCAAATTATAATTACACCATTGTGAAAATTAACTGAAACAACTGATTTAGTTTCCTTTCTTTCACCATACAGTCAGTTTTAGACCCACTCCAGTGACAGGGTGTAATCGATTTCTATTTTTTCCTCAGATTAGGTCATGTACAGTGGCATGCAGTAATATGAATCTGTTTTCAGGGTGTATGATAAAATTTGTTTGGCCTTGTAAAATATTGTGTCAGCCGTGATTGCATCAGATTTTTATCATGTCCATACACTATTGTCTCGACTGTCGATTGGTTGTCCTACAGCCATTGTCTGCAATGGGTGTTACTCCAAGGAAGCATACAAAAATTGTAACACTGCATGAACACACTGGCAAGCCTTACCAGTGAGCAAATCAAAGTACTATAGACTGGACCAGAAAAATCCAATCGAGAATCTGTGGTCGATCTGCAAGGAACGATTTTGTGGAATGGACTTATGAAGTACTAACATGTACACTGAGTTATGTTTCATTGGGAAAATACAAAAAAAGTAAATAATAATGGAATTATTCATTTTGGTTCAATTAATTTGCACAAGGGTGTATAATGTAGTTTTTATTGTAAATTAATTTTAAAATAAAATGAATTTGAAATATTTTCAGCATAGATACATGAATAATGTATTTTACTTGAAACAAAATTCCTGGCTATGATGATAAACTGCATCTGGCAGCAAAGCCTCTGAGTAAAAAGGGAAAGTGTAATCAGGAAGACAGTAGATAGCGATTGACATTACATTTAGATTTTTGCAGATTAAAATTGGCTGGAAAGCATGGAGCTGGAAGGGAGTTCCACAAGTGAAAAGTACAAGAAGAGAAACTGTGAGCATAAAAATTATGATGACATCTCGCAAGCTAGTATTACACTTAAAAGATTTCTCAAATTCTCAGACCAGTAGATGAAAATACACTGTTTGGGAAATAAACAGAGTGTCTACTTAAATATGGGTATCCACTAAAGATAATGTTTAAAGTGTTAAAAATATGTCAGGTTAATAAAAAAAAGAAAAAAAAGAATCCATTACTTCTTTAGAAATAACTTTGTTTACATTTTGGATATGAAACTGAGCAGTTATAAACTTTCAGGAGTCTGAACAGGAAGGATACGTTTAAAAGTCAGTACAAGACCTTATCTACCAATGCTCTTTATGGTTGAGTCAGTTAAGACCATGCCAAATCTAATGATGGTTTCTCCTGTGGAGAGGGGGAATGTGGGTTCAAATCCTGCCAGAGAGTACACTGTTTCTTTATTAAGATTTCTTGAATATTCAGACCAGGAGATGAAAATAAATATATTGTTTAGGAATTTAATGGAGTGTCTACTCAAATATGGGTATTCACTAAAAATAACATTTCAAGTGATAAAAAATATATCAGATTAATAAATAAATAATCCATTACTTCTTTAGAAAATGAATAAATAAATAATAACTTTTGGGATTGGGTTAAACTTTGCTAGAATATAGTAAATTCTGGTTGTGGGCTTATAGTCAGGCTGTATGAAGAGTCACAAACCCTCTCTTGAAATGTGAAGGCAGAGTCACAAACCGTCTGTTGAGATGTGAAGGTAAAGTCACAAACTCTCCTTTGGGATGTGGAGGTAAAGTCAAAAACTCTCCTTTGGGATGTGAAGATAGAGTCACAAGCCCTCTGTTGGGATGTGAAGGTAGTCACAAGCCGTCTGTTGAGATGTGAAGGTAGAGTCACAAGCCGTCTGTTGGGATGTGAAGGTAGAGTCACAAACCCTCTGTTGAGATATGAAGGTAGAGTCACAAGCCGTCTGTTGAGATGTGAAGGTAAAGTCACAAGCCTTCTGTTGAGATGTAAAGCTAGAGTCACACACCCTCTGTTGGTATGTATAGGCCATCAGAGGCATAAGCCATCTGTCAAGATATAGAAAAGGCTAGTGAGAGTGTCAGTCACAGTCAAGGATGAGCAGAAGGGCCATTGAAATTATTACTGGATAAAGGAAAAATTTGGTCCATCACAAGAGAATTTGGAAGTAGCAGTGAAGATATCCTAAATACCAATTACCTATCCGCCAGGTGAATCCAAAAATAAAAAAAAACGGTATATTGAAAACCAGATTCATGTTTTCTCTTCTTGCTGTGATATTTTCACCTTTTACTTTTTTGCTTAGCTTTGATGTGGTACAATACCGAAATATGGGTCACCCAGTGAGGATCGAACTCGCTATTCAGTCACAATTGATCTAGCAAGACAAGCTTGCTAATTATTACACATTAAGGTGCCTGAAATGGATTTTCTCAGGGTAGCTTAGATTTGGCACAAAGCTGAAAGTGTAGGACACACAGTGAGAATCAAACTTACGATTCAGTCACAATAGATGTAGCAAGTTTGCTAAACGTTACACCACATTGAAGTGCCCAAATGTTTCTTCTTTCAATGTACGCAGAGTTTTTCCCAGATTTTGTTCACACTGAGATAGATGGGTTTCAAAGTACATTGTGTGGTGATGCTGTCTTGGTATGAAACTGACCAGGGAATTTAAACAGATTGATCAATCTATTAAAAAAATGTCCATTTTTTTTCTAAAATTATTTTACGCCTTTTGGGTGGCCTCTTATACAGCAATAATGTACAGTAATATTTCACTTAAGCAGTGTAAAATAAACTATGATTTTATATCTTTTAATGTGTTCCATTGTAAATATCACCATAGCCAATATCACCCTGAGCATTGGGTATTTGATGGTATCAAGTAGGGTTCAGGAAAGTGTTCATTGATGTTAACTCCTTCCCCAGCATAGATACATATGCTTTTACCTAAAGTGTTTTTTCAGGCCTGGCCAAATAAAGACCTCCAAAATATGATGTTCAAAAAAAAGCTTCAGGCATGTTTATACATTGATCTTGATTCTTTTTATGCCCTTCTGAGCTTGAAACAAGCCCAGTTGTCAACTCGTACATCTGGTAGAGTTGTTAGCCAGTTCTCAAATACTTCAAGATGTCTCAGTTTCTTAGTTACTATATTAAAAACATTTTAAAAAATATGCAAAAATGAAACATTTTTCCCCCCCAAAAGTGGTGAAGAGGTTAAGGAACAATTATTTTATGCTTTTTTTTATAAAGGGTGCATCATGCTCCTTAAATAAATAAACTCAAGTGTATGATGCATATTTCATATATTTTGAACAATAAAAAAAAAAAAAATATTAAAAAATTGAAATCTTCAGATACACTGGGTTGTAGATTAATATTATTTTTTTTTTTTTTTAATATTATTATTTCATTTAGATTCCTCGACTAGTTTCGGCCAAAATGGTCATCATCGGGAGAAGAAATATTTCTGCTTGCTGGTAGCAGTAAACTACAGAAATGAATATATATATATATATATATATATATAATCTATATCAACGGACAGTGTTAAATAAAATGATTTGGCTCAGCTTGAGGTTGGATGGGGTAACAGATTTTCAGTTGCCACAAAGCAAATTTGTATGGAGTGAAAACAATTAAGTTGCATTTATTTTTGCTTTTTTGGCAAATTTAAGGTAATTCTTCATATAAGCAGCACAAAATAATGTCAAATTTCTTCTTTGCTTAAATGGCATAAATTAAAGTGTCATTTTCTATTTTTAATGTTTTTTCATCATAAATATCAAGCAGGGTTCAGGAAAGTGTTTCTTAGTTGTCAGATTTGTGAGTAGAGTGAAAGAGATGATTGTGTGGTATATTCAACCTGGAAGCCATATTGTTTATTGGGATATTCAGCCAGGAGGCCATATTGTTTTAGATGGAAGGGCTGTTAATGCTGGAATCAAGGAAATATCACAGGATATACTCTCATGACATTGTTATTCATCAGCAGCATTTTGTGGATCCTGCGGTACAAGAAGGCCTGTGCTTTCAGTATTTATTTGCTGTGTTGTCCACCATTACCCATTGTAATAATGTTTAACTATAATAAACGTATATACTTTGGTCTTATTGATTTTATGCCATTCAGGGAATAGCAGTTTATTTTATGCCACTTAAGGATTACTTTAACATATATTGTTAAATAATAAAATACAGGTTTATCAAGAGCACAATGAACATTTTTTTTAAATGACCATAAAAAAAAAAATTCTGATATGTTCTGGTACATGTTGCACAAAAATTAATTTATTCAAAACAGGGACAAAGAGGGAAATCATCAATTAAACCATCTATGAATTATCAATGTCTATTTATTTATGTATTTCCTGATCCCTCTGTAGAGGGAAGGGAGATAAATCAACAATTACTTCACCGAGTCATTTTAGTAATCTATACAAATAAAATATTTATCTGCATTTAGACAAAAGTAATTCCTGACCAAAATGAACCATTTAATTAATCAGTTTCTTTTTTCCTACATTTCTTATATTGCAGTCTTATTTGTTCAAGACTTTCATGTAAAGCACTCAGATACTTTTGTCTATTAAGTGATCATCTTGCTTTCACTTGGTCTTGAAATAATCTTTGTTGTTCTGTTGTCAATCTTTTTCTTCTGTGAGATATTTCCATTTTACTATTATATTGAACACACAAAATTTTCAAGGATATTGAGCAAAAACTGATTTATATAATACCAGGAGTAATCAATGAATCAGTTACCTTTGAACGTATAAAAAATAATAAATAAATATATAATGGTAGTAATTAAGCAGTTCATTCTAGTTGTGAATTCTTTATATGCAGTTTATTGAATCTCAATAGATTGTTTCAAGACTTTTGTTTCATTGGATCTCACAATTAAAACTTAACAATTGCTGTCATTTTTGGCCACACAGGTACACTAGTGTATATATAATAGTGAAAGCCAGTTTTCAGGAAACTCACTTCATGCAAAGTTTACATATTGAGTTATTTACTACTTCAAGCACTCAGATGGCTATATACCACATTGTACTAATGGATAATAATATCACATTGGGTAATTATCATATCAGAGTCCCCAGTGTAACGAGAGTGCTTGGCGGAATGATTTATTCTCCTTTACTCAAAATTTTATTTATTTATCTAGACTTTATGAATTACTTAACTATGAGATATATATATATATATATATATATTACACACATGTCCCATATGGAGAACTATATATCACATATCTACACAGCAAAGCAAAGTATAAGGAGGAACAAAAAGGAAAGGTCTTACATATGATTTGGAGATACTCCTGACCTGGAGAAGTCATTTTTAGGATACCAAATTTAAAAAGGCCAAATTCATCTATGTCCCAAAAGGAAATGGTACCATGCACTTGTAAGCTCCTACAGAAGGCAGGTTTAGCCTCAGCCCTATGGCCCAGGCTAGAAGAAAGCAATCTCGTTTGGTTACTGTTCACAAATTGAAAAATGACTGCTGCTTTGATCACTGTATGGAGTGACATCACAAAACAGCCATCATGTGACTTATCACCCCCTCCCCAAAGAAAAGTAAGCACCTTCTGTATCCTTATAGTGCTAATGTCAAAGCACAATCATCTGTATAGTGTAACATTACATTGAAATCAAGGTGCCTAATGGGTACTTTAACTGAAGATAAACATGAGCTTTGCTAGATTTTTCAATAAATTCCAATTCTTGTAAAAGATTTATTTTAGCCACACAAATCTCATTAATAATAATAGATGTATTAAATATGAAACTAGTTTCTCATATATTCATCAAATATACAAATAACAGGTACATGTAAGATTGTTATTGTTTGTCCTGCAACACATGATGCTCATGATAAAGTTGAACAACCTTAAAATAGTAAACTTTTTTTTTTTTTTTTAAACTTTACCTATTTAGTAATGTGATTGTGTCTCTTAGGTTTTGTTTTTGATTAAATTTTCAGAATCCTTTTGAATATATATATATATATATATATATATATATATATATATATATATCTCACTACCACACACAGAACACATACACTCTAGTAAAGTGATAATCGAATCATCCTTGATAATGGCTAAAGGTATAGCCAAAAGCGCTCGGAAATATAGAACATTCGGACAGTTCTTACACACCCTTTGTCCAGAAAAGAAAGCTCTTGTCAGAACACAAGAAAAATTAAATAAAAAAACTCAACCGTAGTACCTTGTCTGTCGTTTTTCATGTAACATGAATAAAGGAAGGATTGCTGCCTAAATATATATATATATATATACAAGGCTTAAACACTAATATTCCATAGTTATAATTCATTATATTAGAATCACAATCCAATTCATCAGACCTACAAATTCAAAAGGAAACAAAAAAAAACAATTTCAGTAAGAGTATGTGTGGGAGTGAGAAACAAGGGTTTGAAGGAAATGCATGAAAGTACACACACACACATATATATATATATATATATATATACACACACACACACACAAAGTTCTTATACAAAATGTTCAACTATTTACCCTATACTGCTAGTTAACTCACCATTTATCTGATCATGTTATTGTCATGCTGCCCAGTTTACACAGGGCTGATAATAATAAGCTCCTCCATGAAAAAAAAAAATTTGCCCTCTTCTGTTATAGACTTCAGGATATTACCTTCTAAATACTCTGTCATATATATATATATATATATATATATATATATATATATATATATAGATCCGACAGTGTGAAAAAAATATGGAAAAACAAAATCTGAATATGCAAGTATATGGTGTTTTAATGTACGACGTCAGACGTTTGGTCTAGTAGACCTTCTTCAGGACAGTTATTAAAACATAATTAATATTAGACGATATTCAAGTCAACATGAATAAGAATTTCATGGGGTGTGTATATATATATATATATATATATATACACACACCCCATGAAATTCTTATACAAGATGACCAACTAACATCCTATCCCGCTGGTTAATTTGCCATTTTTCTGATCAAAAAACCTGCTTCTAACAAAAATATTTTGTACTTTTCAAGCTGTAGAATGAAAAACTAAAATACAATTTTTATTCAAAAAACAAAATATCTTTTCATTTATTGCAGGACACAAAAGCACCAAAGATTACAAGATGCAAAAGAAAGTGTATGTGTATGTTGTTGCCAAGTAACAAAATGTACAAATGATGACTGCTGCCTTCAGCTTCCCTGAGGAACACTTGACTCAAATGTAAGGTCCATAATTCGCCTCTGTATCATTCAAGTTGGCCCGAGCCTCATTCTTTGGACAAGTTTATTTCATCAAGAGCCGCTCTTAAGAAAAAAAGAAATAAAAAAAACTCTTTTAATGTGGTTATGAAAAATACATTAGATAAAAAGTGTAAGAATTTAAAAAAAAAAAAAAATTTCATAACAAAATTCTTTGTCCATTGTTGGTAGACCATTTCTCACCATGCAAAAGAGAAAATTGGATGATGAAGAGATTTGAGACTGTTCAAACCATTGCGTTGCCGAGATCTTCAAGGATACTAAGAGTGCTAAACATTGAATGAAACTTGCTGTCACTTATCCTCCAGTTATAGCTACCATCCATGAAATGTTATCAGCAGCTGTAGTGTTTTTTTTTTTTTTTTTTTTTTTTTTTTAAGCGTTTCACCCTAAAGCAAGGCAGAAAGCCACTAGGATGCAAGGGTTACAGAAAATTTGGAGCAAGATCAGATGGGAGTGATAGAAGAAAGGATGAGAAGAAGAGAGTGGATAGATCAAGGCAACTGGAGATACAGAGGCCAGAGAGCAAGAGAGAGAGTACTGAAACCCCTTCCTAAACAAGAAACAAGGCGTTTCCCTCTACTCATGTCCAAGAGAAGGGGAGGAGTGTTGACGGGCAGCAGGAAAGCCTACCTACTCCTACTGTTATTATTATCTTTTTACTCTTTTCTTATTTATTAATTTGTTTCTATTATTGTCATGAAAATGATAAGTCAAAATGATACATTTGATAAACAAATTGTTCACTGACGTCCAGTCTAAAATAAATATGGTCATTCCTTGTCATGATAGAGAGTTTGTATGTTTCAGTGATCCAAAAGAGAAAAGCTGTCTGGAGTTTCAATTCCTGCAGGAACATCCATAACAGTAAGGTTGAGGAGGAGGAGGTGGGGGATCAGATTGAATGTGATTACCCTTGAAGGGCCCCACTGGCAGAAAAGGCAAATATCTATACAATCTCAGCAACCAAACCGGTAGAAGAGAGCAGCACTGTTTGGGCAAAGCGAACCTTGTCAGACCAAGCATCTGACAGACCGACGCAACCAGGTTTGCCAGATCTCACCTGTCAAACCCTTTTGAGCTGCAAAGGAGGCGCTTCTGGCCAAGTTTGCAGACTTCTCTATCATGCAGAGTTTTCTACCAAAATCAAATTCATGCAAATGACCTCGTCAAACTCTTTGATTACTCTTTAGGAGTAGACAGAGCCTTCAGAGCCATCTCTGTCACCAGAGGGGAGAAAACAAAATAAAGTGAGAGGATAGCAATCTCAATGCAAGTGGGTGCTGACAACTAATAGAATAATAATAATAATAATACCTACTGATATACATAAAACTATATAATTTAACATATGTGAAGGTGCAAAGAATTTTTGAGAAAGTGTTCCATAACTACCTAGAGCAATAATTATGTAAAAAAAATATTAAAAATCAGAGTACTGCAATGCTTTGCTTTTCAGGACCCAGCTAAGTATGATCCTTATCTGGGTACCAAATAGCACACTTTAATGTTTTTTTTAAACTAATAGTAATTGTATCATAATAACAATAAGAATAAAAATACAGCTATTGCTTGTAGATGAAGATATAGTATTGCCCAGGAGAAAATAAAGTTTCCAGGTCATCTAAGATGATCTACTGTACTTAATAAGTACTTTAACTCACTATAAGTAAAGTGCATTTGGCCATTTTGATTTTCACTTATATAATCATGCAAAAATTTTTTAAAAAAAATAAAATAAAAAATAAACCTTAATTTGTGGCAATGGCCAGATGAAAATCTAGTATCCACAAAGCATCCATAAAATAGTTTACACAATTATAGCTAAAAATTAATTGCATCTCAGTTTCATTTAATCTAGTAAATTAATAATTAAGAGTAGAAAGACTAGTTTTATAAATGCTGAAATTACACTAAAATAGAAACAATTAAAAAAAAAAAAAAAAAAAAAATCCTTAGTTATCTCCCTTGAAAGTTAATTTAATAAAATTATGATTCAATATTTCCAGCATGATGGTGAGTGTATCCCAGACCAAGTCATGAGTAAAAAAAAAAAAAAAAAAAAAAAATAAAAAAAAAAAAAGAGAAGTTCTCAACCTGGCCTAGGAAGCCCTTTAAATAAGTATGATATAAAATGGTCAAATTTTGGGAAGCTGTGTGTGTGTGTGTGTGTAGGGGGGGTTTACAAAATTTTATCATGCCTAAAAAAAAAAAAAAAAAAAAAAAAAAAAAATTAAAAGTATATGTTCCATGATAGATACAAAGATATTAAAAGAAAGGAGGAGGAATGATAACAAGGAAACATATTACAAACTGTAAAGTCATGTCATGAATAAAAAAAAACAAACAAAAAAAAAAAAAACCAATATGCTTTGGGCAGGGGTTCTTTTTTTGTTATATTTTTCAATTTACCACTTTACAGTGATTAATATTTTTTTTTTACTATGGGTAGGGAAATAGAAATTGGGAGGTTCTGACTGGAATTTGGAAGTCTGGCTTAATAATTCCAATGACCATGAATTGTCTGTCGAACACATTTTGAAGTGCTGTCAGTTTAAAGTTACATACCAAGATTAGTCCATGCTATTAATGACAATGATCCAAACCAAAGAGTGGCATATCGCAAACGGTATTTAGCATAATGGGTGGAAGAAGCTTACTGTGACTGGTCCCGTTTAGTTCAACTTGCTGAAACAGACTGTCATGCCAAGTGTTAGAGAGGACTTTGAAGATGAGGTGTTTTCTTCTCAGCAATATGGGGCACACCCACACTACCAAGATTTTGCCAGACAGGTAGACTGGACAAAGGGGTTTCACAGAATACACTCAGTGTTCATCAGACCTCACACCACTAGACTTTTTTTTATGGAGATGCTTAAAAGACAAAGTCTACGCTATGAAACCTGAAATAGTTGCTGAACTGAGAGCAGCTATTGAATGAGAATGCACAAAAATACCAAATGAAATGTTTGATGTTTGTGATTCTGTTGCTTCATGTTGTCAATAGTGCCTGGACCAGAACAGACGCCAGTTTGAAAACTGGTGTTGACAATAAAATAATGGCTGTAGATTTTATTTAATTTTATAAATGAAATGTATATTTAATAAAGACTGACTTTATAATTACTTAAAGTTTGTATACATTTTTGGGTGACACCCTTTATATTTAGATATGTGGATACATAGTTTCAAAACGGCCATTTTTAAAAGCCAGAATATAATTATGATTTAATCTATGAAGACAAAAAGTTTTGTAGATATTTAAGAAGACAGAAAACTGCATTATTTGTACTGTCCCACTCTCCCTATTGCCTAGTGTGGACTGACCATACCAGTAGATATATATATAATGTGCACAGGATATACCTGGCAGACTTGCTTCGGCAATTAGTTGGAGATTCGTCTCAAGCTATGCTAGTCAAACTCAGTCAGAGAGGAACCCAGATGAGGCTTTGCCAAAGGGAAGAGTCTCATCTGGGGTGGTAGACAGCTACCCGACCTCGTTTTTTATGGGGAATTTTTGCCTGAGCCTACAGGCTGGGTTTTACCCCACATTAAAAACGGCCTTGTGCCACATCCTAACTCATGGGGTGGTGAGGTAAATAACCTTGCTTTGGCAACTACTAGCCTGTTAACAGATTCCATCTTTCAGTAGTATATTATCCTTTACAATAAGTCTCCCTTTCTTTCATCTATGCATGTTGCTCTTCCTTTCACTAGAGTACCACCTTTGTCTCTTTGTAACCTTCTTTAGGGATACAACATAGTGAAAAATCAATTCCCTTTATAAGCAGAACAATAGAGAAAGAATAAATAACTATTCAGGGAAAGAAGCATTTGAGAAGCAAGGATTGTGTAGTGTTTGTAGTTAACTCACTTTGTTTCGTCTATTTGTAGCTGTATTCTTTCAGCTGCAGTATTAGATGAAGCCTTTTGTTTCCTGCTCTCTAAATCCTCAATGGTTGCTTTGTAACCAGTCACATTGTGGAAAATAATTGCATGCTTGTCTCCCAATGAGACAAGGTATTTGCTAGAGCTGCTGAAACTGAGCCCAACTACAGGATCTGAAGAAAAAAAGAAAAAAAAATTATTATTATTTTATTTCCTTTGATTTCTGATGTGTACTCATTTCTTTCCGGGTCCTGCCCAGTGACCTAAGGTTAGAAATGGCATCATAACATTTTCCACTGGGGAAAAAAAAAAAAAAAAAAAAATTTTTTACATAGACAAAGCCCTTCATAAGTTGTGGACTGTAGTTGTGAAAACAATTTTTTGTATTTCTTTAAGGCATAGGCTTCCAGGGATCCCTTCAATTAGTCTACTGAAATCTTTTCCAACCAATCCGAGGGCTCCAACTACAAGGGGATTGTTGATGTTCCTATATGCCACATTTTTGAGATTTCGATTTCAAGGTCCTTGTATTTTGATATCTTTTAGAAGATCTTCAAAGATACATTGCAGTCTGCAGGTACTGCCATATCAATATTATTAACAACAACGAAGACGACAACAACAATAATAATAATAAAAATGAAAACAAAAAAGCTCTTAATGCTTTTCAGACAAACCAGCCAAATCCGGCAAGTGAATTTATTTATTTCTAATTGAATCTCTCAGATCATATCTTCATTAGGATCTATTTAAATACACACAGACCTACCTACCTACCAAACTGTCCACAATATACTTGCAGAAAATACAGTCATAATAGACTTATCCACATGTAAAATATGGTTTAAAATAATGGAAGTGTTAATAATACTTTAATGGTGATGCTGATGAACTTTCTGCTATGTTGTTATATTTATTCCTCACCCCGACAGAGAAATTATTTAATTTTGTCAGGAGCTTTGAAGTGATAAAAATATGATACACATTATTCTGTTTTCACAATTGAATACATGGTAGATGATACTCAGCTTTTGTGCATATACATGTTTGTATGGACATAATTATGAGAGGTGGTGATATGTGTGTTTTATGTTGTAGATTTGTTGAAGTTATATTGTGGAACAGTGATTTCTCTAAGAAATTGTAGGATATTATATAGATTAATGTCATGAAAGTTCTTTCATGTTGGTTGTTTGGTAGTATTTTAAATGGATTTGGGTTAAGTCACTACAATTTGTTAATATATATTTTATTTTCTTGGCATGCTGTACAGATTGGAGGTGGTTCTTGTTTTAATAATATAAGAATGTGTGATCATGAAGTGTTTGATATAAAGTCTGGACATTATTACTTCATCTTTCTTTGTTTTTAGTGTTTGATGCCATTCTTGTATAATAAGTTTGTTGTATAATTTGTTGTTTTGGGCAGATGGTCCATAGTTTCAGCCATTTTTCTTTGATAAATATGTTAATGTTTGATTAGGGGTATGTGTAGGAGATCTTGGTGTTAAAACTATCTAATAAATCTATGGCGGTTGATGCTTTTTTTGGCTGTTAAATCTGCCCCATCTTTGCCCTTTATGTTGATATGACTAGGTATCCAGCAGAAAATGATACTATATGTTAACAAAAATGTGGACTTTGTTAACCGGTGCTAAAGAATCATAAACAAAGAACTATACCAAATAACAAAATATCCTGTCACTTGAAGAATTTCAACAGTACCAAAAACTAAAATGGATATCACACCTAACTCTAAGAGAAAATAATGATATAATCAAGATGTTGATGTTCTACACTACTTCAAACAAATGGTTAGGATGGAAATCTCCCATCAATACTAGAAATAGCAATAAAAACTACTGAACTGAGAAACTCGTTTTCCTGAAAAATTATTTTAATAGAAAGATTTTATGAATTGTGCCAAAAAGTAATACTGGCTACTTGGTCAATGAATCTAGAATGTTTCCTTATAAAGAAATGGCTAATATTAACATTATCATGCTGGTCTAACCTGGCATACTTTCTGTGTCCCCAGCTCCCGATCAGTTTCTGCAGTCATTGTGGAATCATCAAAATAAGAGAATGTCATAATTATATAGGCAGAGGAAAAAAAAAAAAATTTATTAGCGTATATAGTCTTGTATAATCAGACTTCATGTATAGTGTGATGCCTTGTATATAATGTGAATCCACCTCCTGAGCAATACTAATAGGCCTACTGTAGTCAAATATTGCAGTACTAGGCATCATCTTGGATATATATTTTTAGCAAATAATAAATGGTCTTAATTTTTGTCCAAAGCTAACCCAAAATGGTAAAAAAACAAAAAAAAACAAAACAAAACAAAAAAAAACAAAAAAAACAAACAAAAAAACCCAAAAAACAAAACAAAAATCAAACTGCAAAATATCTGAGAAGATTTAGATACTATACTTCAGTTTTCATTCATGCATGGTACCACAAGAATGATAGCCTGAAAGGTAGGTTAGACACCAAAAATGCATGAATTTTAAGCCCACCAAAAAAAAAAAAAAAAAAAAAAAAAAAAAAAATTACCTGTGCATATTGCAATCCCTAACCAAAATGATTTTTAACAAAAAATTTACCCATATTTTCAATGTAAAAGAAACTGATCATAAAAACTCACACTATACTCTAGTATATATGGTATTTATTTTTTAATAGCAAATTTAATAGTGATTTTGTGACAACATTATCTGCTCATCCATCATTCACTGCACCTGTGATGACGTCCAAGTCTGATTGTATTTGCATATACACCCAACTTGTCATGTGCAAAGGTTTGACTTCTTGGTTGTGATCGTTTTGAACAAATAACAATGACAACAAATGTTTATAAAGACATTAGTTGGGAGTTCACAGCAATATGATTTCTCACTTAGCAGCTCAGCTGAAGGAAAAGATAGCCGGCTATCTAACCTTGGATGGTGTCTTCCTTACTGGCCATTTTTTCTTGGTGACTTCTGATTCCTTCAGTGACTGGCCACTGGGCATTTACTTTTACCACTTCCTTACAAAGACCCTGCTGATTTCTCACAACCTGCTGGACCTCTTCTCACTGCTTACATGGATAATGGCTGGGGTCACATCCCCACATCCTTCCATCCAAAGTGTTGAGATCACCCTAAAGCAATATGGGTGGTCAAATCTTCAAGAAACTACTTTTATGTTTATCGTAAATTCAAAGGCAAACTGGAGATATGAATCCTGAAAACCTGGCAATTCAGTTGCCTTGAGGATACATGGCACAGTGGATAAAGGCGTTAGTTAGATCCAGTGACAGGACCCAAAGAGTGTGAGTTCAATACCTGGTTAAGGCAGTGGAGAACTTTCAGAGGGAAATTAACAGGAGATAACTGATAACTGACATCCATCAAACATGGCACGTGGAATTAGAACAGTCTACCCCAGTGAGCGAAATAAAGTGTTCGGTTCGACATTCCAACCACCTTAAGAAGGCTGGGGCGTACAACGGCCGAAACGTTGTGATAGACATGGTGAAAAAGATGAGGACAATCGTCTGAATAATGTAAATAAACTGCTTTTATGCTTATCTTAAATCATTGATAAAATTTTGTTTGCCAATTCAAAGGCAAACTGGAGATATGAATCCTGAAAACCTGGCAATTCAGTTGCCTCATGGATGTACTGGAGATGAAATTCTTATGAAACTCAGATAGCTAAGTGGACTTAAATGAAAGAATTTATCTAATTATCTTCTAAAAATGTATGAGAAATTGTATTGTTACAATAGTCTCATTTTATTTTTGATGCTTTATCACACCTCTCAGAATGTTCTCATGCCATTATGCAATGAAGATCAAAAATAAAGAATTTAAAGGTCTGAACTTGTATCCCTTATTGTGAGAAGCCTGTTTTCCTGCAAGAATTTTTATTTCTGATTTGGTCAGAAATGATTTCAATAGATGACAGTTCTCAATTAAGTCATATTGTATTCTTTACTTCTCTTACTATTGCTGCACTTTGTTTTTATATACTCTAGTAGTATTCGGTTGTCCGAAACGTTCGTAAACACTTGTAAAAAATTGAAATTTTACTTTCCAAGTAATAACAAAAACAACAAAAATTATTCCTCAAAATAAAGACCATTTTCCAAGACTTTCTGCCATCGATCTGCAAGCTTTCGGATCTGGTGAAAGTACCATTCTGCCGGCTTCAAATCAAAGAATTCTTGACACGCTTCCTCAACTTCATCAAACAAGTCGAATCGGCGGCCCTTCAGAAAGTGTTGCATTGAGCGGAAAAGGCCGTAATCTGATGGAGCACAGTCAGGACTGTAGGCTGGATGTGGCAGAACCTCAATGCTGTCCAGCTCTTCAAACTTGTCTTTGGTCTTCCTGGCGGTGTGTGGCTTGGCATTGTCCTGCTGCATCAAAGCGTGCTTTGGGTTGATCAAAGCCGGGTACTTTTGCTTCAACTTTCTGTAGACCCGCCCAGTTGCTGACAGTAAAGTTCGCACTGATGGCATGGCCATTCGAACCAACTCAAAATGCACGATTCTTCAAAAGTTCCACCAAATCATAACATGACTTTCTTGCTGAATCGATCTTGTTGCATAAAAATTCAATTTTTCGCAAGTGTTTACAAACTTTTGGGACAACCTAATATTAGATAACGTACAAATTTCTTAAATGAAGCATTGCTATCAATACAAATAAAATGAAGTGGTTGTCTGCCCACTTTCGACTGAGAAACTACTGGATGGATTTCCAACAAACTTGGCATACTAAAAACCTATGACAATTAGCAAACAATCTTACCATAATGCACATTCTCCATGACTTGATCACATTTTTTCGATACTGTATTCCATAAGGCAATAGTGTTAGAATGACTCATAGCAACTGTACGACCATCTGGGGAGAGAGCAATGTATGTGGGATCCGAATGGAATTTTCCAGTAAATAACAAATAAGGTTCTTGCTGCAGCTGGTACTGGACTATAAAATGAAAAAGAAAACAAGATAGATAGACAGAGAGATAGATGCATACATACATGAATAGCTGAGTTTTTTTTATTGAGACAAGAACAGGATTAATCTAGGAAAAGCAAAGTTAGTCCTGACTAACAGAGAATTTGTCATAATGACTTGAACCAGGGTTTCACAATGCTAACACCCAACTCAGACATCCGTGCTAGTTCAAGTACAGAGGTTTTTTTTTTGTTTTTTTTATTGAGAAACCATCTATGAAGGTTGCCATTCAAGGCTTGAGAACCTGTGAGTGATTATATTTTTTTTGTGCTGCCATCTCCCATTAGACATCATTACGTGGCATTATACGAGGAAGATGATGTTGGTTCACTGGCTGTACACCATATTGAATTGTGCTACATTCACTATATCTCGTTTGTGTCATTTTCTTGGGTGGGGGGGAGGTAATTTTTGACTTTCATTATGGTTCTCAAGCATAAGGCAGATATTTGGGTGCTTATCTGCAATAAGTTGAGAACCACCTGTGTGCGTAGCATAATACACACACACACACATTATATATATATATATATATACACACACACACACACATATATATATATATCTCATACAAATAAAAGTGCTCAATGTAAATAACAGAGGTAAAATTTATATTAATAAAGTTTTTTTTTCTTCACATGTAGCACAACTCTGAATTTCATAATGCAATTGTCAGGTGCTGATAGAAAGCTGACCATTGCACAATTTAAATACGGATATTTATACTGTACTGTAATTCTTGATATCATGCAGAACTTATGCCACAATGCTAATCAAGAGACGACTGCTCTCAGCTGGGCCCATGGGAGATAAAGTCTAGGGTCATGGAGGTCTGAAACTTTCTATAATAATATATTATACACACAGGATGGGGAGAAACTTCTTATTGAAAATTACTTAGAACTTTTGTTAATATCACATTTGCACGAAACAAAATATATTATAATCCCTACAGTGGTAGAATTTAATTTCTAATTTCAGTTTTTATTTAAGAGTGACAAGTGTATCTCATAATGTATGATACTACATGAGGTTACTTAGGTAGCATCCCATTACAAAGTGTTGCAGTCAGTGGTACAAGTGCAGAGATGGTGGCACAGTGTTCATGGACCCCTGTGCATAAGTAGATGACAAAACCATCAGAAATTGTCATTTGAATATATGATCTGTGACAGATACACGCAGAAGTGGTTGTCCTTTCAACATCCAACAAGAAAATGTGTAAAAAGTACAGGAAATATTAAGAATATATCCAGACAATTAATACAGTAGTGGACAATGCTGGTGTCTATGTAGAATTTTGACACTGTACAGTACTTCTACTATTACACTGAACAAAATATAACAGGTTGTATTAAAATTGAGCAATAATTAATAGTTATTAATTTTAAATAGGGAGTTCCTTTCCACCCACCCTATATATACATGTTAGCCACTGGCTCCTATAAGAAGCTCATCTACCCTTTGACAGGTTTTTGTTCTGTGGAATAACATACTACCCTCCTCTCCAGCAGAAAAGCTAACAAGGGAGCTAGATAAATAACAACCATTGATCCACGATAGAAATGTCAATATAAATTTAAGTATTGGTAGGTACTTTGAACTGAAGAAGAAAAAAAAAAAAAAAAAAAAAAAAATTTATATATATATATATGTGTGTGTGTGTGTGTATGTAAGCAAATATATGGATATAGATGCGACAGTAT
Organism: Acanthosepion pharaonis; assembly: GCA_903632075.3. NCBI lineage: Eukaryota > Metazoa > Mollusca > Cephalopoda > Sepiida > Sepiidae > Acanthosepion > Acanthosepion pharaonis. The sequence continues at coordinate 131,223 of CAHIKZ030004540.1, forward strand.
GAAGAAAATATATGGAAAAAACAAAAATCTGAATATAAAAGTATGCTGTTTTTAATGTTGTTTCAATTAGTCGTCAGACGTTTCAGTCTAAAAGAACCTTCTTCAGGACAATTATTAAACACAATTAACATTAGACAATATTCAAGTCATGTTTTGAAAATAACAATGTTAACATGTTGAAGTAACTACTAATCAAAACAGAAAACGTTCTGACGTCAAATTAAAAACAACATTAAAACAGCATATTGCATATATTCAGATTTTTGTTTTTCCATATACTCTGATATATATATATATATATATATATATATATATATATATATATATATATATATATATATATATATATATATATATACACACACACACAAACTAAACCCAAGTATTAGGTGTTTGCAAAAGTGACCAGCATTTAAAAGGAACAAAATAAAAAAATTACTTTGTATTCAGGGGTGTTGGGAAATTTTGTGCACACTTAAAATAAATATTAGTTCAAAAGTTTCAATTCAGTTGACTGAAGAGACAAAGTTCATTTAATTGCAAAGTACTCACCATCTGTATCCCAAAATTTCCAAGTTCCATCTTTAGATACAGAAGCCATTCTGCCAAAAGAATATATGTTTTAGTATTTTGAGTAATATATTTTATATGGGTGAATAGCTGGAAATTATGTGTGTGTCTAAATACACACACACAAGGATAATATGGATGGAACATATATATATATATATATATATATATATATATATATATATATATATAAATCTACTTAGAAAAATCCAGACCAACAAATGCAATGCTTAATGAAATTTACGGAGAACTGAGACCAAGCACTCTTAAGTTCAAACAAAAATGATTACAGTTTGCAGGACACTGTCATTGAGCAGACAGGGAAATCATCTCATCCTTACTCCTATGGTATCTTTTCTGGAAGTGTCTTCTCATGAAAATTGACTTTCCTCAGACCCCATAGCTCAGGACTCAGGATTGGACACCAGGGATCTGGGGAGTGCAATGGAGGACTGAACAGTGTGGAAAGGGATTGTCAATGGAGTTCCAACCAACCATAGTGTGGTTGAAGGATGATGATGAAAGGATAATTTTGAGGTTTGATTATATTTCATGAAGCTGGTCAAACTGAGAAGTTTTCAGAATAAGGAATCTTATGTAAATAACTCAAATACAATTTACAGATCCCTACAGCAAAAATCACTATCAGAAAATTATTTTCAACCAGCCAAGTCTTACAAACATTTCTCTCGATAATTTAAAATTAATTTAGCAGATGATGTTATTTTATTTAAGGTAACTAGATTTTTGGCGATTACCTTACTCAGTTTATGTTGTTTGATATTGTGCATCTGAAAAATGCCACTTATGTTTGCCACAGCTTCTAGGCCTCCCCCATAGCCAGGCAGTACCCCTCCTTTAGGAGGGGGTTGGGTTTATTTACCAGTGTCCACATAAAGGAAAGGACGTGCTGAAAAATAAATGCTTATCAGCCCTTTGGCTGGGATCAAAGTCTTGCGCAGATAAACTACATTTGTGTCTCTGTGGAAAGCGCATGTAATATAAAATATTTTTGTGAGGTGCCTGGTCTTGAGTAGTACCTCCCTCACTGCACTGAAGAGGAGAGACTGATAGCAAACCAATGCCAGTACAACAGACAGTTGTGGGAGCTGGGCTATTTTTGATCCTGGCCCGGGTTCACCACATTAAACTGACCTTGTGTCACATCCTGCCAGTGTAGGGTGGCAAGAAAATACAATTGCTTCTCACTCTTTTGGCTAAGATCAAAGTGTAACATCTTTTCTTATCAGCTTAATCTGATTCTCTCTTTCTCCACTCCAATCTTCCTTTCTTTTTCTCACTGAAACCAAGTAGTGTCTTTCTTCCTTTTTCCAAATGATCAAAATGGAATAGTTTATTACTTATGAGGTATTGGCAGGACATAACAGTTGTGTGAGCTAACAAAAGAAGGAGCAAGCACAATTATAATAGGATAATGTTTCACAGGCTTTCTTTTAACAAGATCCTTTTGTTAGCTATTTCAGTAGTAAAATCTTTAGTAAAACATTTTATAATGTGATTCTGTGTTGGAAAGTCATTGGTTAGTGCATTTCTATAGTAAGAATACAACTTATTATGTAGAAAATACCTAGAAGGAATATTAATAAATAATCAACATACAATAAATGCTCATCAAATTTCTCGATATGACAGATATTCATAAAACTTGTACTTAAAGAATGTAAGAACCAGCATATGCAGAGGATATAATTTGTATTACACATTCACTTTCAACATTTATCATATTTACAAATAGAATATACTCAATTTTTAATAGACTTGAATTATGCATTAATATTTCCAGAATCAAACAAACACAGATGCGATAAGATATACATATGACACACACACAATCAAAACGTAAAATTTAAAAATCGAAAATTGGTGCTTCCAAAAATTTCCAATGAAGCTAAAGAAATGTTGAAACCTGTTTAATTTATCAAGATTTATCCTCTCACATGTCCCATTTTAAATAATCTTGTCAGATTCAATCAATATTCTCAATTCATATGTACACAAACATTTTTGAATTGGGTGTATTTGGACAGCAGTTTTTCATTTATACAATATAGGTAAAGACCAACAACAATTCAAACTTTTTTCATTTAAAGAAAAAAAAATAAAAATAAAAAGGTCAAAAGTGTTTCCCTTGACATCACTATTATTTGAAGTATCTTCATTCCTTGGCAATGTTTATTGTTTTAAAAAGTCATGATTAGAATTGTAATAAAACCTAACTATATAATGAGTGAATTTGTATACTTTTTTTGTTCTTGAGAATTTATAACAAAAATATTAAATCAATATTTATTTATTAGTTTATTTACAAAAATAATTTTATATTTACAACATTCTTAAAACTAACACAACCGATGCAATGCAATATTTATCATTTACCAATTTATAAAAGAAATAAATATTAAAACTATTTTTTTTATTCATAAATTTATAAACATTTACTAATTTATTAAAATGTGAACCAACTATAAAGAAATCCTTATTTTATAAATTTTGCCAACCATTCTGATAAACAATATAATAGTGATTATATTTTTGTTGACAATTCTCTAGAACAAAAGAAAATGTACAAATTCACTTTCATATGTTTGTTTCATTACAATTCTAACCCTCACTTTTAAATCGATAACATGACAAGGTAGTTAAAATAATAGCAACTTCAATGGAAAAACCTCCCTTTCAACACACTGTTTTATGTGGACACAAAGTTCCAAGTCTGCCCAAAGTTCAGTGAGAACAATTTTTTTTTTTTTTTTTTTATATATTTCAGATCAATTTTTTTAATTTCTGGTACATATTTATATATTAATTGGTCAATATTTGAGTACTTTAGCTTTTATAAGCCATGAATTTGTTTTTAGTGTTATGTCAGTTTCAAATACTGCTTGTTGCATTTTTATAAGAGATAATATATATTAAAAAAAAAAAAAAAAAAGTATGTTTGTTGCTAAATTTTATGTTTCTCTAACAATAATTCAAATAACACATAGATTAGCATGAAAGTATTTATAGAAAAGGCAGAGAGAAACTACATTATGGCAGAGGGAAAGCAACTGAAGCTAAGATGTCAGGAACAATAACATTGCAGATTCTTCAATATTGAATAAAATGGCCAACAATTTCCTACCCTGATTTTAGTCTGGAATTTGAAATTTGTATTCTTTTCATTTTTAAGAGCACTTGAATCACCAGGGACAATAACAACGATTTCTCTTTATTTTCAATATCCCAGTGACCATAAATTCTTGAATTAAATAATCTTTTCTTGAATATCAATCTATAAGATAACATGGTCTCTCCTTTTAAGGACACTCTTTCTGCTACCAAAGGTGATAAAAGATGATTTCAAATCCTCACCTGCTTGAATCATAATTGAAAGAGAAACACCGAACTCCTGCCATATGCCCTTTAAGTTCAAATGCTCGACTCACTTCTTTGAAAAGACGATTTTTATCATAGCAAACTTCCCAAACTTTCACATCAGGAGTGAAACCTGTACAAAAAAAAAAAAAAAAAATTCAAGTCACTCAATGTCTAAAACAGGAAAAACAAAAAACAGATACTAAAACATGAAAAAAATCTAATGAAAAATAAATCATTACAAATAGAGTCAAATAACAGCACACTGATGAAAAAAATCTATCAACTTGAATTGGTTATTTGATTGTCTTTTAATAGAGAAAATAGGCAAGTCATTTTCAGTTGCCCATCAGAAAAAAAAAAAAAATAAAAAAAAATGTATTTTTTTATTGCTTTAACTAGAAATCAAAGTTTAGCACTTATTCTCATCACTGTTATTAAGCTAGAATAAGTATTTTTTTTTTTGTTTTAGAATTAAAAGATAATTCTACAAATACAGTACAAGTCAAAAGTAGCCCTTGATTTCTGTTTTTATGTCTCTCGGATGACTGTTGCCATTACAGTGGACAAGAAGGTAGAAATCAATAAACAAGTTTATTTTGGGTGGGTGGGGGTTAATTATTAGGAACCAGGAAAACACAACAAAAAGATTTAACAAGAGAAATTACTAATCTCTTCAAGACAAATATGACTTTTTAGAATCTCTTTGAAAGTATGGTCAACCATACATGACAAACAGAAAATAAGAGCGATGACGACAGTAAATTTAAATTCACCATTCCCAAAATTAGATTACAGAGAATTTTTTTAAACATTTTTAAGATAACTGAGTATCTAAAAATTATGTTAAAAAAAAAAAAAAAGCGCTCACCCGTCATTTTCTTAAATTATGTTTTAACAGATAAAGTCTATGTAGAACAATAGTAAATATGTTGATAGATTTTATCATCACTTGTTAAGTGATCTACAAGTGATGACAAGCAATCATGAAAAGCATGTAATCACTGATACAGTTTGTTTTAAAAATCCATTTCTCTGTTATTTGAAACTTAAAGTAAATAATTTTTTTTCAAATCAGATTAATTATACTTTAAATCACTAAATATTCCTCAAATTTCAGAAAAGTATACTTTATTTACAGAATATTTTTAAAACTGGGAATTAAGTTTTGTTTACAAATGTGTCAAAATGGCCAATTTTTATAGATTTTCTGAAAGTGACCAAAAGGTTGAAATTCCAATCAGTATAATTCCTATTTGAAATATGCCAGAGTATTTTGCTTGCTGGAAAAAGTAAATTTAATCACTTAGCTTTCAATTAAAGCTAAAATGAAAGAATAAAGAATGCTTTGTCATTTTTAAAAATTCATTTTAAACTTTAGGTATCAAAACTGAGTGGAGGTACCTATACAAAGGTAAGTGTGGAATTGGCTATTTATTGTGAGACCAGAAACTACCTACACAATAGACTCTTCCAGGCCTTTATTAAGTAGGCGACATAGCACTCTAGAGAGAGAGAGAGAGACAGAGAGTGACACAGAGAGTCTCGTACGACTACCAGTGTTGGACACTAACATATAGTAAGCTCCGCTTACACTATCTCTGTAACCTGTTGTTAATATAACTTTCTTACATCTAATCCGTGTTTTCCTTCTGTGGTCCCAACTTTGGCACTCACATCACTATTATTTGCCATAACTGACAATGGATACAGGAGTTATTTTAATCTTTCTATTTTGGCAGTTAATTATAGGTAAATAGACTTTTTCCTTGTGTTCTTTTTCATTTACAAGATTGAGTGTTTGAAACTATATATATATATATATATATATATATATATATATATATATATATATATATATGTGTGTGAATATGAACTGGGTTGGAATACAGCTCAAACATGGATTGGAATCTGACAATGATAGGATAAAGAACAAAATGTTCTTAAGTCTAACAGGTTTTGCTTTTATTAAAGCTTCCTCAGAGAATGATATACAGAGAAAAATTTCTGGTATTTTTATTTTTGTGTGGTTTGATTTTCATTGGTGAAGCAGACATCACATGCATTTTACTTGTCAAGCAGCATCTGTGTATATAATTTGTGTGTGTTAGTGTATTTAGTAGGTATTATTTATGGTTGGAGCCTTGTCTGCATGTTGATTTGGTGACATTCTTACATCAACACCATTCATAGTAGTTAAATATGTTAGGTTCTTAAAGAATGGATTTAATTAAGTTTGGTGACCTAATATAGTGCTTTTGATAAGAGTTCATTTTTATTTCTTTAAATATTTCGCCCCCAAGCAAGGCAGTAGTGACACTAGCACACAAGGGGTTACAGAGAGTAGGAGCAAGATTAAAGAGGCGTGATAGAGAAAAGGATGAAGAGGACAGGGAATAGATCAAGGCATCAGTTGATTGACATTACATTTGAATATTTGGAGATTATAACTATGAGGGAAGCAAGTAAGAGGAAGGGAGCTCCAAATGCAAGAAGTGCAAGACATGAAGCTATTGGAGTAGAAGAGACGGCTACATTTAACCATTTTGACAGCGAAAAGATGGGACTGAGATGCCAAATTAGTAGCATATTTAAATTCATGCAGTTTGGGAACCAGCAAAAGCAACTTGTCAGAGTAGTTAACAAGAAAATATTTGTAGAAAAGACAGAGGGAAGTAATGGTGCATCTGTGAGAGAGCAACTGTAAACGAGATGCCAGATCAGGGCCAATCACACTGCATATCCATCTCTGGATTTTGTTGAGGACCTTAAGACAAACAGCGGGGGCTCCAGACCATACATGGCAGCAGTATTCTATGCAAATGGTTGACTTATAAATTTGAAAGGACTCGGGCAAGAAAAAATTTCTGGTGAGACACAGAACCAACTTTCCTTGCGGTAGATGAAGCTATTGATTCAATGTATTTGTTCCATCTTGGGTCAGCAGACAGTGTGAGACCAAGCAGTTGCAGAGAGTTTCTCTTGTGGAGTTAAGCATCAGACATTCTAATGGGAGGCAGGGAGGGTTCTCTGTGGTGGGTAAAAGAGAGTAGTTGGCAAAATGTTTATCTGGACTCCTCTTCCTAATGACAAGGATGCTGCTTTATGGATAAAAATGCTCAATATCAAGGACAGAGCATGTGTAAATTTTAAAGGGATACTGAGGTCAACACTGAGTGGTGACAGTCTGTATCATGCTTGAACAGCATCATCAGATGAAGATTTCGTTCAAGCATGAAACAAACTGTTGCCACTCAGTGTCCACGTGTGTGTGTGTGTGAGTGAGAGAGAGATTTCTCAGAATAAATCTGTAGAGAAGACAAATTGAATAAAAGACAATTGAAAAATAGTCTTTGCTGATGCATTTCGTCATTTGACTTTATCAAGTGATGATAAGCAAAAGTGAAATGTTGTATAGTTACATAAAAAAAAAAATCAAAAATTTTAGAAAGATGACCCTGTGTAAGGCTCTTTGAAAAAGTTACTAATATTCAAAAAGAGGCTTACACAGGAGCATCTTTTTTAAAATTTTTGATTTTGTTTTATCACTTGTCTTGATAAAGTCAAATGACAAAATGCATTGGCAAGGACAAAGTAATATTTTCTGATCATTCATATATATATATATATATATATATATATATATATATATAGAGAGAGAGAGAGAGATAATGATAGGGAAAGAGATTTCTTTACAAGAATATTTGTATATGAAGATTTAATACACAAACTGACCATTATTTATCTTTTATGTCTGCTTTTTAATTTAAGAAGAGATATAAAAGACAAATATATCACCAGTTTATTGCTGATAACTCTTGAAGAGTGGATGGACAGGTCTGCCTACAAAACTCTGAAGTTGGAATGCTAAAAGGTAACATCAATCAGCTAAGTGACAAAATTTTATTCACATTAATCATATATATATATATATATATATATATATATATATATATATATATATATATATATAAGAAATGGACAAAGTCCAACAATTTATTTATTAAAAGACATTTTTATGTTTAATGTTCTATTTTTTTATAGATACAAGTATTTAAGTAAATGCTCTGTTTATAATAAACAGTATTAAATAACATTTACCGGCCTGAATGTACGAGAAATTTTCATAGAAAATATTCGTCCTTTGACAGGATTTGAACCTGCATCCTATATGGAACTGTCATTTACGCTGACGTGCCTAACCTCTCGGTCACAAAGGAGCGTTCAGTAGGCAAGGTCGAATTGAAGTTTATAAGCAGTAAATTCGACCTTGCCTACCGAACGCTCCTTTATGGCCAAGAAGTTAGGCATGTCAGCGTAAATGACGGTTCCGTATAGGATACAGGTTCGAATCCTGTCAAAGGACAAATATTTTCTATGAAAATTTCTCGTACATTCAGGCCGGTAAATGTTATTTAATACTGTTTATTATAAACAGAGCATTTACCTAAATACTTGTATCTATATAAAAAAAAAGTTAAACATAAAAATGTCTTTAATAAATATATATATATATATATATATATATATATATATATATATGTGTGTGTGTAAATATATAGAAAAATAAGAAAGAACACGTTAGGTAAATAATCCAGAGTTCTTTAGTATTTTTGTTTTTATTTTTAGAAAACAGTGCTCCATATTTATTTCTAAGGAGAAATTCATACGATAAATACTGTGATGAGGTTAACAGTTTTAAATTTATGGTAGATAATTTAGTATTCTTGTTTTTGTTGACTAGAGCTGTATATTCCTTTACAATGTTTCTAAGGGAAGATTCATCCTGCTTATTGTATGATGAGATTAGTAGTTTTAAATTTTTCATTGTAGATAATGAATTTAATTTTTTTGTTTTTAAAAAGAAAATTAAATTATCTACTATAAAAAATTAAAAACTGTCAACATTATTGTATTATAAGTAAGATGAATATATATATATCTGCTAACAATAACAACAGAACCAATCTATTCTACTTACCAACAGAGCCTATAAATCTACCACAGAAGGAGACAGCAGCAAAGGTATTATTTACCTGGTGAGTGTCTAATGTGGCTAAAATTTCACCTGTAAATTGAGAAAATATAGATTAGTAAATAAAATCTCTATCACAGGGCAACAAAATAAATAAATAAAAAATAATTTAAAGCATCAAAACCCAATTTTGGTACAATTAAACTTCAATACTTAAAATAGATCAACAGCATTTTCTGAGCAAAGATAATGAATATCTATTCTTGTTTCTGAAGAAATCTAGGTTTATAAAATTAAAAAATTTGTTTTTGAGAAGAAGTCACGACAACTGTCCTCATATTTGTTGTTATGACAAGGTTTCAACACAAAGGCCTAGTAGATTAAAGTACTGGTTCATGAATTTGTTGACAGTAGTTGTGAGTTCAATCCCTAAGCTGGGTAGTGTAGACTTAGATTAAGTGGAAGCAGGGTGACCAATAACTGAACAGTACTAAATAAAAACTTGGTAAGATGTCAGATACAGACAGTAGAACAAAAACAATCTACTTTTGTCAATTAAATAAAGTGTTCAGTTTGGATTATTAAACACCTGAATAAAGATGGAGGCCACAATAGTCAAAAGGCTGTTATAAAAATAACAAAGATGAGGACATTAGTTTAAATGCAAATAATGATAACTCCTTGTTGTGGAATAAATAAGACACCCCCAGTAACGCAAATGAACTAGGCAAGATGCCTTAAATAAAGAACTCAAAATGAGTCATCAGAAGTCTGTTGAAGTCAGTCAGGAAGAATTCTAAATGTTGTTGCAGCAAGTAGCCTAAGCAAGACATAATATTATAATAGCTGAGAGTGAGTTATATAATTCTCTTCATCCCAGAAATTCAGATGATTTAAGAACAAAGAGGGAGAAAAAAAATCACTTTAGAGCACATTAGAAATAATTAAGTAACTTCACCAAATTACCAAACAATTAATTTTCATGTGAATACTTTTCATTAATTTATTAATATAATTTACCTTATTCATTTAATTTCTATATAAAAACAAAACTAAATAACAGTGGGATTCATGCAACACAGAAAGTGAGAGAGAGAAACACATAAAAGTAAACTAAGATTTACCATAAATTGTGGCATACAAGTTGACCAAGATTTTTAGCTAAAAAAAAAAAAAAAAGTTAGATCTATATCCTTTATATAGGCTGACCCCCCCCAAACAAACATACAGTAATGAAACAATGGCTCAAAATTTAGGCTACAGTATATGATTACATAAGATCACACCACTTACCTGTATATCTAGATACTAACTGTAATCTTTCTATATGTTGTATAGCAAACAACCTACAACACACAAGTAGGTGCCATATATTGTACTAGTATAACTTTGCGAACACTTAAATTTCATCAGGTCTACTAATAAATACATTTAAGTCAACATCAGCTACTATAAAATATTAATACCATAGATTACACATCACATCAGGCAGTTTTTTTTTTTTTTTTATTTCTATTGTACTGCAACATATAGTATGTTAAATGGTGAACAATAACTGTGTAGAGTGCTGTCCTATTTGTTTACAAATTTGTGGTAAAGATTTGCATTTTATACCCATCATCTAAGTTGAACCTTAGTTTTGGAAAGATTTTTTGACGTTTGAAAACTATTTGTATGACACAATTTATGGTATAATTAATTCCAATCTATTTTAATTGGCAAACCTTTAATTGTGGTGACATGAATAATGGTGTTTGAGTAACAAATCATGATAAATCGCCCATTACTGGCCACGCCTATGTGAATGACATCAGCAGAATGTAACTGCAAAGAAAGAAAAAAAAAATTAACTGAAGATTATGAGGTCAAAAGTTTGGTAAAAGGTTAAGACATGCCTTAACAGTCAACCTCTAAATGTACAAAAGGCAAGCAGCGAAAGGTGAATATAATGATGATTATCACATACAAAAACGACTCACCATTACATCATTTTAACCAGACTAAGAAAAAAAAAAAAAAAAAAAAAAAAAAGGATATGTCACTAAACAAAATCAACCAAACCAAACATCTGCCCCCGATGACATTAAGCCAACATAATAAAACCGTAGCCATTTTGAAGTGATGCTTGTGCAACACTGTCTTGCATTTATTCCTTTTAAATTAGAAATTGATTTTTTTCCTCACATGGAGTAATTCAATGATATACCTTAGTTTTATATACACTTTCATGTCATATCATTTTGCCAGACTGCTATCTGTAACAGTTAAAAAAAAAAAAAAAAAAAATTACGGGTTACTGGGAGGAAGGTTCAAATCCTACTGACAAACCATGAACATTCTCCTCTTGTGGGCAAATGTAATAAAATACAAGGCATTACTTTCAGAGTAACTCCGATTTATGTTATAAAATTCTTTAATGCATCAATCTTCAAGTTCTGACTTCTTCCAGGAGCTCAAAATCTGATTAGAATATTTTGTAAGCCATTAGGTCACTTAAAGAGTGTTACTTGTACTATGTAACCCAATATCACTTGCTGTATAGTCATGTCGTTGGCAACTCAAGATTTTCTCGCTAGGCTTTTCTGGTGAGGGGGTGGTGACAAGACACCAAACAGGATTAAAAACAATACCTGTCAATGGTATTATGAACCTTTTTGTATGGTCAACAACTATCTAGTACAGTGGTGAAGACTGGATTCTATAGTCATGTCCAAAGCTAGTAGAGTAATGGTATGACATTGTTCTAGCAGAGGGCTTCTAAGACTGATGTCAACAACCACAATGGAGGATTCTCCTGATGGAATGCGAGCCTTCAAATTGGAGGACCGGTACTGGTAATGGTTTGACCAGGAGAGGGATGAGCTCCACAAGGTCTCCTTGTTGAAGACAATGAATACCTATCTATATTTTCAAGATGAGGTATTGTAATTATTTACACTATTTACATTCTTTGAACTGTTGTCCTCATCTTTTATGCCATATCCACAACGTTTCTGCCTTCTCTGGCCTTCTTCAGATTATTATATTCATTATATAAAGAATGTAAATAGTGTAAATGAATGAATACCTCTCCAACTTTCAAACCCAGCTATGTGCCCAGTGACCCTACACCCACACAGAACTGATGATGATGAAATAATTCTCAACACGTGCTTACACCTACTGTATCATTACAATATTTTAAAGTCCACTGTCTAGGTTCTGTTACATTAGGGGTTCCTAATTTTTTTTCATGCGATTGCCTACTTTCAAATGGAATTTTTTTTACCACCCACCTGTATAGTAAATATCCAAAAGCATACAGTGGTTGGTAATTTATGTTTTGACATAATTTTCCTGCCTTCAAGATGGCCAATGTGATTAAAAAAAGAAAAAAAAAAATTATTAAATAAAAATTATCCTGAGGCCATTTCTTAATTTTACTGGCAAAGTTGTTTTTGCATATTCTGAAATACCTTTTTAATACACAAAATCCTATATTGCCTTTTAAAATTTCCAGTTGCCAACTATTTTCTGTTCAGTTGCTCATCACCCACCCAACATTTGAAATCGCCCATAAGTGGGTGATATCACCCAATTTGGGAACCTTATGCTACATCTTCCACCAACCAACTGAAACAAAATGTCAATTGTGTTGAATACACTTTTTATATTTAGCCATGATTTTCATCAAAATAAAGTAAAATTATCAATTTTTCTAAAACTTTTAAAAAAGACACAAGCAAAAGCAATAAAAGCCGAGTAAACTTAGAGAGACACTGCAAAGATTTCCTAAACATTGAGAAAAGATGGTGCTGAGAACTTTTGCAACAACTTCATACATATTACCTGTCTTTATAAACTTTGGTATGAGTGTACCACTGATTTTTTGGCAACTGAGGGTCTGGCATCACTTTTGAAATTTTGAGTTTATTGTTAAATCAAAACAATAATTTAAGCTATGTTAACTTTATTTCTTATTTTTTTGCACTAAAAAAGTAAATATTTTTATCATTAGAAAAAAATATATTAAGCACATTTTAAAATTAAATACATTTTACAATTTTTGAAGTACAATATTTTTGAGCCAGTTTCAGCATTTAATCTGTACGTTGAAATGATTTTCACTTTAGGAATGGAATGTACTAGAAAATGATTTCATTACAGTAATATATTGCACAATATTATCATTATATTGCACAATATTTATTATTATTATTATTATTTGCATTTAAGATATGCATTACTCTAAATACAGCTTTCATAGAATATTTTTAAGAAAAAAAAAAGAAAAATTTGAAATGTAATTACCTTTGGAAAATCAAAGGCTGCAGTAATATTTCCAGGACTTCCATCATCTTTCTTGCCAATCCGATAAATCCTCAAGATATTCTCATTTGCCAAGACTACAATAAAAGCTCTGTAAGACAAACAGCCAATGTAACAATGAAGAGGTCTAATAAACTACAAGTGGCTAACTGATACCAGATGAAACAGATAATGTAATTATCTTTTAAGTAAAAAGACTAAAAGTTAATGTGAGTTGATAATATTTTTACACAAGCTCAAAAAAATTAATTTTCTAAGCTACATAAACTAAACTTTGACAAGATGATTACTCATTAGCATTAAGAACAAAAGAAATACATTATACCAAAGTGATTTAAAATCTACAATTAATCTGCAACAGATTTTCTTTCCTGGATAAATTAAATTTTAACACTTTGGGTGTACAATAAAGTAGGGTAACTTTAGTGCCAAGGATAAGGAAAAAAAAAAAACAAACAAAACAAAACAATAATAAACAGGTATACAGGTTGGTAATATCTTATATTTCTGAAATATGATATATTTAACAGACCCAGTTAATATCCACAAGTCCCACAAAACAAAAAATAATGTTGAAAGTAAAACAGGATGTAGCAAAGTGTTTTCATTTGGTCTTTGAATTAATTAATCAGGAACAAGTAAGGCAGCAAGATTTCTGGATAAAAAAAAGTCTTCCTTCAATGACTTTTTTTCTTGGTAGCAAAGTAGATGGTCAAAATATAGAAAACTGTAGTAAGGAAGTTCTCTCTCTCTCTCACTTTGCGTTCATCTTTCTGATAAGTAGTCAGCAATTTTTAACCTGCTGAAAACAAAGATTTGCCAATACAGACCACCCACATGCCATTTATTATGACAAGCAAACCTCCCACATGATGTAGATATGACCTTTCCTTTTCTATTAAGAATCAAGATTGTGTGACTTTGGGATATTTGCCGAGAACAACAGATGCCACCCATTGTGAAGTGATGACTGTAACTTGCCTAAACACCAGCGTGAACATCAGAGTATTTAGTGACAAAAGGCACAAAATCTTTCATATCTTTTTAAAATTCTTTTACAGTCATCACTCCCTTCTGAGTAAATATGACCTTCAGCAGATAGTACCAAACACAATAACTACTGAGATTAGTACTGTTTCTTTATTGACATACAAAACTTAATTCATGAATTTTTTTTTTAAGCATTACACCCCGAGCAAGGCGTGAAGCCACTAGGATGCAGGGGGTTGCAGAAGATTTGGAGCGAGAGCAGATAGGAGTGATAGAAGAAAGGATGAGGAGAGGGATAGTGGGTAGATCAAGGTAACTGGAGGTGTCTATTGACATTACATTTGAATAGTTGGAGATTATAGATCTCAGGGAAACAGTAATTGGGAAGGGTGTTCCACAGGCGAGAGGTGCGACGTATGAAGCTATTGGAGTAGAAGAGACGGCTACATTTAAAAAGTTTCTACAGTGTAATGGTGGGGGGCCGGGGACGCCAGCCTCGAGGGCGCTTAAATTCATGGAGTCTGGGAACCAGTGAAAGCAGCTCATCGGAGCAATTACCATGAAAGTATTTGTAGAAAAGATAGAGAGAGGCGAAGACGCGTCTGTGAGAGAGTGACTGTAGACGAGACGCCACATCAGGGCCAATTATATTACATATCCGTCTCTGGATTTTGTCAAGAACTCTGAGGTAAATAGAAGGTGCCCCAGACCATATATGGCAGCAATATTCTATGCAAGGGCGAATGGTTGATTTGTATATTTGAAGTATCGACTCCGGGGAGAAAAATTTCCTGGCGCGGCACAGAGAATTTAGGTGTAATTATAGATTAACAACTAATCAAATAATTACAATATACTGTAATAAAAGTTATGTGACAGAATTAATTCTTACAATAAATGTTTAGCAACCTTTGCATACAATTTTTCCTTTTCTTATTGAGACCTTTCACCTCTTTCATTTAAAAAAGAATCACTTTACAATAAATCTTTGGCATATCTGAATTGCCAGCATCATTACTTTTGCCATTGTAGAACCATTATTAAGTAAAACAAGACTGATTTGACTGTTTAAGGCATATCAACACCTGATGGTTCATTTAATGCCAAAATTAAATTTTCTTGAGAGCTTGGAAGTAATAAAAATATAATATACGTTATGTTTTCATAAATGAATACATTGTAGATATTTTAAGACATTTTTATGTTTATACATTCTTTTTATAAATACAAATATTTAAGTAAATGATCTGTTTATAATAAACAGTATTAAACAACATTTACCAGCCTGAATGTCTGAGAAATTTTCACAGAAAATATTCGTCCTCTGACAGGATTTGAACCTGTATCCTATATGGAACCATCTGTAAAAATTTCTTGGACATTCAGGCCGGTAAATGTTAATACTGTTTATTATAAACAGAGCATTTACTTAAATATTTATATCTATAAAAAGAATGTATAAACATAAAAATGTCTTAAAATAATTATCGGACTTTGTCCATTTCATAATGTGTGACATTGTAGATACTCAGCTTTTGTGCTTATACATCTTTGTGTTGACAAGATCACTAGAGGCTGTGATATGTGTTTTGTTGAAGTTATATTTTGGAATACATTTTGATTTAAGAAATTGTAGGATATTATACGGAATGATGTCATGAAACTTCTTCCATGTTGCTTGTTTGGTAGTAATTTAAATGGAATTGGGTGAAGTTGCTACAATTTGTTAGTATGCGTGTATTGTTGGTAATTTTTTTTTTTTTATCTCTATCTATAAAAGGCAGGATGTGTGTGTGTATAACGAATGCATGGCTGCAATTTTTTATGGATTTGCACTAAAATTTACATGCACAAAGTTAGTGGGAAGGCCAAGACAGACTTTGCATTTCCCAACTCCCATCGATAGTGGAAATGATTTTTTCATGCTTCTACGGTAGTTTTCATGTAGCTTGCGGCCATTTTGTACTGGCCAGAGTGAGAGCCAATAGCTGGCTGCCACAAATAGGCAGGAAGATTCTATTGGCCAGCGTGAGAGCCAAGAGCTGACTGACACGAATGTTAACTAGCATGCTAGCATGCAAAAAAAAAAAGATAGCTGCATTTCTCACAAGTGGGAAAAATTTAAATCTGCATGGCACTTTATTTCAATTGGCTCATTTGCTTGCTTAAACTAAATGTTGATTCTGATTCCACAGAACTGGGTTGTGTTTGAAACAGTATTTCTTGATAACATTCTTTTATTCGGTTTTTCCAGTTATGAGTCCTTTTTTAAAGCTGATCATTTTGTGTTCATTTTGTTTAGTTCTTTTTTTGTAACAGATTCAATGTTTAGTATAGAGCTTAGAAAAAAATTGCAGTGTGAGATAGGCAAGAAGTTAGGCATCTACATAACTTCATCAGCACGTCAAAGGGCACTCCTTTAAAAGCAAGGAAGGGCAAAAATATTTTAAGTCAAGTGATAGCAATTGCTGTATGAGTCGTACGATTTTTGAATCAAGCATGGGCAATGCTGCTAGTGTGTATATATATATATATATATATATATATATATATATATATATATATATATATATATATATATATTGCTTGTATTTTTTACTATAAAAGTGTACTTTCATCATGTTTCGTTTAAGTAGGAGGTTCACTATTTGCCCATAGCTGGGACCCTAACAGATGCTACCACCCGTAAAACTTAAGAATTTTTTTTTTACTTCTATTTTACTTCATGGGTAATTGAAACTGCAGAAAGCAAAATCTCAGATAAGAGGAAAAACCATTTAGACTTGCAAGTAGACAAGTTCTGTAAGGCAAACACAAGGAGAGACTTCAAAATGAAGTCACTGCAGAGGAAAAATAATGAACTCATTCAGACTGGGGAAAAAAGCAAAAATCCACCACCAAGCCTGAAATTCATGGTTCATCACAGATTGCAGCTGCCAACAATCATCATCACAGTCTCTTCCTAACAACTGCATCACTAGTCCAGTCTGCCACTCCAAATGAATCCTTAAATACCTGTGTATTTTTCGCATTGCAAATGGCCGCCAGCATGTGAAATTATGTTTGTTTTGCATAAATAATTTGGAAATTCATCCCACCATTGTATTTATTTAACTGCATTTGCAATAAAAACTATCATTTAATCTCTGAGAAACTAATCTTGTCCAGGGTAAGATTTAACTAAAAGGAAGCAATTTATGGTTTATCTTTTGACATAACCGAATTGCCAGCATCACTACTTTGCTACTCATAGACCATTATAAGTAAAACCAATGAACTGTTTGTATCTGACGTGGAACTGGGGTGAGGGTAACCTAGTTAAACAAGATTGCAGAAAATAAAATAAGAGATAAGGGGACACAACTGTATTGGAAAGCTTGAGAAATGTTAACATTTGGTGAAAATCAGCTCAAACATCTAACTAGTAGTTTGTCAGTCTCTCACATATACACACTCAGACATTTTTTTTCTCCTTTCCTTACTTGGTATCAGGACTGAACATCACTCTTGTTGCATGGTCATATTCTATGTTGGCCCGGATAAACCTGTTAAGCAAAATAATAAAGAGATGAAAATTGTGTAAATTCAAGCAAATCTTTATTTAGTTTCTGAATTTCAGTGATGAGGAGTTATTTATACTGTTTATATGAAGACTATTGTCCTCATCTTTGTAGTCGTTATCACAATGTTTCGACCATTGTGCCCTGTGGTCTTCATCATATGTATGTCAATCTGGGTAACTTAATGGGAATTTCAAACTGACCCCGTTATTTAATTTACGGAGGTAAACTTCTCATTCCCCTGCCCCAACTCTAGGGCTTTCTCATCCAATTCTTATTTTCAATACTACTCAGTTACTGCTAATCCTGTTTCCACTGAGTCCATGTACACACTGCTCTGCACAGGGATTGAAATGAATCCTTTAATTATCCCTAGAACACTAACCATTAAATAAAGTTACACCACTACTAACTATGGGTATATCATACCCGATTTTGAAAATATCAAAAAAAAAAAAAAAAAAAAAAAAAAAAAAACTATTAAATATAAATCTTTATTTGAAATATTTTACATGCAGGCACTTCAAACTTTGTACTTTGAGGTAACATTAATAGGAACTGAAAAACATTATTTAGGTAAGAAAATCGGATACTGAAAATTGTAATTAAAAATATGAAAATTTGCACTGGGTACTATATACTCATGGTGAGTGTTTTAAGGTTAATGTAAGAAGGTAGACTTTTCCCATTCCACTGCCCATGTCTAGGGATATCTCATCTAGTTCTTATTTTTATTTCTTCTCAGTTATTACTCATCTTGTTTCCACCGAGTCCAAGAACACACTGCCTGACCCAGAGATTGAACTCACAATTCATGAATCAATGCTTTATTAAAGTAAGACAGCAAGGTCTTCAAAAGCAACAGGTGTAACAAAACAAACAGCAACAACACCCATCAGCTGGCAGGTTAGGTTTAAGACTCCAAGTTCTCTATAGAGATTAAAGAGTTGGTTCATGAATTAGCAGAGAACTAGGAACCTTAAACCTAAGCTGCCTGCTGATGAGTGCTGCTGTGCTTGTCTGCATTCACTGAAGCATTTTTTTTTTCCATTTGTTATAGATGCTACTGTTAAAGACTTGGTTTTCTATCTTTCTATATTAAGGTGTTGGTTCATGAATTTGGTGATAGTAATTGTGAGTTCAGTCCTTGGGCTGGGCAGTGTGTACTTGGAATCAGTGGAAACTTGTTAAACAATAAAAGAGCAGTACTAAAAATAAGAACTAGATAATATTCCTGAACAGTGAAACAAGAACAGTCTACAACTGTAGATTAAATAAAGGGATCAGTTTGAAATTCCCTTGATTGATAATGACCTGATGAAGGCCAGAAGAAACAGCCAAAATGTCCTAACACAGATGAGGACAATAGTTTGCATATAAGTAATTAGATTTACTTAGGTATGATTTGTGAATTAAAGATTCATAATACAAATCAATTATGAAAATTCAATAATACATCTTCAGATTTAAAATGGAAATAACAACTAGATTTGGTGGCATATAAGAACCATGTGAATTTTACCAGGAAATCTACATAATAAAATTAATTTTTTTGTTTGTCACATCATGTCTGCATGTTATATGTAACATATATTTAAATAAACTGGCCTAGTCAGAGTCCTGACTGTAACCCAATTGAAAACCTTTGGGCGATAATGGACAAGCGTGCCCGTAATAGGAAAGTTAACACAGAAGATGAGCTTTTTCATGAATTAAAGAAATGCTGAAAAAATCTGGCGAAGGATGTTGACTTACTAAAGAATTTAGTCTATATCATGCCACCAAGAATTAAGGCTGTTATTAAAGCAAAAGGTTACCCAACAAAATACTAAATCATTTTTTGACTTGTATAATATACATATGTGCACCTGTATTAATATACTGTATTAATAAATGAATTCTATTACTCGTCTTGCTAAAATACAAAAAAAAAAAAAAAAAAAAAAAAAAAAATCAACTTTCTATGGGTGTGTTCATTTTTTTTTTTTTCCTTATACTGTATATTTGGGAAGCAACCTTTCTTTCAAACATTTTTTTGCTGAATATGACAGACAAGGAAAATATGATTTTTTTTTTTTTTTATTTATTTACTTTTTCTAGTATTCTTAGATTTTTCCGTTTGTTGGGAGTAAGGGAGTGTAAAAATTGACCATAGTATTTATTGTCCCAAGCACTGTCAGCCACTTCAGTCATTTTCAAGAGGTTTGTTGTTTAAATTTTGTTAATTTCTTTTCATGTTTGTCTTTTTGAAATGTTTTTGTAATGCCTATATAGTAACAGTGTTTATTCTAATCCAGTGGGAAATGAATTTGATTGAAATCCAAGTTGGTGTGTTTCCAGTTAAAAAAACCCTTCAACACACCATTTCCACTGCTGAATAAGGTGAGATTTAATATATATGCATATGTCAGTGTTATGCACAGGTGATTTACATAAGCTTATGCTATTTAATATAGGTATGCATCAACATTTACACAATTTGATAGTATGAAATAAAAACATTGGAGTTATACATTCTCCTCCTACTTAGTCTGAATAACACCTACCTAGAACTGAGCAATGAAATCAAAATTAGAGGGGGAAAGAAAGTTAATTTTCAAACCCTAAAAATAAATCAGCTAATCAGATTTTATTGAACTTTTTGTAATTTATTTGTTAATAAATAGAATTATTTTGTTTCAATTCATTTTTTTTTAAAGTCTGTCATCAAATTAAAATATACATGCGCAAACAATTTGAAAGAAAATGAAATGAAAATTTGTCATTTCCCTTATTGTCTGATAACAACCCCTGGTTAACTGGAAAAGAGTCCAGTGCTGTTCAATAAAAGGTGACTCACCTGATTTTTTTTACTAAACGTTCCCTTCTCCAATGAAAGGAAAGTTGAGCTAAATTCAAAGGATAAGCAATCTAAAATCCGAAGACGCTTTGAAAGCTCTTTGAATTTAGCAGTAAGTACTGTCAAGCATCCGTTCAGTATAATGTTCTGGGGATGCTTTTCTTTTCATGGAACTGGTTTCTTCAAACCTATTGAAAAGACCCTCAAGAGTGAGCAGTACAAGAAAATTTTAGAGTCTTATCTGCTCCCTTCTGTTGAAAGGGTGCAAATCAACCCCATCAAGTTCATTTTTATGCAGGATAATGCTCCCTATCACAAATCAAAATTGATGAAGGAATACTTTGATGAGAAGCAGGTGAGTGTTATGACATGGCCGCCCCAATCTCCTGACCTCAACCCCATAGAAAACTTATGGAGAATTATAAAGTACAAGCTCTCGAGAAAGCAGTCGAGCAACAAAGAGGATTTGATTGTGAATTTCATATCCGAATGGAATTCAATGACTGGAGATGAGATATGCCAGAACCTAATCAAGTCAATGCCAAAAAGGGGTCGAAAAGGTTATTCAAAATAAAGGAGGACCCATAGATTATTAAAACTATATTACCTATTATAAATAAATTATACTTCTATTATTCTTTATTTAAAGCTTTTTGGTTATGTTTCTTTTGATTACTAGTTGCAGGCAATAAGTGAGTCACTTTTTGCTCAGAGTTTTTCCCTAAATCTCATTTATATCCAAAATTATAATTATCAATAGAATACCTTAGGGTGAGTAAACTTTTTTACTAGGTGGTTGGGGAGGGGGTCTTTATATTAGTAAGATTAAAAAAAAGTTTGACACCCAAAACAATAGACGAAAAAATTTTTAAGTAAAAAAAAATCAGGTGAGTCACTTTTATTGAACAGCACTGCATAAGCTGTAATGTCTGAAGACATTTTTCTAACTCATTATGAATTTAAACTGAATATATTTTCTAATAATGACAAGGTTACTTATTGATACAGGTAAAAATTATAGAATTCAATGTATGTCAAGGTAAACAGAATTTCTGCCAATAAAGTGCTTAACATTTGTCTAGAGCAATGATTATTGAATTAGATATAGTAAAGTTCACAATACTTATTGAATATCAAATCAGTGTTTTGGGATTTCTCACTAATCAGGACTTTGGATAAGAAGGATCGTGCTAATTGCAGAATGTCTATTTTGTTATTTTATAAACACTTATTTATACACACTAACCAATACATTAAAACTCCCCCCCCCATCCACTTAGCAATCATGTGACTATTCTATAATCAGTTGTAAATGTAGAAATTGGACAATTCTGAGTGAAGAACTTGGAGCCTAACCTATCTGCTGATGAGTGTTGCTGAAGCCTTGCTGAAACTTCTCTTTATTAATGGCTCCCATATCCTATTTATTTCTATGCTAGATCAACTAAGGAGGTCCTAATAGCCTAACATACGTACCGATTCTTTCCATCATATTCTCCAGCATGTACTCTTGCTCAGTATTTTTACTTTATTCCACAAGAGTTGATGACTACCCTTTTACCTCCATACATAATTGGTCATTCCTGATTTCACTGTCTCCTCCCTAATTATGGTTTTTCAATGCTCCTCTTGTTATGTGATGAGTATTGATGCTGTTTATTGAAATATAGTGTTGCAGGATTGCAGGTACATTCATGTACTGTTTGTGTTAAACTTTTGGACACATTAGGGTGTTTTGGGATTTAAAGAGTTAATATATTGATGATGCAAGTAAAGCCAGTCAAATCTGGTTAAACACTATCCTACCAAATAACTGAATTTTGCATACAAAACTTATCTGAACCTGTTTTGGGGGAAAATAAGGAGTCTCATATTAAATATACACACACAAAAACAATATCTGCCATTTTAAGGAATTTTGAAAAAGATTATTTTATACATTTCCATTCTGACTATTAGACTCATTCAGTATAGCTATTTTAACCATGCCATCAAAAATGATGGTATACTTTGCTAAGTCCTTAATATCATGAAAAGATTTTAATGTTTGAGCTTTTAAATATAAAAATGAATAGCAAGTTCAAGGGAGATAACTCCACAAAAAGTTAAACAAAACGGTACAGTGTAACCCAGATATAAGAGAGTTGTCGGGACCGGAGAAGAAATCTCTTATATCCGGGTTTGGTCTATTTTGTTTAGGTAAGTATGGGAACCCTTTGGGACCAGAGAAAATCTCTTATATCCGGGTTACACTGTATATGATATGGTCAGGTAGTTAAACTCACCTGTGTTCTTTCCGTGTGAAGTCTTTCACACTCCAGATCATTGCTGAACGGTCTGAAATAACAAAAGTCATAAACTGCAAATGTGAAATGTACTTATAATTTAAATGACAATTGAATCAATTGCTAAGTCTGCTGCTAGGAAAGTTGGTTCACTGTGTTGTGCGAAAGAATTTTTCTTACATATTTATAAGTCTACCATTCATACATGCTTTGAATATGGTCTAGTGTTCCTGCTATATATTTAGATATTTTTAATAAAATCCAAAGATGAATTTGCAATGTTATTGGTATCTCAGCTTCAGTCACTTTCCCATTACCGTAATGTAGCTTCCCTGTGAGTTCATATATACCTTCATAGTAATTGTTCTGATAAACTTTGCTCTATGGTACCTAGAGTATATGAATTTAAGTGCAGCACTAGATTAGTAGCAAGGTCTTATTTTAAAGTTGAAGTGGTTAACTGTAACCCTAAGTTTTTTTCTGTTTCTTTTATCTCACTTCTCGGCTGTGGAACTCTCTTCCTAGTCAATGTTGATGTTCAAAAATGTAAGTGCAATGTCAATCGTTATTTACTGTCTTCTTGATTACTTTTTTTTCTTTCTTTCTTTCTTTCTTGTTTAATTCTTTTACATTCAGTATTTATTACCTTGCTTGGGGTGAAATGATTATAAAAAAAAAAGTTTAATATGAACACTTTTCAGTTGTTTTTTTATCTGAAATATTTTTAAGTATTATCTGTAAAATTTTTATTGATCTCAGTAAAAAAAAAAAAGAAAAAAGGGAAACTGTATCCTTAGAAATTAATCTACACTCACTTGCTTGGTTAATAAACCAACATACCACATAAACAAAATAAACAACCACCAAAATGTTTAAATCTTAAATCTACCAAACTGCTTAAATTAAGATAATTTCACTAATACTATTTGAAAGCTTATGCAAATCATTTAAACAAAAAAAAAAAAAAAAAAAAAAGAAAGGACTGCTTAACACAGTAGAGTAAAATGAAGCAACTTGTCTGTTCAACAGAGAATATTATTTCCAAGTTGCTAAGTTACAAAATAACAATATTTTAAGCTCTGTTAGTCTGACTTACCCTCAGCTACTGTTATTAGGTATTTTCCATTCTGGCTGAAGTCCATATCCAAAATTGATGCCCCATGGGCCTTCAAAGCACTAGCCACCCATGGATGGGTAAATAATGAATTTCCAGATTTTTTTTGTTTCAAACTCAACTTGGGTTTCTTGCTTGCATTAGTTTTATCAGCAGTTTCCTTTGATTTCTTTTTGACAACAACTGAAAAACAAAATAAAACATCAAATTAAGACTTCCTGATACTGTAAGCATACAAAGCCATATCTCAGCTTTTTCACCAACTGGACAATGATTACATGTATCTACTCTCTTGTTTATGTTAGTGTGTACAAAAACTGAAAAGGCCAACTGCACGCTCACATGAAAAAAAAAAAAATAATATAAATAAGTAATAAAATAAAATAATAATATAATAAAATATATATAAAATAATAATATAAATAATAATAAATAAATAAATGAAATAATAATATAAATAACTAATAAAATAATGAAATAAATAAATGAAATAAAATAAAATATAAATAAATAATAAAATAATAAAAATAAATAATATAAATAATATAATAAAATAAAAATATAAAAATATATAAATAATAAAATAAAAAATAAATAAAATAAATAAATAAAATAAATAAAAAAAATATAATATAAATAAATAAATAAAATAATAAAATAATATAAATAAAAATAATATAAATAAAAAAAAATAAAAATAATAAAATAATAATAATAAATAAATAAAATAATAATAATATAAATAAAATAATATAAATAATAAAATAACAAATAATAATAATATAAATAAGTAATAAAACAAAATAATATAATGAAATAATAAATAATAATAAATAATATAAATAAGTAATAAAATAAAAAATAAAAAAAAACATGAAAATAAATGTTACAGCAGAAAATGAAGACATAAATCCTGTTCCCAATATATTTTGTTGTTTATTTCAGGGATTCTCTCACACAGTCTTGGCAGGTGACACTTGGGGGGTCAAGATCTCCTACTTCTGACATCTCCAATGAACAAATCAACTTTCACCCTTAACTCTGTCTTTATCCAATCATCTCCATGCTCATCTTAACATCACGATGCACAACTAATAGGAAGAATTGGAACTACATCAGAAGGACAGTCATTTCCTTTCAAAGAGCAGTCCAGAACCCCTCCCAATCCTAACTGTGACTATCGATATCGGCCCATAACCAGAAATTGTCAGTGCCTGGTTTGTTATTTGACACATTAACTTTTAATTATTTAACTGTTACTTAATTCTCTTTTCATCAAGTTAGTGGCTGTCTTTAAGATCACATCTCAGACCTTAGTACTAGTCATAAAACATTTATGACATTTAAATCATATACCTTCCTCTTCCATATAGGCATCCTAGTAATAGTGTCACTATACATTAAGACCTGTATAAAATATAATTTCCTTCCCCACCCTCTTATTAGTGGTCTTGTTTTCTGTGGTCTTACTTAGCTTTTTATATTTTGAAATAAATCATTTGTAAGTTTTACTGAATAATGTTTCCAAAGTACAAGAGTAGTAATATTTGCAATTAGGACATGTCATAGATGTGAGGAGGCACAGTGGAGTAATGGATAGTGGCTCGGATTGAGGAATCGGAGAGCAGAGTTGGAAATCCAGTCAACCCATTGTATTCACTTACGTGCTCATACCATTGGGAAAGATATGAATCTGCTTCTTCCCCACCCTCCAGCTATGGGTAACTAGCGGGACAGACCAGGTTCTATAGCCTTGGATGTCAACTGATCTACTGCAGAAAGAAATTGTAACCTACTGCGGGAAAAAATCTGCCTCGTCAGTCATGTATCAAAAGATACCAAAAGATGTATCAGCTTTTCATAATGATGGAATAAATTCAATGCCAAAACATTGCATTGATGCAAACTATGCTGACATTGATTATTAAAGTTGAATTTGAGCCAAGCTATATCTTAGAATTTTTTTTTCATCCAAAAGGCAATGTACATTGGCTGGAACATTAATATTTTGACCATGGGAGCTCGGTTTGAATCTAACCATGGTCAGTTTGTAAGAGAAGTGACTTCTTGATGTTTTCATCTTGGTAGTGGAGGGGGGACTATCTCAGCACACAGTACCACTAAAAAATGACTGAAAACCATACCATGGGTCAAGTGTAGACATAGTGGAGTAATGGCTACTGGCTCAGATTGAGGAAATGGAGAGTAGAGTTTGTTGCATTCACTGATGTGCAAAAAGTCTTGGCAAATGTCTAAATCCATCTCTTCTCAGACTGGGTTTTATAGCCTTGAGTGGCATCCTTGAAGAAGGACAACTCTGAATTCAAAACCAATGTGATCAAGTCATTGGCAATGAAACTGACACCCACCACCAGATCTTGGTCTGGTGAGGAGGGTGAATGGAATCCCAGCAACACAAAAATAGCTGTTAAAGGGCAGATGAACTGCTCAGAGTCAATGGCCATCCATGTCAAGTATGTGTTAAATAGCATCACCAAACTGCAATTGGCCAAGCATAGGAAGTACAGCTACACTCCTGAAAATATGGTCAACCAAGGAGGAGTTCCTCCAACAGGAGTGAGATTTAGATTTAGGTTGACCCAAAACTTGGATAGATGAAACGGTTTAGAAGCCATCCCTTATCATCGTAATTCAGTCACAAGTCATAATAATTGAGGGTTTGAGCATACATGCCTTGTTAAAATAGTTAAACATGCCAGACTATACATTTGCTATTCTCTAGAAACTGTCAGCTCAGCATAGTGAGGTCTGTGGGTAGGGAATAAACTCAAAATGTGCCTGAGCAGGTGTCTGCAAAAGGGACTCGCTAGCCACCACATCAGAGGATGTACTTGAAAAATGAGTTACCAACCATTATCATGTACTAAACCACCCATAAACCTGTTGCATTTCTTTTAGAAGCAGTTCATGATACAAAATGATGAGGTAACAATATTATGAACTTTATTATTAATTATAAATTTTAATTTGTATTTCAAGACAGGAAAAGAAGATTTATTGCTCCACTGGGCTTCATAGTTAACACACTGCATAAAATTTTGAGTAACAGCTTAAAACAGGTCTATTTTTTTTTTTTTTGAAAATAAGTAATTTTTTTTATTATACATAACAATAACATACTCGTTTCTTCCTCACATTTTTAATTCATATTATCTTTTTTATGATACATGTTTTACTTTACATTAAAATAGAAATTTCTTCCATAAAATGTACTTTGAATACAAAATTAAAACAAGTGTAGTCTTTCAAAATAACATTTTTTTTTACTGATTTCTTCCTTGCAAACAGCAGCAAACCAGCATGCATCAATTTATTTATTTACCAACAAGTCAGTTTTTTTAGTTAGTCTCTTCAACTTTCAAATAGTTGTTAATAAAAAAAAATAAAGTTCTAAGTGAATTTTTTGTATTATGCATATTTTTAAAATAAATTCATATTGTTATGAATGTTTCTTTTTTCTTCACACATAGTAAGAGAGAACATATGCAAATGTTTGTTTATATACGCAGATTGAAGGTGTATAAAATGCAAATACTAATTTTTCTATTAAAAATGAGGTAAAAACAGAAAGACGTCCCCAGCTAAAGCCCCTTGTCTAATTTTAAACTAAGGAAATTTGGTACTGCAAGAGCGGCAGGAATTCAAGGTACATATGGCTCCGAAATTGGTTAGAGAGAGTGTCGTTTTTTTTTAGCTGTATCTTTAAAACACATATACAAGATTGGAGTTTTACTCTGACAGATTTACTTTTAGTTTAGTAGAGAGTTGGGCTTTTTAGTATTAATTTAATTAGTAAAAACAAAACTCTTCCAGAGATAAACGATACGAATAATAGTTACCCAACCAATTTATTTTAGAAGCTTTTACTTAAAATTTGTATCAAATAAAAATTATATTTTTTTAAAATAAATATCACATGTACATTAAAATTACTACTATTACTTCTAATTTTTTTTTTTTTCAAGTCAGGCAAATTATTGAATTGTTTAACAATATCAATTTTTTGCTTTCTTCGTAACAAAATACAGCCTGCGACAGGTAAGGTGTCATTTTTAAAAAAAATTTAATTTCGCGCATGCGCGTTGTTTGTTTTTTATCTTGGCGACTGCACAGCACGTTGGGTCAGTTGGGCACCGTCTGTGAGAAAAAGAGCACCATGATGCGATTCACTCCGCCATAAATTTGGAAACGGCATGCTGTAGTAGTGTACCGCTTGGCATTCGCGTCAGAAGCTTCGATTTTGGGTGCCAATCTGAGGACAGTGCAGAAGATTCGGAAATAGGTACAATCAGTCACAACAAACAACATAGTGTTTGGACTGGAGTGATCACTAGTGATGGCGACGTTATGCCTCCATTTATCTTCCCACAGGGCCTCAAACTCAACACGGGAGCCTACATCAAGTTCCTTGAGGATGTAGTGCTGCCATGAGTCAAGAAGAGGATAGCTGTTGAAAGAGCCTATGTCTGGCAACAGGACTCTGCACCATGCCATTGTGAATAAATTTACTTAGTATTTCAAGATATTTTTGTATAATTTTGGTAAATATATGTTATGAGATGCCAGTGTTATTTTCCTCCTTTTTGTGCAATTTTTAGACAAGTTATCTATCGCATAAAAACTCATGTTCATTGGTTCAAAGTCGACTTTAAATGTAAAACTACAACTAATACAAATAAAAAAAAAAAATAAAAAATAAAAAAAAAAAATCAACACAGCAAATTTATTCTCTCACGATGAAAACTGGGCTTAAAAGTCGGACAGCTGCTTAAAAAGGCATTCAGTTACAACACTATTTTTCAAAGATCTTTTCAATTGACTTTTTTTTTTTTTTTTTTTTACAATTATTTTTATTTATTAATTTATCAAGAATAAGCAAGAACAGACACGTTGCAAAATTCAAAACTAAAAAGAAAAAAGACTAGTTGTTTTCTTTTTACTTTTTAAATCTGATATCTGGTTTTACTAGTCTAGTTTTTCATTTTGTCACAAAGTCCCCACTATACATCAGCCAAGACAAATGTAAAGCTGAAAGCAATAAACTAACAAATTAAAAAAAAAAAAAAAAAAAAACTACTATCACCCTCAAGCAAGCCTGAAAAAAAAAAAAAAAAAAAATCCAGTTCAATATTTAATCACAAAACGTCAGCAAATAAAAAAGTTAAACATTTTTTTTTTTTTTTTTTTATTATTTTCATTTCTTAAACTAGTTTTCCATGAACTTGCTATGTGGATGCGGTCTTTTGCTTTCTTTAGGAAGAAAAAAAAAAAAAAAGAAGAAATTGTAGTTTTGATTTAGTCTTGAAATTTATGCATTAAATAAAATTAAAAAACTGCACTTTACAAAAAAAATATAGTTAAAAATTTGAATGAAAAGTTAAATTGCTGAAGAAGATAAAAGATAAAGTCTTTAACTTGGGATGGAACACAACCTTTAGTTTAATTACCCAAATAAAAATTTTAAATAATTTTATATTGCCGCCTTATTTTTTTTCTAAGTAAAATAAATAAAATTTAGATTTTAGAAGAGTTCTGGAAGTTAAAAATTAAATCAGTTATTTATTTCTGTAAATTGATAAGAAAAAAAAGCTACAAATATTATAACTTCACTGAAAAAAACCTTCATTTTTAAAAAGAAATATTACTTTTTGTACCCGGTTTCATACTAGAATTTTTTTTACTATTCAGTGATTCACTGTCAAATTTATATTTAAAAAAAAAAAAAAAAAAAAAAAAAAAAAAACTAATAATAATGAAGATGTATAATCATTATTTTTTTAAACCCTCACCCCAAAATCCGAAAACAAATTATAACACCACACAATAGTTCTAAGGTGTAATAATAATTTTAAAAATAAATGCTAGATTAGGTTCTGCAATCTTTGATTTGAAACAGGTTTATCACGTGACAAAGCACTCTGTTCCTAAAATTGGACTTCAATGAAAATAAATGTCTTTGTTATGTCTATTAATGCATTGAAAATGTGCTTCAAAGGCTTATGAATATTCTTTTGAGGTTATTATTTTCAAAGACTCAGGAAAAAAAATGATACCAAAAGTTTCGCGTGAAATGTGTTATTGTTCGTAAGGTAAGATAAAAAAAAGAGAGAAATATAAATTGTATTGTAAGTTTATAAATGAGACTGCAGTCTTTCCCTCCGCTTCTTAAAAATATAAAATAAATAACGGCTATAAATTTATTGTTAAAATATTAATAAATAATAAAAAAACAAAAACAAATTTGCAATATGAAACGAGATAAAAAATTTTTTTAAAAGAAAACTGAAATTTTAAATCTACGAATAGAAAGAAGAGAACAGATACACGTTTTTTTTTTTAGGGGGGGGACAGAGTGGAAACAAAATGGGTCGATATTTATAAAGGCTACTTTTTTTTTACCTGGTTCTTCTTTATCATCTTGCGTTTTTTTGCTGACACTACAAAGGAAAACAAGGAGCAAAACAACAGCCCCTACCGCCGCAGTAACTGCCACAACCGGCACAGACGACTCCTCCCCAGCCATGTTTATCATATTGACACGTTAGAGCAGTTTCGTATAAAATTAGAAATCTGCGGAAACGGAACCGAAACGAAAAAAAGTTTTCAAATATGCTGGGTTAATTTAGCGATGCAATAAATAAAGGCGCTGAAAGACTGTATTATTTATTTATTTTATACCTCCAAAGTCCAACTGAATGTTTGCGGTCTAAGAATAAGACATAACTTAAGTTTAAGAGAACCTTTAAAAATTATTGATCGTAGTGTTTTAACTGTAAATAACTTAGAAAAAAATTGTTGTTGATTTCTGAATCGATTTTTAAACATAAAAGTAAAGATTCGGTTATGACATTTTTTTTCTACAAAATTTTTCTGGCATAGTTTATCCTGATCTTTAAAAAATTACGTCGTTTTTTCTTCGGGCCTCAATTAATTTTTCAGAAAATGAAAGTTTTAAAGTTGATGAATTAGTGGAGCGGCTCTAATGTGGGGTTTCAACTTACAGTAAAAAAAAAAAAAAAAAAAAGAAGAACCCTGTTTTTCGGTCTGATTTCATGTCACTGAAGGTTCAAATTACATATACGAAGAATAAACTGGATTTTGAGCTCGTGTCCGCCTTTATGCAAATATAATTTTAAAGTACAGAGGCCTAGAAAGGTAAAAAATTTATTTTATCTAGTTAAAAACAGGGTTTGGATTCATTAGAGAATTAGGAGTTAGACTTGGGGACTTAGAAGTTAAGGTTTTTGTAACACCACAAACTGAATTTATAGCCGCAGAGAAAATGCAACTATTTAAAAAAAATCTTTTTAGGTTTCCGTACTTTAAAATTATTGTCATTATTGACTTGACTACAGACCCGATATTTTCAAACAAACTGGTAAAGGCCTATAATTACTAACAGTGTAAATAAATTGAATCTGCGAATAAAAGCTTTAAAAACAGCTAATGCCCCAAAGAAATTAAAGTTCATATTCTATCCAAGCACATAAAAATGCAAGAAAGTATATTTTTCTACAAAAATACATAGCATTTTTAACCGAATTTTTAACTCGAGTTGTCTGTTAGTGTTAAACCGTAACTCGAGCATCAGACTGATATTGAAAAACACTTTGATGGAATTCTTTTCAGGGTAACACTCTGAGAAGTTATTTAGTTAGCATTGAGCCTTTGCGGTTGCCTAACTTACAGGCAGACCTCAGATTGCTAACAGGCTACTTTGTGTAAAAAAAAAAAAATACGGTCTTCATGTTGATAGGTACCGCCACTGCTTCCTAAAAAGAAAGGAAAAAAAAACGAAAAAACGCATTTTAAATTTTTTTTTATTAAAATTAAATGTTTAAATGTCTTCTTTGAAGTTAAATGTTTGTTTTTATTTGGAAGATGATAGCTGAAAGAAAGCTAATCTATAAAAATTTTATTTTTATTGTTTTAAAAATGTTAGAATTGTAAAGTAAATGTAATCGTCTCGGTTGTTTTATTTTTTTAACTCACGTTTTTTGAAAAAAAAAAAAAAAATTGTTGTTTTATTCCGCTCCCCCCCCCCACAGACGATATATTGTACACATGGGGTCTAGTTAGTATTTTCATTGAGACATTGAGGTATTATGGTGGGTGTGATGAGGAAGGTATGTAAGAATGTGTCGTTTTGGTGCAAGGAATATTGTTAGAATGATTGGGTTTTAGCGTTTGTGGCTAGCTAAGTTTAAAGTTAAGACAGAAAACCGACCTCTTCCCCATTTCGGCCTTGTACCACATATTCTGTTAATTCAGAGTTAAATAAACTCACGTTTTTTGAAAGGTGTGTATTTTTCTGATGGCCTCTTTGGTTCAAACGGTTGATACCACCAAAATTATTTGATTGCTGCGGATTCATTTTTTGAATTCATGGAGAAAGAAGGTTCATATATATTTCAAAATTTTCAAGCCCTTTTTTTGAATTCATGGAGGATAAAAAAGAAAAAGAATGAACTGTTCATATATATGACGCCCATGTTTCAAGAGCGCAATCCAGCCAGAGTAAATCAACACAGGGAAAAGAAATTTTTTGCTTCCTCTAAAGCAAAAGTCTTTCCTTAAAAGGGTGTAATGACTTTTTGTCTTCGGAGAATTTTGTATTTTCTGCCTTAGAAATTTTTTTTTTTCCTCTTTTTCCTAAAAAATCTTTTTGTTTTGAATCCATGTTTTTTCCTAAAAATTTTGACACTTTTTCCTCATATCTGATGGAAATTTTTGTGCAACCTTATATCTGTACTTTTTTTTGTAATATTATAAAATAAATGTTGTTCCTTTTTAAAATTTTACACAGTGATTGTCTTTTTTTGTAATTTTGTGTCTATTATATTGACTTACTGTTTCGACTAACTAAATTTTGAAGAAGGCAGAAGAACTTGGATTTGATAGGAAATAATTTTTTTATAAATCTGTATTAAAAGAAAATTAATTTCCGTGTGTAATTAAAGTTTTTAGGCGTTTAAAAGGCATTAGTACATTCATTGGTCACTCACTGAACTGCCATTATAAGTGAAAGATATAAACAACAAATTTTAAAATCTCTTAAAAATCCAATTTTTGTCTGAGATATATGTTTCAAAGTCATTTAGTAAATTTAAGGATTAATTAACTAGATTTTGAAAAATTAATGCTTACTTTTTGCTTAAAACTTAATGAAAATGATGTTTATTTATGTATGGTAGCCTGTAGAGTCAGAGGTTAAAACTAAAAATTTATAATTACACTGCTAACTTAAAAAGCATGCAAAAAATAAAGAAATATGGAATATCAGCAATGCAATTACCAAGAAACTGGTATTTATATTTAAATATAAATTATCTTTAACGTTATATAACTAATAGTCTAAGAATAATAATTTGTTATTGTATACACTTTTATTAAATTTAGAATGAATAAACTTATTTTTTTATACATTAGAAGCAGTTATTTTTTTTTAGTTTAATGATACTTTTGAGTTTAATTTATTGCTTTCATTTTTGATTATTTTTTTTACCTGTTTCATGCTATAAAATATATAATTGTACCCAATGTGATTTTTTTAAAAATTATTCTAAATTTTAGAAACGGTATTAAGGGAATGGAGTTGTTATATTAAGCATTTCGTTGCAAGAGAAAGGAATAACAAGGATTAAATTTTGAACAACGTTTATTGATTTAGAGAGTACAGAGACATTGAAGGATGAATGGAAGGATTGTGCCAGGTGTTGACCTAATTCTTGTGTGGGTTTGGTGTGAGGTCGCTGGATACAGTTGGTTGATTGAGGTCATGGTGAAGGTTAGTATATTGTACAGATATGTCAAAGCTAGGTGAAATGATAGTTTCAGTGAGCGATCATCAGGATAGCAATCTGGTGTAATCATAGTGATGGGACATGACCTATTTCATCTGCTGGCCTGGACAAGGTTACAGGATATGGTTGGTGTATGTTTGGCTGATCAAGATCACGGTGGTAGGTTGTTTTGTTGGTTGGTAGACCTGTTGTGTTGAACCAGGGTGATGTCAGATTGGCATCACGTTGTTGGGTCAAGTGGGTTGCATGCTTGTAGAGTCAGAGTCTGGTAGCACGAATGGGGTCGAGGTTGCACGATGGCTAGTGGCCAGCTGGGCCGCAACTGTTTATGTTGTTCTCAGAGACAGTATTCACGATTGGTCACTGCCAGAACTCACGACGTAGGCTGGATGTGATGCATGGAGCCTAATGCTCAGAAAATGACTTTTGTTAGTTGGTTTTCAATGGCATTCACATCTGGCCAGCCAACAGAATGAATCAGAAAGTTACCTAATTTCGACAGGGTATAACAGTTACTATTAACAAAAAAATGGTCAAAATTGGTAAAGAGTTATTGAATCAATAATGTTAATTGATTATGTTCATTCTCATGAGTTCTTTGTTAATTATCCAGTGGTATTCAAGAGATTCCTTTATTTTTATATTATCCATAAAATTATTATAATCTTATGTAACAAAAAGTTTAAGAATACAATTTTTTAATCTAAATGCTTTTATGAAACTTAGAATGGTCAAAGGCAAGGAATCATAATTATTTCCTTTTTGTACATCCATACAAAAATAATCTCACTGTTGCTAATAGGAAAAAATAAAATCCTTTTAAAAAGGTTCACACTTTGAAAATGGCATTATATTTTACAAACATTGTATCTGTAAGGGGGATCTAAAACCTAATTTCACATAGAGGTGCAAACTTTTGTGGATTGGTTAGAAAATAATTTCACAGTGGTGCACAAAAATGTTATTGTCATTTTCTAAATGGTTCAGAAATAACATGTGGTAGGTCTGCAAGTATGTCTGCCAAATATTTTGGCAGCTTTTGCCCTAGTAATTATTGTTTATCAAGAAAACCTTCTGATGAGATTTTATTGGTTGAAGAATATATATATAATTTGATTCTTATAAAGTTTTCTAATAAAATAGCCTATTCAGTATACAATTCATTCATTAGAGAATAAGTACTGAAAAGTTTGTTTTAATCAGATAATTCTCTGATGATTGGCAAATATTTTAAGACAGAGGGTAGCAAGTTTTGCTTTTATCTGTTTACATATAAAATTCAATGACTTTTGTTAGTCTGTCCATCTGTATGTATTTTATCAAATGTAAAAGAGAGAAAACAATTATATAGTAGCAAAAATGTTTGATCTTG
The DNA here is from genome assembly GCA_903632075.3 of Acanthosepion pharaonis. NCBI lineage: Eukaryota > Metazoa > Mollusca > Cephalopoda > Sepiida > Sepiidae > Acanthosepion > Acanthosepion pharaonis. The sequence goes on from CAHIKZ030004540.1 coordinate 166,438, forward strand.
TATGTCTGTATAAAACTGCTAATGAATTAAAACGTCAAACTGTGATAAAGGTGTTGAAATAGGTCATCTAAGTACACTATTTACATTATTCGGACTATTGTCTTCATCTTTGTCATCATATTTATCACAACGATTCGGCCGTTGCACGCTCCAGCCTTCTTGGTGGTTGGAATGTTGAACTGTCCTCAAGGACACATGGCTCAGTGGATAAAGGCGTTAGTTAGATCCAGTGACAGGACCCAAAGAGTGTGAGTTCAGTACCTGGCTAGGGCAGTGGAGAACATTCAGAGGGGAATTAACAGGAGGTAACTGATAACTGACATCCATTAAACATGGCATGTGGAACTAGAACAGTCTACCCCAGTGAGTGAAATAAAGGGTTCAGTTCGACATTCCAACCACCTGAAGAAGGCCGGGACGTGCAACAGCCAAAACGTTGTAATAAATATGGCAACAATATATATTTAAAAACCTTTAAATATGGCAAAAATTTATATTTAAAAACCTTTCTTGCTTTTTTCTTTGTTGTGGGTTGATTCAAATCCACAACATAACTTTTATTATTATAAATTTTTGAAAATTTAACTGTTATTTTATTAAATTGAATTAAGCATACATTTATTACTATAATTTAAATAAATTTTTCATTTGACTACAAGTATAAGGTAAATGTGGTCCAAAAAGGAAAAAAAGAAATTTATCTGATAGTAAGAATAATGAATAATTTTTTTTTAGAAATGCAACTATAAGTGGTAAGTTAGACTAATTTTTGGGGAAGCATAAATGCTCGTATTGAATAGATTTGGGTTGGGTACATGTGCAAGTTTAATTAAAGTGTTAGTATTGTTATAGGATTAGTATTTAAAATATATAAAACATTGGATTAAACTATGCAAGAAAGAGACCAGCTTACCGAGATAGGAATATCAAGGAAGTAGCTCAAATCTAAACTGGATGAAGTATAAAGTCAACACTATATAGGAGGGGATCATGAAAAGACATTTTTTGTCATTGGTTGACATTGGCTGACGTATGTAATTAAGAATGATCAAAATCCTAGCAATGTCAGAATGTCTTTTTGCAATGTTGATGTGCATAGCACAATGCTTTCAAGAGTCAGTTTGGAGTTGCTGTCTGAACTGATATGATGCAAATACCAAAATCGGTGATGAGGACAAATACTAAAATCTATTATTCAGTTACTTATTTTATGACTATAAATTAAATAAACTTAAGTATTACTGATTTTCTTGATGACTTTTTTCATAATCAGAAGGTAAAACTGGGACCTGTTTTTTCTTTTTTTCATATTTCATGACATTTTTCTATAACATTTTTCACCTTGACCTTTTTTCCAATAACTGTTTCAATCTTGAATCTGTCTAAAACTGAATCTATTCATATGTAGATGGTTATTGTTTTACAGAATTTAAAGGTTGTGAGTTGATGTATTTTTGGTGTGTGCATGTTCACATGTAAACAATTAAAGATGAAACATACAAAAATTTGGGTTTATTCTACAGACTGTTTATTCAGAGAAACTGTAGAGAAACAAAGTTCTTAATGTTTCCTGGGTATATCAGTTTTTTTCTGGTCTAGAAGTTAGAGTAAGTAAGTATAAGCATCATTATAATGGTTGAGCTCAAGTAGCCTTGCACTGAGTTGGAACAATCAAAGAAAGGTTGTATTTACTTCATCAGTGTTTATATTGATCAAGCTTAAGTTAGCCTTGCATTGAGTTGGAACAACCAAAGTCAAATTTGTCTTACTTTATTGGTGGTGTTTCAGCAAGACACATGCAAATGCTATGCATTGGAAAACGGAAGAGAGTTTCTTTTTCTGGCCCTGAAGTACATTTGGGCAAGTCATGATAAGTATGGTTATAATTGTTGAGCTCAAGTCAGCTTTGTGTTGAGTTGGAACAACCATAGAAAAAAGGTTGATTTACTTCATAGGTGGAGGTTTTGGAAGACATGTGTTAGTGACATGCGTTGATAAGTGGGAAGAGAGTTCAGTTGTGAGTAGATTGGGGACGTCTTTTTTTCCATGTGTTGCTACATCTTGGAGCAAGAGGAAGAAAGAGAAAGAGGAAGGAAATGTCTTTTTATAGACTTAAACAGTGCCACCTAATAGGCATTTGGGTAAGTCAAGTGAGGTAAAAAAATTTCCTGTTCCTTCCTAGTGTCATGGGAAAATATATTTTTTTGTTTTCTTTTTATTATTATTTTGTATGTCACCACAAAATGTATCTTTTCTGGTATATCTTTAATGTATTAGACATCCAAGAATATTCATATTTCTCTCACTTAAACCGTCTTTGACTCCCCTCTTTAAAACTTCTCCATTAAATTTTAATCTCCACTTTATCTTTAGACCTTCCTGTTCTTCTCTCGTCTGTTACCCCTCCCTATAGCTTTCATTTACTCTAACATTCATCCTACACTCTCATACATACACACTCACTAAATTTTATTTTTTATTCCCGGAGTTTTTTTTCTGTTTTCTTTTTGAATTTGTAGGCTTGATGAATTGAATCATATTTACGATTCCAATGGAATAAATTATAACCATGGAATATTAGTGTTTAAGCCTTTTTTTATATATATATATATATATATATATATATATATATATATATATGACAGTGGTAATGGTAATCTTAATATTAGATGTTTCCTTACAAGGAAACATTTGACATTTATTGATCGAGCAGCCACTACTGCTGCTTTTGGTTTAAATTTATAAAATCTTTCTATTAAAATAATTTTTCAGGAAAATACTAGGTTGTCTGAATGTCCTGACTTACTTAGGAAGCAGAAAGAATACAACAGATCTTGATCCATGTCTGTTGGAATTTCCAAGGGGTACTGAATTTCAAGCTTATACCACACAGTTGTGCCATCAATGCTAAAATGTATTGTCAGCAGCTAGACCATGTGTATGATAACCTAAAGAAAGAGTATCCTAATTTGGTCAATCAGGCTTTGTTTCAGCAAGACAATGCAAGGCCACACACTGCCAGGTTGACATGATAGAAGTTCAAACAAATGGATAGTGTTGAGATTCATCCACATCCACTATTCTGTCTTGATGCTGCTCCAAGTTACTATGTATGGATGTTATGGCTATTAGTGCTGGGTTGATTCTTTCACCTAAACATCCAAAACTTGTTGAATTGCCTTCATCGCTGAAATAAATAGACAAAGAAAAGAAGGATACGGAGACAATATTAGAGGGACAGTTTAGAACATTGATTTTATTTCCTTCTTTTGGATTCCAACGACCTCTTGTCGGGGAATTTCCTTCCCGAACAGTTGGCACATGTTCACCAGTCAAAGGTCCAACAGAGAAAGAGATAGATTCTTCTAGTTCATTTTTGGCGCCAGGAAATCTCGCTTTTTGCACATGCGTAAATTGTCTTTCCTGTCACAGGACTCCTGGGAGATTTTTATGTTTATTTTATTTTGTACTTTTATTTAATTTTGTATTTTTATTTATCCCCACATATGGCCTATTCCGGTTAATGGTACATTTCCTCTGCAACCAGTGATTTAACTTTTGATGACGAAGTGAAAGAAGTTTGTTTATAGTTTTTGGTTAAAAGCCAACGGACTGGTATTTAGGACAAGTTGGGGTGCTGGCTGATCGATGGCAGAAGATTGTTAAGAATGATGGATTTTATTTTAAAGAATAAATGTTGGTGTTGCTTCATAAAATTTTGTTGTTTTCTTTCTGCTTCCTAAGTGAGTCAGGACTTTCTGGACAACCTAATAGATTTCTTAAGTCAACTGTTAGTGCTCTTTCTCGAATTAATAGGGGTTTCCTCCCTAAACTTTTATTTGAAGAGTGTGGAACATCAACATTTTGATTATGTCATTATTTTCTCTTTGAGCTAAATGTGCTACCAATTTAGTTGCTACTACTATTGAAAGCTCTCAAGTGATGTCATTTCTGTTATTTAATACAGTTCTTCTTTTGTGATTCTGTAGTGCCAATCAACAATGTTCAAAGAAGAATGGTTTTTGCCAAGATCCACAGGCTTCACTTGCTCAAAGACATTTTTAACCATTGATCCTAGCAAGCAGCTGAGAGTTTAGATATTTCTAAACATGTTTGGTGCTATCCATAATATCCATATGAATACATATAAATATAACAGATATAAATAGATATAGATATAATAGATGTAAATACATATAAATTTAATATCCATATAAATAAATATAAATATAATAGATATAAATAGATATAAATATAATATCCATATAAATAGATATAAATAGATATAAATATAATAGATATAAATAGATATAAATATAATAGATATAAATAGATATAAATTTAATATCCATATAAATAGATATGAATATAATACCCATATAAATAGATATAAATACAATATTCATATAAATAAATGTAAATATAATAGATATAAATAGATATAAATATAAATAGATATAAATATAATATAATAGATATAAATAGATATAAATATAATATCCATATAAATAGATATAAATATAATATAATCAATATAAATAGATATAAATATAATAGATATAAACAGATATAAATATAATATCCATATAAATAAATGTAAATATAATAGATATAAATATAATATAATAGATATAAATATAATATCCATAGAAATATAAATAGATATAAATATAATATCCATATAAATAGATATAACTATAATAGATATATATAGATATAAATATAATATCCATATGAATAGATATAAATCTAATGTTTAAATCTGAGGCTACATAAGAAAATATATGGCTTTTTGGTTAATGTTTTGGTTTTGTAACAATTTGCAGTGTATTGAGCAGAATTACACCTAAGAGAAAGCATTTATTAAATTTATTGGCATAGTAATCGAGAATTCAATCTTCGTCTGAAACTGAATCTATTCATATGTAGATAGTACTTATTCTTACCAGGAACTAGTTTATCCTTTGTCCTAAACAGCTGAAAAAAATCTGACCAAATTGCAAAACATCAAATTTTTTTAGAAAGACTTCAGGATCAGGCTGAAAACTTTTCAGCGCATTCCCGTGACTCTTATTCATAGAAGCTGTATGACACTTTTAGCTAGAAAGATGAAATTTTAGAAGAAACACACAAACTTTATTTTCTATTCAATAACAGACAATATTTACAAACATTTCAAAAGTATCCCATGATACAATGCACACCATTTAAATTAAAGTGTTTACTGGTTAGAAATTAATGTCATCATGTGAAATATTTGACCAATCAGAGAAAACTAAAACCCTATTATTTCTAGAGCCTACTTTTGGGAAAAGTTTCCTATAAAACCCCACAGATTTGGGCTTTCAGTAGCAGTGGTATGACTGCCACCAAACCGGTCAAACACAAGAGAAAACATGGCTGCATAGATTTTCCTTTCCCACTGTGAGTGTTGAAAGAAACATGTGTCGACGACTTCAAACAAATCATCTCCAGCAACAATAGCAGGGGTGGTCAGTGAATCTTTGCCAATGATAAAAGACAATAGTTCTTTTACTAAACAACAGTTTTTTTACTGTGTCCCAACTACTAAAAGTCTTTTCTAAACCATAGATTTTCTGTGGACTATCTGAAAACTTTATTTCAACTAAAGACTATTTTTATTCCTTTTTGCGTATGTTTGTAAATACAAATGATTTACTTAACAGGGAGACTCATGTTTTCTTTATCTTTATTTTCTTGTTTTGAATTTGGATGTTTAGATTTTTAATATAAAATAACCTGAACAACCGAACCTCCTACAATGTCTTTGCTAAAATTAGGAAAGAAACTGTATAATTTCTTTATTTTACTAAATCATCTATATAATAAATGTGAAAATCAATTAAAGAGACACAACTCTCTAACCTGCAATAACTTAATCTTCTATAATATAATAAATGCAAAAATCTCTGTGTCATATTTTTTCAATTAAAGGTGTGGCAGCCTTCACCACATTTACTTAACTTAGATTAGGAAACCAAACTGATGTGAAGAAAAAGGGGATAAGCCAAAGACATCATAACACATAAAATTTGTATTTAACAAGATGTACAAACAAGGATGTGAAAGAAAAGCATGCATTGAGTAAAACAAGAGTTGTCTCCCTTTAACTATCAATTGTTCCAAAGTTCACTTAAGAAATAAGGTTGTAATAGTTTCTGGTAATAAATGTTTTCAACAGTTTTGTTGTGTAAGAAAAAATATTATGTGAGTATAGGGAATATTCAGCATGTGAGTGGTGATGTGGGTGAGAAGATTGGCACATAGTTTCAACTGTCATGGATTTCTGTGGCAACTTAGATCTCACTGGTTTACTAAGAATTTTCTTTGCTTATATAGGTGATCATCGGCTCCAAAAGCGCCGCACGGGAAGAATCACTCTTCACGTGCAGACAATTTGATTGGTTGGCATTGACCAATCAGTGAGTGAGCTTTGGGGAGACTCACAAAAAGCTTCTGGGATCCGATTCTCCCAAAAGTGCATGAAATCGACTACATGAAAATATAGCGATTATAATATTGTTGCATTACACAGTAGTGTTGATTTATTATCCAATGAATGCTTGTTGTATAATTTGAATTTGCATAAGTATGTATGTATGTGTGTGATGATGATGATCGTCACAAAGGGCTTCAATGCTCTAACTTTTAAAAATCTCATCTTCTATATAAATAAATGCAAAATCAGTGTGTCAGTGTGTCACACTTTTTCAACATATCATACCATTTTGAAATCAGGCTGACTTTGTGAGCAAATTAAAAACATTCCAGGTCAAATCCTGAAATTTTGTATTCCCAAGTTTTCATTACTATGATTGTTTTCGACAACTTTTTACATGATATTTTTGCAACAAATTTTTTTGTATGATAACAGTTCTCATAACTTGGAAATATATTTGGGAATAATCGAAAATAATTGTGAAATCCAATAAAAGTTACCCATGAAATAAAAGTAATTGTTTGTACAGAAATTAAGGAGCTAAGTATATCAAACTGCCTTTAAATTAAAATAGCATCAAAAGAATTAGTTGAACTTTAATGCAATATTTAAATGCGGCACTCAATTTTGAGTTCTTCTGTAGTTTATTGTTGCCTATCACACATTGCAGCAGTATGCCTTTCAAACAATGCTCCACCAATAGAGGACCAGATTGCAATCAAAAGAACCAAGGGTGCAGCAAGGAAAAGAAAGTCCTGTGTAAATGAAAATGCAGATTAAACAGCAGCTAGGAGAGCTTCGAATGTTAAGAATATGCAAAGACTTAGGGACTCTCAAACTCCTGAACAAACCGAAGAGCCAATCACGAGTGTTTTAGACATGCATATGGTTGCAAGAAAGAATACGACAACAGCAGAAATAGATTTACGTGATTTATTTCAACAAGAACGTGTGGGTTTGGGACAGCTACCTTGTGGTATAGTTCATAAACCAGCTTTGGATCTGGGTTGATCTCTCATAGTAGTTCTCACTGGTTGGTGTGGCGCTCCTCCTGCTGATTGCTGCCGACCGCTCAGCCTGACCGTGACAGGTCTCTTCTCTGGCCTCCTGTTGACTGACGTTGTACTTCTGTGTGACCCCTTTTACGGCGTTTTTTTATGGCTTAACAGGCTCGAAAAACGACACGAGCATAATTAGGAGGGAAGCATTTTTATTGGTCGAAAAATAGAAACACTTTAAATATTATTTTATTTTTCAACTGGAACTCATACTTTGGGAACATGCGTAAACGAAGATAATGGTCCTTTTGTGACGGGGACTTGTCCCGTTCACATCCGGCTCTTACTTTTGAGTATGTTAGGTCATTTGCCTGTAAATCAGCCGCGATATGTCTTAATTTATTTTATAACACGAGCCATCCACAGGATCTAGTTTAAATGCTGCCCAACAGGGCGGCTTTTAAGCTAGTAATTTATACTGTTAAAGTTTTTCTTCAAAAACACTCTCTGCAACTTAATTTAATGTTTCTTTAAATTTGAATGACTTTCTCAGAATTAACTAACTACAATCATTGGTTTTTATTTTGTTAAATAAATTTATAAAGTGTGTCATTAACCAAGACAGTAAGGTCTGCTTGTTAAAACTTTCAAAATCTTAAACTTCATTAATCAGTCTTTTATTAAAAAAAAAAAAAGTCATAATTAACGTGTTCAATTATATTCAGTTGTTTAATAATGGTTGTTAGCGTTCTGTTCTGTCGTCAAGTATAACTCTAATGTCGCGTGTTGAATGTAATTCCGGTTTATTTCCATGTGTCGTGATGTTCCGAAATTAATTTATCGTCTGTGTTTTTGAAACACAGACCATCAAGGTAACGTAAAAATATTTTTTGTTAAAACTTGAAAGACAAAAATTAGTATTTCCGCCATCTTAAAGCTATTTTTTGACGTTGAATAAACAAAAGAATTCTGTTAATTAAAAATATTGTATATTCGATAATGAGCAAGTTGTCCGTCGTCGTCTCGAAAGTGATTTATTGTTTAACTTTTTTTTTCTCACTTAAGTTAAGTAGTAAATTTAAATTTTAAATAATAATTTAAAAAAAATCAATTCTTTTAACTTTTAAAATGTGTTGACAGATTGATTCTTCTTGGGTTTTCCAAAAATTGGAATGTTTTTGTTTTTTATTATGATTCTTATGAGTTGTTTTTTTTTTGTTTTTTCATAACTATGATTTTTTTTTTTTTTTTTCTCAAGTTTAATCTTCAAATTTATTAAAAATTTATTTATCACTTTAATTTGCTTCCTACAACAATCAGGGTTGAAGCACATCAAGGAAGTAAATGTTTTTTTTTTTTTTTTTTTTTTGACGTCTTTCATTTTTTTTTTTTTTTTATTTGAAATATACATACTTTTACTTTTAGTTTTAACTCGTATTTTGAAATGAATGTTAAATATTACTACCTTTCTAACTTCTAAGAAGAAACAAAAAATGATAAAAAAATGAATGCTTGGAGAACTAGTTTGTTATATTATACAATTTTTTTTTCTTTTTTGTACTTAAAAAAGAGCCTGAAATATTGTAAATCACATTTTTTTCGTTGTTGGGTTAATTCAGTAAAAAAAAAAATTAATAATTTCATGTTTCAGAATTAAAACTAAAAAAAGGGAAGTGTTTAAATTTTAATAGCCCCCCCTCCCCCTCAAAAAAAAATTAAATAATTTTTAAAAAATTTGGTAGAATGAACAGTATTTTTTTTTTTTTTTTATTATTAGAAAACATTTTTTTATTGTAATAGTTTGACCACTATAATCAGAACCACCCTCTGTTTTTTTTCCTTCTATCTTTGAGTACAATTTAAAAATAATTTCTTAAATAATTACTCCTACATGAAATAGTTATTGGAATCTGGGTTCAATTCCAGATAAAAGCCAAGGTACGCATTTATTTTTGGACGGAAACAGATTTAAAACAAAATTCGTCGTCATTGTGTACCAAAAAGTTGTTTTACTTTTAAAATCACTAAGAAAACTAAAATTGAAATCATTGTTATTGTTTTATTAAAATAAAAAAGATATTAATTATTAAAATTAAATAATAATTTTTTGGTTCTAGGCAAGTCAATTCAACATTTTTGAAACGCATTTTTATGAATAGAGACTCAAGAAGAAAATACAAAAAACAATTTACAAGTGGAAGCTCTAAAAATATATCACTTTTTATTTCCTGGTCCATGAATGATTAAAAACTTTAAAAAAAAACTAAAAGGCTTGTTCCTAATGATAAACCGGTTCAGTGATTGATTTGCATAAGTTTTTAAATTTCATTTATCGATTTTCTAAAAACAGTTCCTGGCATACGATTTTAACAATAGCATTTCTTTTTGTCTGTTGTTTTTTAATGCATTTTTAGTTTTAGTTGAGTATTGTTATTGTAGGATTTTTTGTTACTTTGAAACTAAAACAGATCTGATTTAGTAGTGCCAGCTTCTTTGATATTATTGGGAGGTATTACATACAAAATTTTCTGACCCTGTTTCCGCAGCACTTCTATGGAGAGACCCCTCCCTAAAAAGAAAAAAATCCGCGATTTCAAATAGAGTAGGTATGAACTTCCTAAGAGCGGTAATTACCTCCACGAAAAAAAAACTCTAAAAAAAAAAAATCAACATAAATGCAATATTTTCACTCTCTTTTCACAGCTTTTAGCCAAAGTTTAATAAAAACTGAGTGACAAAACAAAAGTCAGATATTGTCACATTTTTGTTTTACCGTAAAACAAAAATGTGACAATATCTGACTTCTTAAGATAAGTCATCAGTTTTAAATACCTCTCTACACAGAAAACTCGATACCAAAAAAATTAATTTTTAAAATGAAAAAAGCTTTCTTGAATCTTTTATTTTAGTCTTAATTTCAAGCTAAAGATTAAATTTAACATTTCTAACAAAATATTTTGCAGATTTTCAAAAAACTAATTTGAATTTAATTTACTAGAAGGATATTTTTTTTTTGTTTTTGCTACAATACCTGATTAGCGCCCTATTTTAGTTGACTTTCATTGAAATGTAATTTTATTTATTAAAAAAAATCTTCCAAAAATAAAATACATTCCAGAGACTTTATTTGAGTAATGTTAGCTGATTTAAAGTTTAATCTGATTTTTGAACCAGTATTGTTTAGTTTACTACTTTAAGTTTAAAATATCACAAAGTGACAAAAGTGCATTTTTTTTAACACTGTGGTAGCTGTTTAAAGTTTATTTAAAGCTGTTCAGGTGTGGACAGATGGATGTTTCTAGTGTTTTTCTACTGGGGCTTTATTCATAAAAATAAAATAATTGAATATTAATATGAGCACTTTTTTTTGTATGTAATTTTTAAGTACAGGAAAAAAATATTCTCCATAATGTAATGTTTGTTGAATTTTAGATACTTTGGCTTTAAATTTACTGTAGTTATCACTTTTATTTTCTGATAATGATGTCTACGAACATCTGTATCTACAAAAAAAATCGTTTCTTTATACACATACAAAAAAAATTCAAAATGCTTTTAAAAATATTGATATTTGAAGATTTGTATTAATCTTATCCATTTATAATGAGTCATAATATAGTTTTTATTTAATAATAATATCATCAAAAAGAGTGAAATTAATACGAAATTTTAAAAGATTTAAAACTTAATTATTCTAATTAAAAGTTAAAAAACATTAAGGCAATTCTTGTAAAAATTCATTATTCAATGGAAAAAATTTTCTCAAGACAATAGCCTCATTATATGTCTTATTTATAAAAGCAATTAAAACTTTTTTAATTAAATAACATCTTAGTTTTATTGTACATTCTATTTTATGATTCAGAGCAGATTTTCAGTAAATGGTGTTCCTGTTTTTAAAAAAAATGATTTATATTCACCAAGGAGTACTGCTTTTCACTAATATGAAAGGGTGAAATTTAATGAAATTAAGTTTGGGGAGGGGGTAACTGATATAAAAAAAAAAATTACCATGAATTTGTTAAAAAAAAATAATTTTATTCATTTGTGAATAAGTCCTGAAAATGTAATCAAAATCCAACAATTATTTGATTTTTTTTTTTTTTTTTTTTTCTTTCTTCCCACAAAAAAAGACACTAAAATTTCCTGTACTAATCTTTGCCTCCCATTTACATGATGCAAGAAAAACAAGATTTTTAACCAAAATTTTCAATGTGCTAGAAAGATTTAAAAATTTAATAAAGTAACAGAAAAATACTTTGATCTTTCCTCTGAATAATAACAAATATTTTGATGATAAAACTTTTTTTATCAAGTTTGGGGCCTTTTTTAATCATGGTATGCTCTTTTTTTTTTTTTTTTTTTTTTTAGTGAATTAGTGGCGGTGTTTTTTCCCCAGGTATCATTCTCATTTTGGAAAGTGAAAATACAAATTTAAGTCAAATGGTCACAATTTATAGAAAAAAAGAAAGTAATTTTTAATAAAATTATTTCAATTAGTATAAATTTTAGAAACATGAAATTCAAAATATTGGTGTCCATTTTTTTTTTTCCTTTAATACTGATAATGGTAATGTTAATTCTTTCCTTATAAGGAAACAATCATCATTCATTGACTAAGTAGCCAATGCTATTTTTGGTTGAAATTTATAGTCTTTCTCTTAAACAATTTTTCAAGAAAATAGTTTTCTCAAAGCCAGTAGCTGTTATAACTCTTTCTAGGAAAAAATTGATGGAGGTTTCCTTCCTAACTTTTTGCTTGAAGTAGTGTGGAATGTCAACATCTTGATTATATCATTTCTCTCTTTGAGTTGTGTGTTATATCCATTTTAATAGACCTCAAGTGATGTAGTTTCTGTTATTTGGTATATAGTCTTTTTTGTGTGATTCTAGAGCTTGGGTTCCAAGAAGGATGGTATTTACTAAAACCTACAAAGTTTATTTATTCAAAACCATGTTTAATTATTGATCTTAGAAAATGATTGCATTCAGCTAACAATTTCAATGTTTTTCAACAGATTTGATGCTATACATGATATCTATATGAAAGTTTTGATCTGATGAAACTATTTAAAAACATAACTAGTTTTTAAGTTAATCTTTTGATTTTGTAGTCATCTGTAGTGCTGTGTGAAACTACCCTGGGCATAGCCTGTGCTATGTTCAATTTCTTTTTCTCCTATGCTAAATCTTACTTATTATAAAACGCAGATTGTGTGTCTGTACGTTTATATATTGGATTGGATTTCCTATCATCCATGGTAAATTTGCATCAAATTTCTTACATTTCCTCTTTCTTAGCAGATATTCTATTATCACAATGTGGAATCATACTTATTATAAAACCCAGGTTTTGTGTGTGTCTGTTCGTTTATATATTGGATTGGATTACCTACATTTTTCAACTGATTTCAACAAAACTTCAAAGGACTACGTAAAATTACCTTGTGGTGGGTTTGACAGTGCCAAAAATTGATTAAATACAATTGTTTTTGCACGAAATCAATTTGAAAACACAATTAAGAGGTATCACGAGAATGAAAGGGGGACAACTCATATCGAGTTATACTTATTATAAAACCCAGGTTGTTTGTGTGTGTTCCTTTATATATGGGATCGGACTTCCTACATTTTTCAACCGATTTCAACAAAACTTCACTTTTTTGGTGGGGGCAGGTAGTGTTTCTTATTGTCTTGCACACTTTTTTCTTTATTTTTACATACAGAATGCTTTAAAAATTCCATTTACAAGACAATTGTTTATAAAAAAATTCTATTCAATCGGTAGACTCATAACGATTGAAAACAATGTTTTTGTTTCAGTTTGGGTTTGACCAATTCGTAAAAAAAAAAAAAAAAACTAATTAAGACATGCGTGTCCGTCAACCTTAAACAATAATCTTTGTCAATTTTATTTTTCAGTTTTTATGATGGTCGATACTTGATCTATCTCTTACTGTTACATCCCCGAGCAACGCCGGGCTCTACTGCTAGTTTGTTATAACTGATCCATGCACCAAGATATTTAGTGTTTATTAGTATTTACTAACTCTACATCCTAAATTTTTATGATGCATTCAGGATATATGTCATCATTGCATTCATTCCAATTCTTAGTCCTGGGTATGATGATAAACTATGTCCAGCAGGTGACTGGAGGTTTTGAGGAGCATGGCACTATCTCTTAATTGCTGTTGTTCTCAGGTCCATCCTGACCCAGGGTGGTACCAACTGTTAGTCTCAGTTATGAACCCCCAAACAGAAAAAAATATAATTTTAAAGCAAAATGACCAGCGATACTTTTATAGTAAAATTACCAACAATACATTTTATCTGTAGTTGAAGACATTTTGCATTCAAAATATTCGTAGGTGGAGCCATGAAATTGTGTTCAAAATATTTAGATTTTGGCATTCATAACTTATAGAGGTTGATATGTCACTAAACAAAACCAAACAACCATTCCAATTCTAGATCATGGCTTCTGTTTTGGAAAAGCTTACCTTTACTATTATTTCTTGGAAGACTTGGTAGAGGATTTTTGTGTTTATGTGTATATGTTCAGGATCATTCTTATCACAACTGAATACCTATGTTATCGGTATAGCTTTCTCATCACTAGCCTTGTGTGGGAAAGTAGGAACATTGTTTCATATTCAAAAATTCATTTGGGATGTGGTATGGAATGCTTAAGTGGTTGGTGTCCATCTCTTGACATCTGTGCTTGTATATGTGTAGAGTATAGACTAGAACTGTCATTTCTTCTTTGTTGTACTCCTGATAAAGTTTGAAATGTTTTAGTATTGGGGTCCTAACCAGCCATACATAACTATGTGGACCAATATAGAGCATGGGTAGTGGTTTCTAATCAATGAGAAGAGGATGTGTCTATTGATATGATAATATGCTTCCTGTGAGGTTGACAAAGTCAAGTTACCTTTTTTTTTTTCTTTTTTTTCTTCTTTTTTTTTCTTTTTTTTTTTCTTTTTTTTTTTTCTTTTTTTTTTTTCTTCTTTTTTTTTTTTTTTTTTCTTTTTTCTTCTTTTTTTCTTCTTTTTTTTTCTTTTTTTTTTCTTCTTTTTTTTTTTTTCTTTTTTTTTCTTTTTTTTTTTTTTTTTTTTTTTTCTTTTTCTTTTTTTTTTTTTTTTTTTTCTTTTTTTTCTTTTTTCTTTCTTTTTTTTTTTTTTTTTTTTTTTTTTTTTTTTTTTTTTTTTTTTTTTTTCTTTTTTCTTCTTTTTTTTTTTTTTTTTTTTTTTTTTTTTTTTTTTTTTTTTTCTTTCTTTTTTTTTTTTTTTTTTCTTTTTTTTATTTTTTTTCTTTTTTTTCTTTTTTTTTTTTTCTTTTTTTCTTTTTTTTTTTTTTTTTTTCTTTTTTTTTTTTTTTCTTCTTTTTTTTCTTCTTTTTTTTCTTCTTTTTTTTTTTTTTTTTTTTCTTCTTGTGTTTAACAAATTTACTATAAAAGAACTGATCATCTTGTGAGATTCTGAATTGTGATATTTTGAAATTTACAACCTTGATATTGTAACAAGATGATAGTCCTGGGTATGATGATAAACTACATCCAGCAGCAAGGCATCTTATCAGGCAATTGAAGGTTTTGAGGAGGCTGGAACCGCCTCTTAATTACTGTTGTTTCTAGGACCACCTTGATTCCAGGTGGTAGTACCAGTTAGGGTCCCAGCTATGGGCAAATAGTGAATGCCACAAACAAAAACAAAGTACTATGAAAGTATAAAAATACCAGCAATACATTTAAAAAGAAAAAAAGGGATAGCTATTTAATAATAAAATTAACAGCAGTAACTATTTAATAGTAACATGTCCAGGAATACATTTTATCTGTACTTGAAGGTATACAATTGCGTTCAAAATATATATGGTTGAAGGCATACAATTGCGTTCAAAATATATTTGGTTGAAGGCATAAAATTGTTAAGATTATTTATATTTCAGCATCAAGTAACCCATAGAGGTATTGATATGCCACTAAACAAAACGAACCAACCAGAGACAAATTAATAAAAAAAAGATCATTGACATTTTCAACAAGAGACATGCATTGGAATAATAAAAAAAAAGGATTTATTTTATTGATATCATCAGAAGGTAGCTAAAAAAAAGATGCAGTAGGCTAGTGAGTAAGGTTCAGATTTGAGTGATGTGGTGTTTTGCCAAAAATCCTCACATGCAACATGAAGATTCTTCTTGCTTGGTCAATTTAAATGTGATGGCTGCACAGTATACAAGCTCACTCATTGGCCAATCTCTGCTGACTGAGTAACCTCTCAGAAGTGTATTCATGGATGTGCAGTAAAGTCTGACTTGATTGCCAAATAACATCTAAAATAGCTGGATACTTTACAGACAGATCTTGAATGGATTCAAATAAGGCCTTTGTAGCTGATGTGGGAGTCACTTTTGTGATGGGAATAAGTTGAAAACTTTAAAACTAAATTAATTTAACACATTGAGGATTTTCTTTTCTTTATATGTATTTCTGTATAGAAGAACCTAATTCAAGGGATTTGTAAGTGTGCCATGTGATATGGTGAAATTAAGTAGTCAGCTAGCCCTGAGAGTGTCTCCCCCAAAGAAGACTGAACAGTATTTAGTATCTACCACATCCTATGAGTAAGGGAGAAAAAAAAAGTGAATCCTTTTCTTCTATACTGCTGATTGGGGTGGAATCACACAACACTGTAAATTACTATAAAATCAAAACATGACTTAGAAACTCTGGTCATGTTCTTAAATAGTTTTGTCAGATTAAGACTTTAATATGGATGTTGTGTATGGTACCAAACCTGATCAGAAATATTTAAATTGCCAGCTCTATACAATGGTTTTCTCAGATCAATGATTAAGAATTGCTTTGAGTGAATAAACACTGTAGGTCTTAGCAAAGACCATCTTTCTTTGAATTATAAAAAAAAAACAACCACACAGAAACCCCATCATGTGAAGACTACTAAAATGGATATCACATGTAACTTTATGGCTTTAAGCGAAGATGGTGGAGTAATTCCATGCTTGATTAAAGTTTTTTTTTTTTTTTTTTTTTCATTGTGCTTAGAATGTAAATTTCTAAGATGAAAAATTATTTTTTCTATTTAAATCTGATTTCAGACCATCTACTGTGATGTTGGAGACATTATTACAATATGAAGTGACAGATTTTCTTCATATTCCTGTATGGTTAGTTTTGTTGGCCTGCATCTCAATTGGTTACTTTTGGAAGGCCAGGACTCAAATCAAGGTAAATAATTATATTTTAAATTTCTTGTTATTGGGCTTGGGTAGATTATGTAATTTCTCTAGTGAAGAAGTTAACTTTCTGATCTGTTTTGCCTCTTAAAATATATAAAATTGATGCTTATCCAAATCTGAATGTGTAAAAAGTATTCATTTTTAATAGGTATCCCAAAACAAAATTTTGTTTTCATTATATCTAAAAATTTATAATGCAGACATACAAACCTTGGCAAAACATTAAAAAGTGTACCAAATTTATCTTGGTAATTCAATTAGTAACTAAGTTATGGTATAACCCACTACCCTAGTGCTTTGGTTCAAATCCTGGTCAGCAGTTGCTGGTTGTTCAATCCACAACCTCTCTTGCCGCATTGTGATTTTTGATCTTGGGGTGACATAGATTGAATCTCGTAGGAACTAGACGTATCGAATCACCGCAATGCTGGCCACACAAATGAAAATAATTTTTTCTGTAAATGGAATGACGAGGGGAACTAATTGGTCAAATTCAACGATTTTATATAAATTTAGAATACAAATAGTTCAACCCTTCCTGCATTAATCTAATAGGCAAATTAATTTGCTTTTAATTTTTAAATCTGGCTTTTAATTTGCTGGGAACAATCTATCTGTGAGTTGGGCAAGTTTTGGTAGTAAAGTACTTGTTGGCACTTGTTCTCCAGTCGTGTAAGTTTTAGCAGCATAGCAGTTGCTGGCAATTGTTCTCCAGACTTGCCATGGTCTGGGTCTAGATCTTTAGCTGTTCAGCTCTCTGGCCTCAGCTCCAACTGTAACTACTATTCAACATGCCCCAAGCGTCTTGCTTTTATGGACCCTAGGCTCCAGGGTAAGGGTGGTGTTTTCGGAGTTTTCCCCCAGTTTCTTAATCCAATTCTAACAAGGTTTCTTTGTTTAGAATTTTGTTCTGAGGTATTATGATTTTTAATTTTGGGAATTACCTCATCTCGCAGGGGAGGGGGAGTACAGGATTTGCTCCTCCCTGTTGCTCCCACTTCCTCAGAGCCATATATCTCACCAGTACTTTGGTCTGGCAGAGACAACTCTATCTTTCACCTGAGATGATTCCTTTGGGCCTGTTCGTATCTGCAACTTTCACTGAGCTGTTGCTTACACCACCACCTGACTGGGTGAAGTTAACTCTTTCTTCACTTAACCTTCCAAGCCTTATTTTGGCAGTCATCTGGCATTTTTAATTTTTAAAAAAAGATTTTTTATTTATTTATTTATTTTGACTGTTAACAATCTCACATCTGCTATATTTAATGGTTGGTGAAATCTTTAAAATTCATCTTTATTTCCATAGCATGACCACTTTGGTGCTGGACAGATATATAATTAATTTTTTCCTTAACCACTTTTGGTCTGCGCTGTCCTTAAAATAACAGAAGTATATTTCCTAGGGCTTATCCAACATTTTTATTTTTTCAGTTCTATTTTTAAGAAATTAAAACATATCAAAGTAACGCTCTTTCAAATTTCTGCAGCTTAATGAGTTTAGTTTACGATGAAAACAATTTTTTTTTTTTTTTTTTTTTTTTTTTACTTGGTCTCAGATTGAATTGGGTTTATCTCATCAAGATTTGGGATATCAGAAGGTGTTAAAACAGAAATCTGTTTGATGAATAATTCTAATTTATGACAAATACTTTTAGAAAACCTATCAAGGTAAATGCAGGTAAAAAAAAACACATACATGGAAACAAGAACAATAAAAAAGAAATAATGCTAACATTTAATCCATTTTGACAAAAAGCTCCTATTATCTACCTGACTAATGAAAACAAATAGTAAAGAATTTGAAATACTGAAATGGTCATTTTTCATAATTCATTTCCAAAAATTTTCTGAAGCTCAAAAATGGAAAAGCTTAGTACAGTTTATCAAACAAATATATATTTTTTTTAATTTTTTTTTTTTTTTTTTTTCATGTTTATAAACATCAATTTTTGTACATATGGGTGTTCATACACAACATTATCAGAAAATATGAGTAATAACTATAGTAAATTTAAAGCCAGAAAGTATCTACAATTTAGTATGACATTAGATTATGGAGAATGTTTTCTTACATGTTTAAGATTGAGTATTTAAAAAAATTATAAAAAAGGGACTTGCATCATATTCTTCAATTATTGGGGTAGGGGTGGGGCTTTAACCGTTATAAAGTCCCCACTCCCCCCATAGAAAAACATTCATCTGTCATCAAGCTGTCAACATTTTAAATAAATAGCTACTACTTTGTTAAAAAATGCATTTCTGCGATATTTTAAATTTAAAGTAAATAATATTTGTTTCAAATCAGATTAATTATACTTTAAATCAACTAATATTCCTCAAATAAAGTTTATGAAAAATATATTTTATTTTTGGAATATTTTTTAATAAAGAGAATTTGTGATAAAACACAGGCTAAAAATGGCTCTGAAATCAGATTTTTTAGCAAAAGAAAAAAAAACTCCTTTCTGTTAAATCAGTTTTGAAATAGAGCAAAGTATTTTGTGTATTAGAAATATTAAATTTAATCTATTAGCTTGAAATCAAAACCAAAATAAAAGCTTCAAGAAAAAATTTTAATTTTCAAAAATTCATCTTAAACCTTTGGTATCATGTTTTCTGTGGAGGTAGCTACAATTTACTCATGCTGCTTTGTTCCTGGTTGTTGTTATGGTCAGGTTGCGGAATATTGGATTTTTTAACTTTAATGTCTGTTCTTTTCGAATCAAACATACATTCATTTTCATATTGGTTCATTCATAGCATTTTCATTGATTCTTTCAATTCTCTCTTTTCCCACTTGCATTCTCTATTATTCTCACTTCATTTTGCAGCAATTTGTAAGCTCTTGCCTTTTCCCTTCATATAGGATAGCTAAGCCATACCAGATTTCATTATTCTTTCTTTCTGTCTTTTTTGGCTGTCCTTCAAGCAGAACTTGACTTTGAATGTCCTGTCTTGCTATACCTGCATGTAATAGTGTTGTGTACATTAAGGTTATGACTTCTTTTTCTAACCCTATGTTCCTGTGTCATCAATCAATGAACTTCTGTTCAAAAGTAATGAGAAAGACATGAATTTGTTGCAGTTCATGAAAAAGGTCACACCCAGACCAAAAATTTGATTTTTACCATATATGCAGTAAGGGTAAAAAATGTAAATATTTCAGAAGCTTTATTTTTCAATTTGCTAATGATGTAATTGGATAGTACTAATTAAGTATTTTTAATGCATTTAACATTTTATAGCTATAGCATAACATACAAACTTACAAATAAACAAAAACAAGTTCTAGAAGGTTCCATAAAGTCATAGTACTACTATACTTATATACAATTTTAGCAATTTTGTGTTGTGGGTTACATTTTTTTAACAATAGTTACGTTTTTAACAATAGGTTAAATACAAATTTCCATCCTGGGTAAGACGATAAACTACATCCGACAGCAAGGCCTTTGATTAGATTTTGAGGAGCATGAAACCCTCTTAATTGCTGGCGTTCCCAGGTCCCCGCTGATCTGGTGTGGTAGCACCTGTCAGGGTCCCAACTATGAGCAAATATTTAACTCCCCAAAAGGGGGTCAAAACACTATGAAAGTATAAAAGTAAGTTTTAATACCAGCAATATGTTTTTCAAAAAATTATTACTTACAACAAATTTTTGAAGTAAAAATTATTCCCTGCAATACGTTTTTGAAAAAAAAATATTACCATCGATAAAAATCTTGTTGGCATTAAATGGTTGATATGCTGTAAAACAAACTGAACCAAACAACAAATTTGATAGGTCAATTATGCAAAATAGGAAAAGACAAAATTATTCGTACAGTATGAAAAATAGAAAAAAATTGAACAATCTTCCCAATATTAATAGTGAATAGCATGGCCTCTCATATTTATAACTTGCTGCAATTGTTTTCTAAAGTTTTTGATGAGATTTGAACAAGTCTTTTCTGGGATTTCTACCATTCTTCAATGGTTACACGTTCTACTACCTGAAGGTTTTTGGTGACTGATGATTTATTTGAACTTTCAATTCTTGCCGTAGATTTTAAATAAGATTCAAGTCAGAACTCATTGAAGGCCATGGCAGAATTGTAATCTTCTTTTTCTGAAGCCATACAGACACTGTTTTTGACATATGTTTGGGATCATCTTGTTGGAAAGTAAATTGCCAACTTAGATGAAGATTTTGCATTGATAATTGTAGATTTTCATAGAGAATTTTGATATTGTCTGCAGATTTTATTTCTCTTACTGCAATTAATTGTCCGGTCCCTCTTGAGCTAAAACAACCACAAAACATTATCAAGCCACCTTCATATTTTAATGTTGCCACTGTGTTCTTTGAGAGGAAAGCATCATCTTTCTTGCTCCAAATCTTCTGTATATCATTATGTCGAAAAAGTTGAATTTTTGTTTCATCACTACATAGTAGTTATTCCCAAAAGCAATTTTCTTTGTCCAAGAACGTTTTGGCAGAATTAAACCGAGCAACAATGTGGCATGATTCGTGAAGAGGTGTTTGTTGTGGTCAGTTTTCACACAACCTATTTCTATTTAAACAATATTGTATTGTGTAAGTATTGACACCCATTCATTGATATCCAAACAGTTGGCAATGGCTTTTGAAACAACTTTTTGGTTTATATTAACCTAGTAACACAGTTTTCATGCAGTTCTTTGTGACAATTTGGGTTTTCTTCCACACCCAGGCAAATTCTCTGTCATACCAAACTGTTTAAACTTTTTTATAATGAACTGTACAATAGATCTAGGGATAGCTAACTGGTTTGAAAGAGTGCTTTAATTATTGCCTGACTTGTGGATGTTAATAATTCTCTGTCTCAAGTCAACACTAAGCTCCTTTGTCTTCCGTCATCGTGTTGTTAACATAAGAATAACAATGGTGACACTCTATGCACTATGTGATATTTTTTGCTGGAATTATCACAAATAATCCACAAATAATCTACTGAATAAATAGTCTTGAAGGCTTCACCGATAAAATAATTATGTAAATTACTTGTAATCAATTTAAAATGATATTTTCTACTGTACAAATAATTTTGTCTTTTCCTATTTTGCATAATTTGCCAGTCAAATTTGTTGTATTATTGTTTTGAAAATTGAGTTTTATATTCTTTTTTTTTTTTTTTTGCTTAATAACATATAAAAAACCTGGCATCATACATGCATGAGATTCTGAGAAGTGGATAAAAATATTCAAAATTGATGGGTGTATGAATAATTTTGTCATTGACTGTATGTATCTTGTCTATTTACAAAGGTTGGTAAAATAAAAATTATATTTAAAAAATGGGTAATCCATATGTATATCAAAACCAAAATCCAAATATTTAGATTCCACCATTAAAAATTCCATGTGTTTGATATGCTAAATAATATCAACCAACCAAAATCCAAATATTTAGATTCCACCATTAAATGAACCCAAAGAGGTGTTGATATCCTTTTCCAAATAATTTCCACCATTAAATAAAAGAGGTGTTGATATGCTGCTAAATAATATCAACCAACCAAAATCCAAAATATTTAGATTCCACCAAAATAGAGGTGTTGATTTTATTTAGATTCCACCATTAAATAACCCATAGAGGTGTTTAATTTTTTTATTTAGATTCCACCATTAAATTTGATATGCTGCTTTAAATAATATCAACCAACCAAAATCCAAATATTTAGATTTATAAATTGATATGCTGCTAACAATATCAACCAACCAAATCCAAAAACCACCATTAAATAACCCATAGAGGTGTTGATATGCTGCTAAATAATATCAACCAACCAAAATCCAAATATTTAGATTCCACCATTAAATAACCCATAGAGGTGTTGATATGCTGCTAAATAATATCAACCAACCAAAATCCAAATATTTGATAAATTTAACCCAATAGAGGTGTTGATATTTTAATATCAACCAACCAAAATCCAAATATTTAGATTCCACCATTTTCTCCCATTGTTGATATTCTTAATTTCAACCAACCAAAATCAAAATATTTAGATTATTAAATAACCCTGTTCTTGATTACTAAATAATATCAACCAACCAAAATCCAAATATTTAGATTCCACCATTAAATAACCCATAGAGGTGTTGATATGCTGCTAAATAATATCAACCAACCAAAATCCAAATATTTAGATTCCACCATTAAATAACCCATAGAGGTGTTGATATAAAAAATATCAACCAAACAAAAATCCAAAATTTAGATTCCACCATTAAATAACCCCATAGAGGTGTTGATATGCTGCTAAATAATATCGACCAACCAAAATCCAAATATTTAGATTCCACCATTAAATAACCCATAGAGGTGTTGATATGCTGCTAAATAATATCGACCAACCAAAATCCAAATATTTAGATTCCACCATTAACAAACATATAGAGGTGTTGATATGCTGCTAAATAATAATAAAAAAAAAAAAATCCAAATATTTAGATTCCACCATTAAATAACCCATAGAGGTGTTGATATCACATTAAAACAATATCGACCAACCAAAACCAAAAATTCCACCATTAAAAAACCCAAGAGGTGTTGAATTAAATAAGAATACAAAAATCCAAATATTTAGATTCCACCATTAAATAACCCATAGAGGTGTTGATATGCTGCTAAATAATATGACCAAGTTTGGTTCCAAATATTTAGATTCCACCATTAAATAACCCATAGAGGTGTTGATATGCTGCTAAATAATATCGACCAACCAAAATCCAAATATTTAGATTCCACCATTAAATAACCCATAGAGGTGTTGATATGCTGCTAAATAATATCGACCAACCAAAATCCAAATATTTAGATTCCACCATTAAATAACCCATAGAGGTGTTGATATGCTGCTAAATAATATCGACCAACCAAAATCCAAATATTTAGATTCCACCATTAAACAACCCATAGAGGTGTTGATATTCTTTAAATAAAAAACCAACCAAAATCCAAATATTTAGATTCCACCATTAAATAACCCATAGAGGTGTTGATATGTTGCTAAATAATATCGACCAACCAAAAATCCATTCCATTGGCATTAAAAAACCTATAATTTAGATTGCTGCTAAATAAAATCAACCAACCAACCAAAACCAAATATTTAGATTCCACCATTAAATAACCCATAGAGGTGTTGATATGCTGCTAAATAATATCAACCAACCAAAATCCAAATATTTAGATTCCACCATTAAATAACCCATAGAGGTGTTGATATGCTGCTAAATAATATCAACCAACCAAAATCCAAATATTTAGATTCCACCATTAAATAACCCAAAGAGGTGTTGATATGATGCTAAATAGTATCAACCAAACCAAAAGAGAGTGTATTTACTATCTTACTGTTTCAAGTAAGTTTTTTAAGCTGAGTAAATTTTTCTGGAAATCTCTAATTCTGTATAATATGCCCCCCCGCCATTTTTAGTCTTTAATTCTCATTCAAAATTTCTTTTATGATGTACAAGAAAATATGGTAATGTATTTCTTGTAGCATAATCCATTTTCTATGCTTTTTTACTGTCAAAATCTCTTTTAGTATATTTGAATTGTAAAAAGATAAATTCTTGAGACATTTTGGTAAGTTAATTTTTAAAATGTTTTCTCTCATGTAATCAGTACAGTAAAAAAATATGTTCATTGTTTTTTTTTTTTTTTTTTTTTTTGCCTTGCAGGTAAATGTAAAGTTTAAGGAACACCTCAGAAAGAAGTACCTGTAACATTTCTGGAAAATAGTCTGTCTCATACGTCACAGGAAAATGGGAAAGATCTTTACATATTTTGTATGGGACCCAATCTGGATGCTCTAAGGTGAGTTTGTTTAATTATATAATGTGAATAGCGGCTCAGATTAAGTAATTGGAGAGCCGAGTTTGAATTCCAGTCAAGTTTGTTACATTCACCTACGTGCAAATACCCTTGGGAAAGGTATGAATCTCTCTCTTCTCTCTTGTCCCAGCTATGGGTAAATAGGACAGACTTGTTCCTGTAGCTTTGTGTGACAACCTAGGAGAAGGACAACTCTGAATTAAAAACAAGAGTGGTTGGCAAGTAAACTGGATCCCCCATCAGACCCTGGTCTGGTGAAGAGGGTAAAGAGAACCCCAGCAGCACAAAAAAAAAGTTGTTAAAGGGTGGATGAACTCCTCAGAGTCAATGGCAATCTACCTTGACTACGGGTTAAGTAGCCTCGCCAACCTGCCAAGCATAGTGAATATAGCTATAACCCGAAAGACCTGGTCAAAATGTGAGAAGGTCCCAAATCTGGATCTAGTGATCTTTCATCCCTGGTACCTTTTAATGTGCAGCAAGCTTCCCTTATCTTTTTTTTTATGGGGGTGGGAGATAAGCTCTAAGACTCCCTAGCAGATGCTTAAAACCTAACTTTTATCCTAAGGACACATGGTCCAGTGGATAAATGCATTGGTTGAAGTAATCCAAAAAATGACTTGACCCAAAGAGTTGTGAGTTCAATACCTAGCCACAGCAGAGGGAACAAAAACTTGGTGAGTTGAGCTACTAAACTGAAACTGAGGTATCCAAAAGACCATGGCACATGGAATTAGAATGGTTTACTCATGTGGAGTAAATAAAGGGTTTGGTTTGAAATTGCAACATATATTACCTGAAGAAGGTTGGAGGTACAATGGCTGAAATGTTGTGAATATCCCAGTAAAGATAAGGACAACAGTCCAAAGGATGTAAATTTTGTCTGTATCTTCTGATTCTCTCCCTTATCCTTTCTAATCTTTGTCTATTCATGTTTTTATCTAGCTCTTATACAACTATAGGTTAGTTTCATCTGTGAAAAAGGAATAAACAAATATATTTTTTTATTTCAACCTCCCTTTTAACTGTCTACCTCAAGATGCAAGTAAAATGGTTGACACTCTGTATCACTGCAGTAAGTACCTGACTCCTTATCTCCTGCCTTTAAAAGAGCCAGATCAGGCTGAAAATGGAGTACTCTTTTCATATTTGGGTGGGAGCTGCCAACTCCTCATTTGCCAGTCTCAATAGAGTTCAAAAAGTATCAGAGTTCTTGTGGGTGACAAATTATTTTCTCTCTTGCAGGTGAGACATGGCGAGCCTCTCACTGCTCTTTCACTATTTCCACTTCATTTTAACTCTGTTTTGTTTTTTTTTTTTCTTCTCTTTTCTCTTTCAAAAAAAAAAAGAGGAAAGTATTCTGCTTTTGAAATTAACTGTTCACTCACCAATAATTTACCATATTTAGCCCTACTTTGTATTGAGTCACTTTTAAATTAAATGTTATGAACAGTAAAATTTGTTCTTATCTTACCTGGGGAAATATATATATATATATATATATATACATACATGCACACTTTTCTTTTTGTCATTTTCTCCACCTTACTTCCCTCAAACTTTTACACCTCCACAACCAATATTCTTTCCTACTCCTTTTCTTTTCACCTTCTTTATTCCTTTTTTCATCCTTTTTTACCTCCTACCTTTCCTTCTTAATATCTTTTCCTTCTTCTTTTTCTCCCACCTTTTTTCATCCTTTTACTTTTTCTACATATCTTTCCTTCTTAACATCGTTTTTCTTTTCTTTTCCTCCTACCTATTCCTTTTTTCATCTTTTTCTTTTGATTCCTACTTTTCCTTCACTTAACATCTCTTTTCTCTCCTGCTCTTGCCACCTTTTCTCTCCTGCTCTTGCCACCTTTTCTCTCCTGCTCTTGCCACCTTTTCTCTCCTGCTCTTGCCACCTTTTCTCTCCTGCTCTTGCCACCTTTTCTCTCCTGCTCTTGCCACCTTTTCTCTCCTGCTCTTGCCACCTTTTCTCTTGCCACCTTTTCTCTCGCCACCTTTTCTCTCCTGCTCTTGCCACCTTTTCTCTCCTGCTCTTGCCACCTTTTCTTATCACCTTTCTTCTCATTTACCTTCCATGTTTCCACTTTCATCCACTTTTCTTCCTTCTTTACCAACTAACTTCTCACTTCATAACTTTCTCCTTTTCTTTTCCTCCCTCTGCTCTTCCTTCCTTCTCCACACCTCTTTTCCTTGCTTCTTCTTTATATACCTTTTCTTATTCACACTCATATTTCTTTTTAATTTGCTTCCTACTGTCTTCACACCCTCTTTTCTTTGTTTTCTTTACCTCCTACCTGTTTCTCCTTCATATCCTCTTTTCCTTCCCCTTTACCACCCAATGTTTCTTCTTCATGTTCTCTTTTCTTTCCTTCTTCTTTACTCCCTAACTTTTCTCCCTCACACACTGTTTTTCTTCCTTCCTTTTCCTTTACCTCCTAAACCTTTTCACCATAACACCTTTTTTCTTCTTCTCTACCTTACTTACCAAATTCCTTCTCACTTAATATTTCCACATAGTTTTTGGTCAGAAAGTGATCTGTGATGGGGAAACAATTATTAGTCATATGTAAATACAAGTGGAAGAATAGTGTTGATTGTTTTTACTTTTATTTTATTTATAGAAATTTGCTGAGCTCCTGGAAATAGAAATTGTTAAATATGGTGTAGATACTGAAGTGACCAATTTGAAAGACTATGACCCTGAAGACCATATCAAACATTTTGTAAGTGCTACATATATTTGTACTTAAAATTGCAGATAGTACCAAATCTTATATATACTACTCTGACTTTTCCTGCACATACATAGACATTTTTTTCTCTCTCATTTATTTCCCCTTTTTTCTTTTTTTCTTTCCTTTTTTTCTCTCTTTCCTTTTTTTCTCTCTTTCCTTTTTTTTTCTCTTTCCTTTTTTTTTCTCTTTCCTTTTTTTTTCTCTTTCCTTTTTTTTTCTCTTTCCTTTTTTTTATGGTTTTGTCTGGTTTATTTTTTTAATGTATTCTGTATTTGTCTGGTTGAATTTATTTATTAAAATATATCAGTCTGAAGAGGTAGGTAAAAATTATCTGTTGAAGTAAAATGATATATATATATATATATATATAATATATATATATATATATATATATATATATTTGTGTATTTAGGCAGCAATCCTTCTTTCATGCACATTTCATTAAAAATGACAAAATGCTTTTATTTAATTTTTTATACAATTTTTCATGCGATCTAATAATTTTTTTCTTAACTCATAATTGATACAACAATAGTTAATAAAAATGAACACGCTACAGCCCATGTATGAATGTTTGGATTTCTCTGTATCCTTGGAAACAGTAAATTATGGATTTATATGTGCATTTAAAACTCAGTAAATTTAAAAATAAGTTATTCCAATATTCACTTGAACATGAAATGGAACTAATTCTTTTAATTTAATTATATAATTAAATTTAAAGTTTTTAGCTTCCATTTTTGAAACATTTGGTTATTATTGTGTAGCGAAAAAACCATATTTTAAATCGGTTAATTTATAATATTTATGCTCTGTAAATTTACATTGAGCACTGTTTTGTAAAAATAAAAAATAACAAGAACACTGGATTATATAGCTTACTGTTCTTTTTTTTTATTTATATAATATATATATATATATATATAAGCAAGTGTAAATGGATATAAATCCGAATAGAATGAAGAAATTTTGAAAAAACAAACAAAAATCCTTAAATGTAGTTAAAATGAAAGAAATGTCGACGTCTGACGTTTTCGGTTTAATAAACCTTTTTCAAGACAATATTCATCAAAATACAATTCAGTTCAATATGACAAATACGATGGACATAAAAAACACAAGTCTTATTCAGAACAGATAACTGAAAATTTTTAAAATGATCAGCCTTCCGTCTAACATGGTCACGCTTGTCGTCACATGGGCGACGCTTTCATAACGTATTCCTAAAAGTTTGTGATTATTTTGAAATGAAAAAAAAAAATGAAAAGAATTCTATTAGGTTCTAAAATTTTATGTGTATGCTTGTGGAGCATCAATCTCGCTAAAAAGGGGAAATATTAAAGAAACCAGGTCTAGTATTCACCGTGCGTGAGATGGATATTATACCTGCTTCATAAATCCTCCTGAGATTTTTATTATGAAAATATTTTAATACTTTCACGGAATCGAAATCGAAATTATGATCTGCTTTAGTTGTGTGTACAACTAAAGCATTGTTAAAATATCGAGACGAATATCTCGTTTATGTTTGAAAACACGAGATTTTAAGGACCTACCTGTTTCACCCACATATTTTAGGTCACAATTTTTGCATGATATTTGATAGATGCAAGCATCGGATGTAATATGTTGTCTGCTGGTGCTATTTAATAAACTACGGATAGTCCTAGTAGGTAATATAGTAGTTCTAATTTTTAATGCATTTAGATTATGAGAGATACGTTCGGTCAAATGGTTATTTGGTAAAAAGATATTATGAGGAGCCACTACAACTAGATCAATGAAAGATACAATTTCAGCTACCTCTGATAATTTCGTTTCGTTTATCTTTTAAAAATTGTGACATAAAATATGTGGGTGAATCAGGTAGGTCCTAATAAAACTTTTAAAGAGAAATTTAAGAATGCTTTAGTTGTACACACAACTAAAAGATCATAATTTCGATTTCGATTCGTGAAAGTATTAAAATATTTTCATAATAAAAACAGGAGGATTTGAACCATGTTAGACGGTGAATACTGATCATTTTAAAATTTTCTTTTTTATCTGATTGATGCTGAATAAGACTTGTGTTTTTATAGAATTCCATTTTTTTTTTTCATTTCAAAATAATCATTTTGAACTGAATTGTATTTTGATGAATATTGTCTTTTGAAATTTTTTTATTAAAACCGTTCTGTAAGACGTTTTTACATTTCGTATTTTCATTTTGAACTGAATTGTATTTTTGATGAATATTGAGGTTTTTTGTTTGTTTTTTCATTTTAACTACATTTTGATTTTGTTTTTTTTCAAAAATTTCTTCATATATATATATATATATATATATATATATTAACACATGTACATACATCAACACAAATATTTTTATTTATGCATACTGTATATGCACTCTATGTATTAACTTGCACTCCTATGCTTGAGAAAAAAAATTCCCTGTTAATAACTCATTCTTGAATTGCCCGTCTGTGAGGCGTGCACCCCCCTTTGGGAGCCACAGCTCTAAAGTCAATATCAACCATTTTGTGGTCCCCTGCTCTAAAGTGATTAATATTTGCATCCAATATTCATGATAGGTATTGTAATACAGATGACTCGATATGAGTTGTCTCTCCTTTTGATCATCCTCGTTTACACTCCTCACAGTGACTTTTGTTCAAAGCTGCTTGAAGTCATACCAGTTTGTTACATAAATGATCTGTTTCTTCATAGAGGTGAAGTTGTCTCATTTATTTCACTGTCACCTCTAATTAGTGTCTAAATCTCAATAGCAAATCAGATACATAACACATAAGTAGCACAAATTTTGAAAGCCACTGACTTTTATATCGGGGAAAAAAAAGATTAACCAGTTGCCTTGAGTTTTCATCTTTAACACAACCACTGAAATAAATAGAATTCATTTCATTCATAATAAAAAAAATATTTATATGGTTAAAAATAAGATTATAATAGTGTTATCTTAGTTTTATGTATAGCCATCTTGAATTTGTTTGGCTCACATGACCAAAAACATTGCGAATCGGGTTCATTGAGAAAACATTTACTGACTCCTGATTTTGATCATGAATTATAGCTTTCAATAAAATTATTAAATTAAGTCAGCTTTCATAAACCTGTTGACATTTTTCTTTTCTTTTTCTAGAGGGATCCAAAACGGGTGTATGTCATAATAATTTCCACTTTTGTGGAAGGCTCACCTCCAGAAGATGCTGCTTGGTTTTATAAGTGGCTAAAGGAAAGTGCTGTAGATTTCCGGGTCCAAAAGAACTTTCTGGAAGGAATGAAATATGCTGTTTTTGGTCTTGGAAGTTCAGTATACAAAGGAAATTACTGTGTTGTAAGTAATTAATCATTTAATTTTCTAGGTCAGTGTTGTTGGTTTTTAGTATAAAACAAACCAATGAGTTGTTTTTTTTTTTTTTTTTTTTTTTTTTTTTTTTTGATAAAATTGTGTGTTTAATGAAAATTTATATTGTGGACAAACAATACAACAATTGTGTGTCTACTATTGTAGCTCACTTTATCTCTCTCTTTACTGTTTTTGTCTTTCCTTTACTTCTTCAGCTTTGTTGAGTAATACTAACATTAAAAGTCATTCAGCTATCTTTTCACTCCTTAGTTGGTTCCAGTTTATCGTCTTGGTAGGGTTGATTTGGGTTTCCCCAAATCTTATGATATTGGGATTGATGGTGAAGTCTAGAAGTGGGCCCCTCTATGTGTGTGTGTGTGCCATAGTTAAGAATGAATAATTCTCAAATTATGGGCATGCTAACTTTTGTCTCTTTGCATCCAAGAGCAACATTGGGAATCAGGCTGGAAGAAGAACTCCTTAAAATAAAAAAATACACAACAGTGTTGATAACACTGACAACAGGTTTATCCAATATAAAGAAAAACTGGTGAATAAAATGTCTCTATTATCTACTGAAAGACTAAGCTCTCTACTTGCTGGATCATTTAGATGAGAATCACAATCATGAGTCATGTAACCCATTATGATCGTAGAGGCACCACATGTACTGCAGCTGCAGTAATGTTTCCTGGGTAATGTAGCCTGATGGGGCCTCAACCCTCTTTAGGCTGGTTTGAATTCAGAGTTTTCCTTCTAGACTAGTTAACAGCCAAGGCTATAGGACTCAGTCTGTCCTGCTTTTTACCTATAGCTGGGAGAGAAGAGATGGATTTATAATTTTCCCAAGGGTATTAGCATATAAGTGGATGTAAAGAACTCAACTGGAATTTGAACTCGGCTCTCCAATTACCCAATCCAAGCCACTATCCATTAATCTACTGTAAAGTCATATAATAATCAGATGATTCAGAATATTTTGCATGTCTTATCACAACTTTCAGGAAAATTGTGCATTCCATCTTGAAAGACCAATTACAGTTGCCATGTTAATGAGATCTGATAAAAATATAAAATTTAGTTTTTCCTATGAGTGAACAACAAAAATTATATAAAATGAGCTGACTGGTTATTGCTCTTCATTTGTCAGGAGTAAGCAAGAAAAAAAAAAGAAAAATGTCTGCATCATTAGAATTTTTGACTGCAACACTGAATTGAATATTATACATAAGGTAATGAAAATAGACATAGTTCTCCTTTTATTTTTATGTGCTGTGTCCTTTTAGGACTTAGGCGATCATGGCTCTCCACTTCCCCCATCCCTTGTGGCTCTCAATAAGTTTCATCTTTCTGCTACCTCCCCCAGACCATGTTCTGTCATCCACTTGCTTAAACTTGCCAGGTATGTCATGCATTGCTTTCCCTTGTCTCTCTTTCCTTCTATTCGACTTGTGAGTATCAGATTTTCCAAGCCCTCCTTTCTCATTACGTGTCCCAGAAACTTCAGTTGCCTCTTCCAGATGTTAAGTATAAGACTCCTCCTTGTTTGCATCCTCTCCAAGACCTCATTGTTGCTCACTTGCTCGGTACATGATATCCTCAGTATCCTTCTGTAGAACTACATCTCCGTTACCTCGAGTTCTTCTACATGTTTGAGGAGACTGTCCAACATTCACTGCCATAAAAGAGGGTAGATGTGATGGAACAGCTCAGTACTCTTTTCTTTGTTACCAAAGAAATCCTATCATGGAATACTCTGCCTAGCTTTTGGAATGCATCCTTGGTCATCCCAATATGTCTACAGATCTCGGTGTCACACTTACTGTTCTCTGTCAGAACACTTCCAGGTATTTAAACTTCTGCACCAGCTTGATTTTACTGTCCTCTACCTGCAAATTGTATTTCAGGCTCATTTTTTTTACTGATGGCCATACATTCTGTCTTCTTGTAGTTTATGCTTAGTCACTTCTTCTTAACTCTGCTTCATCAGCTTCTGCAGGAGGTTTTGTAGAATTAGCAAAATGGGAACTAGGATCATTAAAAAGAGTGAAAATGTGGTCACCGTTTACTGCTTTTTACTCATCAGAACTTGATCAAGAAAAGTAAAATTTTCGTGAACACTGACTAAAAAGGGAAACCTGTGTGATACCATAGATACCTATGTAGAAAGGAAAAAAGTAGTTTTTATCTTGATCTCCAGTGTTTTAGTTTGATAAACCAGCAGATGGTTCCTTTTTCAATTTCAGTCTTTTAAGTGGCACGCACTTTCACCAAAGGGGAATGATAAAGTAAAAGAGTGGATGAGGGGTTTTTGGAGCCAAAGTGAAAACAATACTAGAAATAGGGGATGTCCTGTCTGTATTCACAGTTGTGCTTAGGATTAGAGAGGGAGGTGGACAGACATGGTCGCTGTGTAGTTACGAAGCCACCATTTCGTATTTCCAACCAGCACATCAGAATATATAAGAAGGGCAAGGAGTTGGTAGTGGGGAAAGAGTTGGTAGTGGGGAAAGAGTTGACAGCAAAAGTTGTCCCAAGTATTACCTCCCTACCCACCTGGATGAGCAGGCAAAACCCTGAATGAAACACCTACATATAACATGGGGAAACAGGGTTTGGATTCTTATTTTTCAATGTGGCGTTTGTCTTCAATCATGATAACTTGTGAACGTGCAGGACGCCCTTTCCTAGCTTTTGGTGCATACCATTGAGATGGAGAATTGGAATGCAACATGGGATGATCATTAGCTGGTTGGTAGAAGCTTGGACTAGTGTTGTTTTATGTTTACACATGTAAAGGAAAATATGTGTTTATCAATCTTATATTGAGACAGGTATATTTTTATAAGCAAATAACATTCAAACAACCATTTCTTCTGTTTGCGTGAGGTTTTTGTTATGATTTTATGAAAATAGTTTCAAAGGCTTTTAAATGATAGTTAAAATGTGATCCACATAAAATATGTCCTCAAGGAAGGATAATGCACATTCCTGGTTTTTAATAAATAAAGTGTTCTGCAATAGCAGACCCGGGTGTGATGGCACAATTATGCAAATTATCTAGTAAATTCTTTTTAATAGATGCTGGTGCATGCTGAGCAATTCTGATCTCAGTGATCTTACTGATGTAGTCAGTTTCACGTTGTCACTTGAATATTTTTTTTTCACCTGAACCCTTCCCATTGAAATAGTGATAGAGCAGTGAGAGGCTTGCAATGTTTGAAAGGGGCTGTATATGAATAATTTGTCACCCACAAGGACGCAGAGATGCTTTTGGACTGGAAAGTGAAGACAGGGCAGCTCCTGTCCATATATGGCAGCAGTACTCCATTTTCGTCCTGATCTGGCTCTTGTAAAGGCAGAGGATAGCAGAGACGCTTTAGGGGTCTATCGAGACTGGAAAGTGAAGACTGGGCAGCTCCTGCTTATGTATGGCAGTAGTACTCCATTTTCGGCCTGATCTGGCTCTTGTAAAGGCAGAGGATAGCAGCTACGCTTTTTGGGTCTATCGAGACTGGAAAGTGAAGACTAGGCAGCTCCTGCTTATGTATGGCAGTAGTACTCCATTTTCAGCCCGATCTGGCTCTTGTAAAGGCAGAGGATAGCAGCTACGCTTTTTGGGTCTATCGAGACTGGAAAGTGAAGACTAGGCAGCTCCTGCTTATGTATGGCAGTAGTACTCCATTTTCAGCCCGATCTGGCTCTTGTAAAGGCAGAGGATAGCAGAGACGCTTTTTGGGTCTATCGAGACTGGAAAGTGAAGACTGGGCAGCTCCTGCTTATGTATGGCAGCAGTACTCCATTTTCGGCCTGATCTGGTTCTTGTAAATGATAGCACAAAGAGTTTGTTACTTACTGGAACAGTACAGGAAACTGACCATTTTTTTCAGCATTTTTAGTGATGGATCGTATTTACATGCTCCACTTGAATCTAGGTTGTGTTTAATTCTCAATATGTGCTCAAGGCAAGGGGCCTCCCTTAGGGAACATCCATTCATCGTGATTGGTGATAGCTCAGGGTCTGATCAATGATGATGGAATGTAACTAGTTTGGTTTTTGAAGCATTGAATGTAACCACACCACTCCTCTCTTCTAGATGTTAGAGTGAGATTGAAGGCGAGATCAGCTGCCAATCGCTGCCCAT
Source organism: Acanthosepion pharaonis (assembly GCA_903632075.3). Lineage (NCBI taxonomy): Eukaryota > Metazoa > Mollusca > Cephalopoda > Sepiida > Sepiidae > Acanthosepion > Acanthosepion pharaonis. Next base: position 201,275 of record CAHIKZ030004540.1, read on the forward strand.
CTATAGTTTTGGAGGTACACTTATATGTAGCATAAATATTCACTGATGATCATTGATCAAGAGGGTCTGAGAAGCGACCCCTGGGGGGATACCTGTATTTGTTGCTAGGGCCCTGGAAATTAGGGAACTGGTTTTGAAGATAGGTAGGACATCTTTATGAATTGATTGCCTCTAACAGCTACATGACATTGAAACATAGGTTCTTGTATGATTATTGAGCTTAAACAACATAGAGCCTGGTCAGTACTGGGTGACTGCATGGGAATACCAGATGTCGTAAGCATAAGCTTGGATGTGTGGGTAGGATAATGGATGATCACTCGAAATTGTTAATTAGACGGTCAAGATCCAACTCAAGCTAGGTTCGTTATATTCACTTAGATGAAAATATCCTTGGGAAAGGTAAGAATCCAGCTCTTCTCTCCTCAGCTAATTAGTAAGACTTGTTTCACTAAATCATTATTTAAAAATAACTTGCAAATGGTTGATAAGCTGTAGAAAATGAATGAATGACTCAATCACTCAAATATTGATTAACTACACAGGCATGTCGTTTAGATTTATTTACAGTCTCTAGAACGTAAATGTATAGAAACTACTATGGTCACAAAGTGAGGGATCAGTTTATATATTGATTGTAATATAGAATTGAACCCCGACTTTATATCCACATTATAATTTCTTGTTTGTTTATCAATTTCTGATTGAGTATGAATCCACCTCTTCTCCCTCCAGCTATGGGTTAATTTGTAAGACTTGTATCACTAAACAAAATTACCTCTAAAAAAACAAATTCTGATAATCTAAAAATATCTTCTGGCTTTAAAGTATTGATTAGCCAAAGAAAACAAATCAGTCATTTATGAATTGATTGCAACCTAGGTCAAAAAAAAAGAACATAACATTTGAATTAGCTGAAAAAAAATATTGCCTGACAATGGTAGAGATTTGTTAAGCAAATCTCACACCAACCATGCCAATCCACAGCAATCTAAGATATACAGGATATTTTTCAGGACTGAAAATTTTTGAATTATCTAATTGCACAATATGCAAAATATTTTCTTAATATATTAATGTTTTAATTTATATAGAATGAATCAATATCCAAAAGGATACCTTTTATCACAAAAATATTTTCTTAATATATTCTAATTCCTGTTTTAATTTATTCATAGAATGAATCAATAATTATAATGCAATTATGTCTTTATTGCTATGATTAAATTTTGTGCTGCTAATCTTTAGTAATTTCAAAGAAAGACAAATTTTAAAAAAAAAAAGACCTTTCCTACCTTTCGCTAAGTAATAATTTTGGAAGTTCTCTCTCATCATGGATTATGTTTCTGTGTTTGAAGACTGGATGTTTTATCTCAACTTGATTTTTTTTTTTTTTTTTTTTTTCATTATTTCAGGTGGCTAAAAACATTGACCAATGGCTTCACCAGTTGTCTGCAAGCAAAATCCTCCCTATAGGCCTAGGGGATGAAAATGTTGCTGAGAGTGTACATGGAGGTAAGACTTGACACAATGTATTTTGTGTAACATTATACATGTATTAGCCTTCTTCTAGCACTAATGTTTTCCTCAATTCCTGACCACTGACAATCCTTTTCTTCCTGATTTTCATTGTATTCCTATAGTAAATCATTAGTAATGAATTTACATTCTACATATAATAGCCCTCTCCTCTCAGTACTGCTTGAATTAATTCATGACCACTGACAATCCCTTTCTTCCTGATTTTCAATGCATTCCTATAGAAAATCATTAGTAATGAATTTACATTCTACATATAATATCCCTCTTCTATCAGTAATGCCTGCATTAATTCCTGACCACTGATAATCCCTTTCTTCCTGATTTTCAGTTCATAACATATAGATTGCGTGAGTAAATTTGCTGAAACATTTTACTGAAAAAAGTACTGCAAAATTCTTTGTTAAATTATTAAATTCCATTTTAAATGCTGTTTTTTTTTTTTTTTTTTTTTTTTCATTCATTGCTTTTATTGTATCAGCAGTTTTCATTGTCATTTATGACTGTTGTATTTATTTGTGTTATAGTTGTTCTTTCGTCCCTTTTTTTTTTTTTTTTTTTCTTGAATAAATGAAATAAACTGGGAATCTTCAAAGAAAATTGATTGGTCATTTCACTCATAAAAAAAATAAATGTTTATGCAAGATATTTAAAAAAACAAATTATTTTTTTTTTTCTTTTTACCTTAACCCAGACTTAATGTCTGATTTTAATGCCTGGCGCAAGAAATTCTGGAAAAGGGTAGCACCAATTCTTAAAGGAGAGGAATTAGTTACTGCTACAGGAAAATGTTGCAAGGAGAATTGTGACAACAAAAACTGTCAGAAAGAGAAAACTAATGGTCACCTGTTGACAGAAGAGGTAAATCTTTTTTTTTTACTTATCTGTTTGTTTTTCTTATTTTTAATTTATTTATGAATTTATTTTTACACTCTTTAATTCAGTTAAATCCTTCGTCAATATTATCAAAAGTCCATCAGTATCCTTCCTTCCAGTTCATTGCTTTTGTAAAAAAAATGGTGAAACAGCAGGTTTATTTACTGGAGCTTTTCTAGCATAAGCCATCTGTTAGGATCGAACTTACATTACGCTAACAGTCGTCTGCTCCTGGTGTTTAAGTAATACTAGCAGTAGAGCTTGGCGTTGCCCGGGAATGTAACAGTAAGAGATAGATCAAGTATCGACCATCATAAAGACTGAAAAATAAAATTGACAAAGATTATTGTTTAAGGTTGAAGGACACGCATGTGTTAATTAGTTTTTTTTTGTTTTTTTTACGAATTGGTCAAAAAACCCAAACTCCAATGAAAACATTGTTTTCAATCGTTATGAGTCTACCAATTGAATAGAATTTTATTATAAACAATTGTCTTGTAAATGGAATTTTTAAAGCATTCTGAATGTAAAAATAAAGAAAAAAGTGTGCAAGACAATAAGAAACACTACCTGCCAAAAAAAAAGTGAAGTTTTGTTGAAATCGGTTGAAAAATGGAGGAAATCTGATCCCATATATAAATGAACACAAACACACACACACACACACACACACACACACAAACAAACAAACAACCTGGGTTTTATAATAAGTATAACTATATGAGTTGTCCCCCTTTCATTCTCAACAGCAATGCCTCTTAATTGTGTTTTCAAATTGATTTTGTGCAAAAACAATTGTTTTTCCAATTTTTGGCGCTGTCAGAACCATATTTAAGGTAATTTTCGTAGTCCTGTGAAGTTTTGTTGAAATCGGTTGAAAAATGTAGGAAATCCGATCCAATATATAAACGTACAGACACACACACACAACCTGGGTTTTATAATAAGTATGATTTGATGAAGCAGCATAACTTAAACTGACTTGTTTGGTGCAAAACTATTAATGTTAGGTACTCAATTTGCTAAAAACTAAAACAAAGATCGTAGTTTCAAAAAATAATTTTATCTTTTTTTTTTTTTTTTTTTTAATTCCCAGGATTGGTGTCAGCAATTTTACATTTTTCAACATAAATATTTTATTTACATTGTTTGGACTGTTGTTCTCACTTTAATTGTCACATTCTTGATGTTTTGTCTGTTTTAGTTAATTTGCTTTGAGTTTTTCTTCTCTCTGCTGAGGCCAGGGAATGAACTTGTAACTTGTTGGGCCAAATCATGTTTTGGATCAATCATCCAACACTTTCATCTACTGGGTCATGTTGTCCTTGGGGACAACAAATATCACCTGAAGAAGGTTTGGGCACACAACATTCGAAATGGTATGAATGTGGCAATAAAGATAAGGACAGCAGTTCAAATAATGTAAAATACCTCATCTCGGAAATATAGACATTTTCGTTGATTGCTTTTGTTAGTTTTGTTTTATATGGCATATCAAGTACAATGGGTTATTTAATGACAACAAAATTTTTTATTTCTGGTAATATTGTTTTCTTCAAAAATCTTTTTTTTTTTTTTTTTTTTTTCTTCTTCAAAAACTTGTTGCTGATAATTTTTTTTTTTTTTACTGGTAATGATCTATTGCTGGCAATAATTTTTTTCCTTCAAAAACTGGAATTGAAACTTGGTTCTCCAATTAACTATTCTGAGCTATTATCCATTACACCATCTGCACATCCAAACTTACAGAACCTTGTATTCCCAAGTGGTCATTAATCTAGTTACTGACTGGGTTTAATGTTGCTTAACTTTAGTAATAGTATGGGAACCAGTTTTTCAATGCAATATGGCCAGAAGCCATATTAATAGAATGTTAGGCACCTCGGCATGGTGTAATGGTTAACAAACTTGTCTCACTAAAACAGTTGAATAGTGAGTTCGATCCTCACTGGGTACCCCCTACTTTCGGCCCTGTGCCACATCTAAGCTACACTTGGAAAATCACTATTAATAGAATGTTGAGGAAGGGTGGGGTGTTTATTTCATTCTCTTTTGTGAATTCAATGGTTGGTTCTACATTGTTGAGTCTCTTTATCATCAAATTCACACACGGGCATGAAATAAACAACACCCTACCCTTCTATGGGTTAATTAGTAAAATTTATATCAATAAAACATTATCTTCTCCCAAAAATTCTTATCTAAAAATATTTTCTGGCTTTAAATAACCTACAAAAGATTGATAAGCCATAGAAAATGAATAAATCAATGAATCTATAAATACGAAACAAGAACAAATTAGATTTTAGTTTACCGCAAACCCACAAATAAAAATGATTTTAATCATTTACTATTCCTACCACAGTAAAAAAATAAAATAAGAAAATACTATAATAGATGGAAGGCGCACAATGATGTCATTCAATAGAACAAGTTTTTGGAGTAACCATCATTCACACACACACACACACACACACACACACAAATTTAACACAGGTCAACACAAAGCAGCAATAGTCTGTTTCATGCTTAAACACAATCTTCAGGTCTTAATTACTTTTCTATTTATATATGTTCTATTCCTGATATTGAGCATTTTATTCATAAATATAGCATATCTTAGAACTGTATCTTTATCGTATATAGCCACTTGTTGTGGAGGCACAGTGAAATAATGGATTTTGGCTCTGATTGGAGAATTGGAGAGCAGAATTCAAATTCTAGTTGAGTTCATTACATTCACTTATGTGCTAATAGTTTTTGGAAAGGTATGAATCCATCTCTTCTACCCCCAACTATGGGTAAATAGAAGGACAGGCTGGGTTCTATAGCCTTGGGTGGCAACTGGTCTAGGAGAAAGAAAATTGAATTCAAAACTGTATGTTACCCTGGTGAAGCACATACTATGCAGCTAAGGAAATGACTGTTTGCATTAGCAACAGTGATCCTGACTAAAGTCAATTCCTTACTGTGATCACTTTGAAAAACAGTGGCTGGTAATATTTGTAATGATTTACATTTATTACTATTGTTGTGATGTGGGGTCTGGCAAGATAACATTTAACTCGACAGTCACCCATGACTGTTGTATTCATTACTCAACTAGAAAAGTCATTGCAATTTTTTTTTTTTTCTAGACAATTACCCAGGACTACTTATCATGAATGGATCAGTCCATTCATGATAGTAAGAAAGGTAATTGACTCTTACCACAACAATTTACATGATAGTAAGGAGGGCAACTGGTTCTTACCACAGCATGTCCCTTCTCTTATTTACTTAGCTTAGGTATGTATACTCATCAGTCAGTTATTGCTAGCCCTGTTTCCACTGAGTCTAAGATACTAGGTCAGGACCACTAACATTGCAGATTGTCCTTTGGATTTTATCAAGAATCTCTATATAAGGCCAGATAGGAAAGCAATATTCAGTGTTACAGTGGGACCTCAGGGGGGCTAATCAAATATTTACAGTATAAACCCTTGAGAATTAACAGTTTTAAATTTAGTATAAATCATCTTTTTTTTGTTATTTTAATAAATAATACTCCATTTGTTCTATAAGAATTGTCACATTTGTATACACATTTCATATATTAAACTGAATAACTATGATGAAACAAAAAAAATAGAAAAAATAAAACTACTGTCTAGTATTTGTGATGTGGGGTCTGGCAAGACACATGTTTAGAGATACCTTGTCTTGTTCTCTTTAGTACTGTTCAATAAATCAATCAAATATTTACAGTATAAACTCTTGAAAATTAAGTTTTAAATTTAGTATAGAGCTTCATTTTTTTTGTTATTTTAATAAATAATACTGCCTTTGTTCTATAAGAATTGTCACATTTCATATATTACATTGAATAACTATAATGAAATAGAAAAAATAAAACTATTGTCCATTATTATTTGTGATGTGGGGTCTGGCAAGACACAGCATTTAACTCGACAGAGTCACTTGTGATAGTAATATTCAACTCTTAACTAGACAAGTCACTGCAATCTTCTATTCTTTCTAGACAATTACCCAGGACTACTTATCATGAATGGATCAATTCGTTCATGATAAGGAGGGTAATTGACTCTTACCACAACAGTTATGCATTGTTTTGTTATTAAATTCATTGTTATAAAGAAGTTTATAAAAAATATTTGGAACTTTAAAGAGGAGAGATTTTAAATTCATTTTAAATAAAGTACTTGAGATTGATTTTGATAATAATAACCAGTTGATAACATTATCTGTGATTATAATAAACTGTTTACGCTATCTAAAAGGCAATATGAAATTTTAGAAATATATAATCTGATGATTTCTTTGTCTTTCTTGCAGACATTTGAGGAGACATCAAGTGAAGAAGACAATGAAGAAGTTGAGGAAGACATATTTAGTTCCAATGGACTGGTTGATCTTGAGGATCTGGGTAAAGTGATGAAGAACGTCAAAATTACAAAGGTAGAAACTCCCTCTCCCCACCACAAGATCTTCCAAGATTAACTCAACTTGGAAATTTACATTCAGTGCTTGGCAATGTTTAACCTTTGTGTTTGCATAAAAAGAGTGTGTCAAAAGGATTGTTATTTCCTTGACACTGCTATTATTGTATACACTTTTGACAATATTTATGTACAAAATTATAAAAAAAAATATGTGAACTGAGTATAATGCAATATATTTATTATTTACCTTTTATAAAGATTTATTACTTAGCATTTTATAAATATTTCAGAAATAAAGATAAATATCTTAAAATATCAAAGATGCTTTCAACTTGTTTTAATGAACTATGTATGGCAAGAGAAAATAAAAGAAATTGAAGAAAGATGCATTTTTTAAAAATTTATAATTATTCATTTTTATGTGTTTGTTTAAATTTTCTTGTTCAGACATTTTTAGAAATTTATGATTTAAAAAAAATTCTTTTCATATTTATTTTTTTATAAAATGGTAAATAATAGATATTTTATTATAGTTGATTCACATTTTTATAATCTGGAAAATTATAAAATTATTCTTGTAAATAAGCAGTCTGATAAATACATAGTGTTTAATAGCTTTATTCTGAATTCTCAAGAATAAAGAAAATTTTCGTATGTTTGGGTTTTATTAAAATTCTGATAATCTTTTTTTAAAACATTGTCAAGTTAGTCAAAAGTGTATACATAAAAGTGGTGTTGAGGGAATAACCGTCATTTTGACAGACTTTTTTTTTTTTTTTTTTTTTTTTTTTGCAGACATGAAGGTTAAATATTGCCCATTTCTTATGGTTGCTCTCTCAGCTTAAACAAGGTTTTGACATTGTGATAATCGTCTTTTCAATATCTCCACCTATACCATATTGTGGATCCATATGAAATGGTTTTCTGCAAAAAGCTCAGCTTTCAGTGGCTATATTTAATTTCCTCTGTTTGCATGTAACATATTGGTCTGAGGCTGATCCCCAGACTGACACTGACAAAGAGAAGCTTCAGTGAGTCCAATCAAATGTGAAAAACATCAGCAGGTAAGTTAGGTTTATGGCTCCAAGTTCTCTACTCAGGATTGTCCCATATGACAACAGCCTAGTGGATTAAAGTGTTGGCTCATGAATTTGGGTAATATGTACTTGGGCTCCCTGAAAAGGAGAGCAATAACTGAGTTATATTAAATAAGAACTATCTCTAGACATAGTCAACAAACAAGGACAACCTATTACTTTAGATTTAAATAAGGGGTGGAGTTTGAAATTCTTCAAAGGTTACCTGGATCAGTAAGCACCTGATGAAGGCTCAAGGCACAACAGTTGCAATGTGGCAACAACAAAGATGAGGACAATAGTTTGTAAATAATGGTAACTCCTTATCCCAGAAATTCAGACAGAAAGTGATCAGGTGATAACAACAAAGATGAGGATATTAGTCTGAATGTAAATAATAATAACTCTTTATCCCATAAATTCAGACAGAAGATGATCAAGTGACGAAGATGAGGATATTAGTCTGAATGCAAATAATGGTAACTCCTCATCTCAGAAATTCATATAGAAGGCAATCAGGTGATAATACCAACAAAGATAAGGACATTAGTCTGAATGTAAAAAATGATAACTTCCAGAAAAGTGGACCAGTGTATTTAAATAGTCCCTGTATATTTATGTAATTGATTTTAGTGAAGATATTGTGGTCACATCAGATTTTTTTTCACAGTCGACTATTGTACCTATATTTGGTGGTGCTATCACGTTTCAGCTGTTGTGCCTTTTGGCTTTTTTCATGGAATTTTGAACCGAATTTCTGGTATGAGGAGTTATTACTTACTCAGGCTATTGGACTGATCTTTGGTGGTGTTATCACAGTGTTTCAGCTGCATATAAATAATTTCTTGTCCCAGAAATTCTGACAGGAGATGGTATAGAGATAGTAACGTTTTGTATGTGATGCAATGTGGTTTGAGGAAGATGTCCAATGGGTGGAGAAAAGAGACACACTTTGTCACTACAGCATCCCATGGGTAAAGAGAGAAGAAACAGTGACCCCCCTTTTTTTTCTTGCTTTGTACAATGCTGCCTGCCTAGTGAGTGTTAGAAGCCAACAAATGGAGTAATCCTACAACAGAATACAAAAAGTTATAATCATTGAAGTGATCAAAATTAGAACTTTAGAGATCCTGGAAATGTCCTTATGAAATTCTTTAGCCAAACCCGACAGCCTGATATATGTTAGAATCTGAATCAAAATTTGAAATGATATGCTAATTTTGTTAGTTTTGATATACAATAAATCAAAACTCATCATGCATTTTCCAGATAAAAGATGGAAAGAATTGACACAAAAAAATGTTTAAATGTGATTTTTTTTTTTTTTTTGTCAGTTATTCAAGTCTTTTTGAGAACAAAGGTCACATTGTAGCAGGTCGTGTGTGAGATAAACACATGTATCTCCTGAAATATAGCCCACAACAAATATGGCAGACTCGGAATGAGTCCTCCCAAAAGAAATGTAAAAAAAAAAAATGTGAAGAAAACAACAAAGACCTGTGTGTGAGAGAGAGAGATAAAAAGATAAGAATGTTGATAACTCCTTCTCCATTTCTTGGACCAATCTTAATTGTTTTATAACCCTTCATGCAGAACTTTTCACTGCCAGTTCAAGAAAGAATTTGGGTCACTAACAACCAAAAAAGTGAATGCCTCATATTGAGAATATTTAACATTGAAAAACATAAGAAAAAAATTAATTATTTTTAATAATATGTGGAAAACTCCACCCTTTGCCTGATGACAGTGAAGAGACTGGAAGCACGTATAGCAAAATTATGGAAAATAAAGCATAATATTTATAAAAAAAAAAAAATCCACATTACAACCAAAAACGTTTGCAGTTTCTCTCTTTTTAATAGACATACTTTTCTCTCGTTGGAACTACGATAACCTCTTCCTTTTATTTATTTATTTATTTATTTATTTATTATATATATATATATATATATATACACACACACACACACAGGTATATGTGTATTAACAAACAATAAGGGTTACAATTGACAGAGACAGTAATGAGTGTGTATGAATGAACGTAGAAAGTTTGTGGTCAAAGTATGTGTGAATGGATGTTTGTACATACATGTGTGTGTGTGTATGTATGTTTCATGGTGTTTACCCCAAAGGAAAAAACACAAATTCTTCACAGAGCTTTACATGGTGTCGTCAGCTGAAAAAGAGGGCAAGGGAAGAAATCGCCAAGTATTTATAAAACTGGAGAGCGTCCCCAAGTAATGGTTTGGAAAATTAGGAAATTAAGGAGGAGATAACTCAGACAACATGACCAAAATGGTCATGTGACCTTTATCTCAAAACCTGAATAACTGTTCAGTGGAACTTCATTATTATCAAATCATATAGCCTAAACATTTCTCTCTCTTCTCAGACTAAACCAGTGACCAATGGCTATTCAGTATTGACCAAGAAGCAGAAAGAAAAATTGGATGAACCAAAGGCAATGATAACTCCTGTTTTCCGGAAATCCTTGGAGAAACAAGGCTACAATCTAATTGGCACACATTCAGGTGTAAAACTGTGTCGATGGACAAAGGTAAAGAAAGGAAGAGTTCTTTGATTTTTCTTTTTTTTGTTTCTTTTTTTTTGTTTCTTTTTTTTTGTTTCTTTTTTTTTTGTTTCTTTTTTTTTTTTTTTTTGTTTGTTTGGCTATGATGATTCGTATACTGTATATACTCATGTGACTTTTGAAGACCTAATTTTAGGAGAGGTCGCATTATACATAAGATGTAAAATTAGTATATGTACTGCTGGTCCTGGCTACGCCATTGACCAAACTATATATTTACTGTAGTCAAACAGTACAGCTGTATTTAAAATAAACATGATTTTGATAAAAAGTGATGTTTTACTTAATTGTATCCAATAATGCATGTAATATTCACATATTAGTATCGTATTATAAAATACAAAGCATAGCGAATATGCATCTTTTCCATTGTTTACATTTATAAGATGTTTAGCTGTACGTTGTTTGTTTATGGCCGTATAGCGCATATATATATATATATATATATATACACACACACACACACACACAGCATAGTATTAAAAGTTCATCTCATTATTAATAGTGCTGCTTTGTGTCCAAAAAGGGAGGCCCCATCATAGCAGGGAATGTCATTTGCCTGAAAATCTGTCGTGCTTCAGCTAAATTATTCAGTTTCCTCCAAATTCAACAACACCTGGCTACTCCTCCAAATTCAACAACAAAGGACTACTTGAATTTCCTACATGTAGTATTGCGACTGCAGCTTCCAATGGAATTTTGTCTCTGCTGTTTTCAACTTGCTAGATCTCACTGAAGAACTGAAGTTTTTCATGCACAGAAAGCTCATATAAGGAAAGTAGTAGTTCATCTACTTAAATTGTGGCCTGGTTCTGGTGGAATGATTGTATTTAAGTTCTTTGGTCACATGTTTTCAGTTGGAATTTTCTTCTTTTGGGAGTCCTGGGTATGACTATAAACTACATCTAGCAGCAAGACCTCTGATCAGAGAATTGTAGATTTTGAGGAGCATGGAACCACCTCTTAATTGCTATTGTTCCCAGGTCTACCCTGACCTGGGGTGATAGCAACTGTTAAGAGCCCCAGCTATGAAACAAAAACAAAACCCGATGGGAGTATAAAAATACCCGAAATCGATTTTTATATAAAAAAAAATTATCAACAATACCTATTTATCATAGACTTTCCAACAATATCCATTTATCTGTTGTTGAAAGCATATAATTGCATTCAAAATATTTAGATTTCGGCATTAAATAAACCATAGATATTAATATACCACTCAACAAAACCAACCAAACAACATAAAAGAACTCTTTCAGGATATGTATCGATATAATATCCTAAAATTTCTTAAATCAAACTGTATTCCAAAACATAACTTTAACAAAACTACAACATAAAACACACAGACACTGCCTCTAGTAATTATGTCTGCACAGAATTGTGCATGCTCAAAAGCTGAATATTGTATTCGGTTGTGAAAGCAGAATAACTTTTTTATTACTTCAAAGCTCCAAAGAAAAAATAAATTTTAGCATTAATTGACCTATGAGGAGTTGATATGCTGTTAAACAAACATTAACGAGTGCAATTTCTAAGTAATCATTCAAATATAAATTATCTCCCTTCATTTTTCTACTTTTTTTATGCGAACCAGTCATAAAAGTGAAGATTTCTCTTGCAGATAGCGTGTGGTAATGCTTTCTCTATCATTACGACTGGTAGAGGATAGGAAAAAAAAAAAAAAAAAAAAATTGTTTATCGGGATTTTGTTCAAATAAATCTTTTTAATTAAAACAAGATATATATATATATATATATATATATATATATATATATATATATATATATATAGTAACAAAGGCTTAAACACTAATATTAGTGTTTAAGCCTTTTACTATATCCTTACTCTGTCCTAGACATTGAGTTCTACCTGGATTCTTCCTCTTGAATTTTTTATAAAAAATATACATGCATGGGTATTTTTATATATTTTGCATATGTATGTATATTTTCCACTAATATTATCAATTATCTCTCTCTCTCTCTATATATATATATATATATATATATATAAAAACTCTTATTACCAGTCCAACAAACAAATCAATCTTCTTTTGGTGAGATCTGTAAAAAAATTGTGTTGGGCATAAGTACAATCAGAATAGATATTTCTTTCTGATCCTAGATATTTTAACTATCTCCATTCCTGCACCAATTTCTCTTGTGAATTAGGTAAGTTCATATCAGTTTCTAAAGAAGTGATGGATTTTTTATTTATTAATACAACAGATTTTATTACTTATTATTTATTTTTTAGTGCATACCCATATTTGAGAAACTTTATTAAAGAAAAATATGTGCTCTCCAGTAGGATTCAAACCTGCATCCTCTTAGGCAGGGCAAACTATCATTAGATTTGGCATGCTTTACACCATCTCAGCTATGAAGTGCGTCAGTGAGCATATTTCAAAACAAGAGCCAAAAACTTCAATATAATTATTTGAATTAAATTACAAAGCTCTGTTCCATCTTCAAGTGAAATTTTTTTTGAATTTTGAAATATGAGAACTTTTATGTAGTGGTGGAATCATATTTTTAAATAAATAAGTATATTTATGCTCTACTTTTGTATCGAGCACTATTTTTTAAAAATAATAACAAAAATACTAAAGAACTTCGAATTATTTACCTAATGAGTTCTTTCCTATTTTCTATATATTTTTACACACACACACACATTATAATTTTATCATGCAGACAAAAACCGTTTACTCACTACGAAGATGCACTTCGTTTTGGTGCATGAGGAGTTATGTTGTCATTTACACTATTTAGATTTGGACTATTGTCCTCATCTTTGTTGTTGTGTAAATTGATTATACTAATGTTTTTATTTATTTATTTTTTTTTTTTTGTTTTTAATTTCAGTCCATGTTACGTGGCCGAGGTGGTTGTTATAAACACACTTTTTATGGGATTGAAAGTCACAGGTGTATGGAGACAACTCCTAGCTTAGCTTGTGCAAACAAATGTGTCTTCTGCTGGAGGTAAGTATAAATGCCAACTTCATAATATATTTTTGGTATGCATCATATAAGGTGGTGCTGAAAACGGAAAACCATTTGACCAAATATCAGTTTTTTTTTTTTTTTTTTTTTTTTTTGTCCTTTCTTAGAATTTTTCAGCACCTCCTTGTTTTATTTTTTGTCCTTTCTTAGAATTTTTCAGCACCTCCTTGTTTTTTTTTTTTTTGTCCTTTCTTAGAATTTTTCAACACCTCCTTGTACTTGTAAAATTTCATCCAGTCTGTTTATGAAATTGTTTTATAGATAATCTAGAAGTAATTTCTCCATTTATTATTTAATTGCATTTCTCTTTATTCTTAATTAATTCATTTTTTCATTACTTTTTCCTTTTTAAATAATCTTTCAATTTTAAGGTTTATTTCAAAAGTAAATTTTTTAAAGTAAAATAATGTTTTTAAAATTTTATTTTTAAAAATGAAAAAATAAAAGTTTTTTTTAAATAAATTTTAAATACATTTTTTTTTTTTTATAAGTATTTTCATGGTAATTGTTCTGATGTGTATTCCTTTGTTACCTCGAATTAATTTAAATGCAGTACTAAATTGACAGCTAGGTCTCATCATTTCCAGTTGAAATTGCTAGATGTAACTATAAGTCTATACTAACAATTTTTTGCACTTCTTTCTTGTGGAACTCTCTACCAGCTTCTTGCTTCCCAGTCAACTTTGATCTTAAAAAATTTAAATGCGATGTCAATAGTTCTCATCTGTCTTTATTCCTGTTCTTTTATTGTTGTCTTTTCTTAATGTAGCTTCCCTCTGCCATTTCTATAAATATTTCTGTGGGAATTGTTCTGATGAACTTTCCTCTGTGATACCTAGATTTTATGAATTTAAGTGCAGTACTAGATTGGTGGCAAGGTCTCATAATTTTACAGTTGAAATGATTCGATGTAACTCTAAGTTCTATTCTAACAGTTTCTTCTCTTGTACTTCTCATCTGTGGAACTCTCTTCTGGTAATTGTTCTGAGGAGCTTTCCTCTATGGTACCTAGACTTTATGAATTTAAGTGCAGTACTAGATTGGCGGCAAGTTTCCATCATTTTACAGTTGAAATGGCTCCACGTAACGGTAATTTCTATGCTAACAGTTTCTTCTCTTGTATTTCTCATCTGTGGAACTCTCTTCTGGTAGTTTTTCTGATGAACTTTCCTTAGATTTTATGAATTGAAGTGCAGTTGGCGGCAAGGTTTCATCATTTTACAGTTGAAATGGTTCCAAGTAACCATCAGTTCTATGCTAATAGTTTCTCCTCTAGGACTTCTTACTTGTGAATCTCCTTTCCAACTTCTTGCTTCCCAGTCAACTTTGTTCTTCAAAAATTTAGATGCAATGTCAGTCATTATCTTCTGTGTTAATTACTGTTTTTATTGTTTTCCATTCTAAGTAGGGTTTTTTTTTTTTTTTCTAACACTCAGTAACCCCTTGTGTCTTAGTGGTTTTATTGCATTGCCTGGGGTGAAATGATTAAAAGAAATAGTTGGGATGTTCAAATATATATATATATATATATATATATATATATATATATCACTTTTCTGCCCGCTATAAAGCTCTCATAACTCAATCAGTTGGTTACCTATTACAGTTTATCAAGCTTTCTGAGACAAATGGTTTTGAGTTCAAATCTCACTAAGAGACACTTTTTTATTTCTGATCTCTGTTGTTTATGGATGTTTGTAGATGATTGGCTTGATTACTCCAGCTGAAACATGGCTAAAAATCAAAATGAAAGCAATACTTGTCAAAATGAATAATAATTATTTTGCATATCAATTCTTTTAAAATTTTAATTGATAAAATACAATTTTGTGTTTTTTTTCAGACATCACACAAACCCAGTGGGTACAGAATGGCGTTGGCTGATGGATAATGCAGAAACTATTTTAAAAGGGGCATTGGAAGGTCATTGCAAGATGATTAAGCAGTTCAGAGGTCAGTTTACTTCTTGGATTGTCCTTCTGTCCTGCTTTTAATTTTATTGCTGTAGCGCAATAGTTTTTACATTTGTCTCACAGAATATTGTTAGTGAATTTCATTTTCAGTAGAAACTCTGTACAATGATCTTGGGTCTGTAGAATCGAAATATAGTACTTACACAAGGAAGTTTGCAACTAGCATCTAGTTGGCAGACAAAAAGAAAGCAGGCTGTAACTCAATGCAGATCCTGTATTCAAGCATTCATAGCTTAATGATGGATATTTATTGATCACAATAAGTCAGAAGCCAATCAGAGAATAGGCTTGCCCAGATAGCATAATGGAACATCACAGCCTGTTATATAAACTACTCACCAACTGGCCCAGATGAACAGTTGTTGAGCAGATATTCAACTTGCAATACAGTTGAGTACTATTCTTTGGTTATGACCTAGCTTGAGATTCCCAACCTCCCCAGTTTGTTTTTGGCCCCTTTTATCTCAACTGGGTCAGCTTTATATTTTCCCATGGCCATATAATTTTTTATCCTTTTACCACTCCCTTAGCGAGAGAGCTTCTTGATTTTGTCCAAATGGGCAGAATACAGAGGCCTCTCATTTTTGAGGGTTGGACGGGCCCTACTAACATCAGTTATGTTTAGTTACTTTTGTGTATCGTTTTAGTTTCTTACTGGGTTCATCTCCCCCCCCCCTTTTATTTCATTCATCTGTAAATTTTTAATTGTACATATATAATCATTATATTTTTATGGCATGGGGTGCGTTTTTGTAGGTCCCCCTTGAGAGGATGCGGTATTATATGTATGGAGGATTGATTGGTGATGGATGAGTTCTTATGGTGAATGTGGAAATTGTAATGTATGAATGATTCGTGAATCGGATTAGCTAGGTATAAGATAGTTAGTGATGACCAGCCTCAACCCCCACCCCACATTTCAGCCTTGTACCATAATTGTGTAATTTTTTCACAATAAATATAGATTACTAGTCTATTTGTCTAACTAAATCCTACAAGGTCAAACTAATGTTTGTAAATATAAGTGTCCCCTTTTATATGTGAGAAATATGTTCCAAGATCCCCCAATAGATGGCTGAATCTGTGGATAACATGAACCTGTCCAGTGTTGACTGGTAGGCTCCGGTATAATAAAAAAATAGATTTTGATGTCAAATAACCCAATTATGGTTGAAATATCATTAAAAAAATCTTTTACAATAAGTCTTAATTTAACCTGTCATAAGTAAACATAGAACCATTTGATATTCTTTATTGTAGTTTAAAAAAAAAAAAAAATGTTTTTTGTTACATTTTGTCTGTCAATATACAAGAATGGCATATGTTTTCACCTTTGGTTCATGACTACAACTCTGTAAATGTATGACTGGCAGGAAAGGAACATCTTACTGCTATTATTTCAAGCTTGTATCTTTCTGAAATTCACAGAGCATAATATGCCAAAAGTGCAATTTCTTGTTCTCTGTCTTCAAGGCATTCATTTGTTGACAAAACATTAACCTTCAAAAAAATCTGATTTGCAACTGTATGATGAAAGTTTTCAATCTAGAACACAGCAGAAATCAGCACAAAAACAAATGCCAATGTCAAGTTGTGGTTATTTTATATTAACAATGAAAATTGGGCACAAATTTTTCTAACAATTGTGATAGGAGTTCCATATGTTATCAATACTGCATTTTTGATCTGACTCTTGTAATGAAAGAGCATGGTAGGAGGAGTCTGATACTTCATGTAGTGGTACAAGGAACAGATCCTTTTTCCAGAATCTTTGGCAATGGATCATATATATATATGAGAGTTTCACTTGAGGTCTGGTGTTAACTTGCTTTTTAATATGCATTCAAAGCTAGGAACTTTATTGAGAATGCAACCATTCATCATGACTGATGACAATTTAGATTTTATTATGAGTTTTACTCCATCTTATTATTTACATCTTTTGCTTGGAGTAAAAAAAAATATGCTAATTTCAATAAAAATTTACATGAAAATGAAACAGAAAGCAAGAATAGCAAAAAAATTTCCACTTAACATAAAAAGGTAAATTGAAAAACAAAAAAACAACCCTCCCCCCCCAAAAAAATGAAAAATTTAATTGGTTTTTATTCCTCTTTCTTAAGAGCTCAAGTGAGGACTGAGAAAATGTGAGAAATTGATGATTATATATTTAAGATATTTGAATTCTTGTCACCAGTTTTTTCTATTTTATTTGCTTAACTATATATATTAAGTCCTTAGAGCCCACCCTGTGTAAGCAGGAGGAGTGTTTTTTGGCCTTAGTGTTATCAGCTTTTGTTGATTATATATTTGATATTAATAATATCTTGTTTTTGGTGTATCCTATTTTATTTGCTCCTCATGTTTTTTCAGTCCTTCTTCAAGTTTTGATGGGAGAAATGAAAACTGGTTAAGTTTTTTTTATTATTAATTCTTCCAGCTTCCTTCTTCATAATAATTATAAATATTTTTGCTATTTTTTCTTGTTTAGTTTAATTTTTTATTTATTTTTTATTGCAATCATCTTGTTGCTTTTTATCATAGCACCTGAGGTCAATGTAGTTTTAATCTGACTCCGGTGCACAGAGTGGGAAAAGATGCTGCTGAAGCAATCTTCCAAGTTAAGCTTGCTTGCCCTCAAAACCAACGTTAATAATTGTGACTTAGTCTAGCTTGAACACTAAATCCTAGCACCAATGATATATACACAATATTCAGTAACTAACCAGGTGCAATGTATTTATAGAGTTTAGTTTGATACAAGGCCAATAGACTGGGATGCTCAGAAAGATTATTACTGGTTAAGTAAATTAAACATATAGCTTCCAGTTCTGTCTTGACAATCTCTGGTGTATGTTTTTGACCAGTAATACCATAAAAGAATACTGAATTGTTATGTGATGTCTGTCCTTCTTTATGGCTATGAATGTTGGGCAATTTTGAAGAGACTCAAGGTGACAGATATTGTTCTACAGAAGGAAGCTAAGGATATCATGGACCAAGCATGTGAACAACAATGAAGTATTAGAGAGGTTGCAAACAAAGAGGAGGCTTATACTTAATATCAGGAAGAGGCAGCTGAAGTTTCTGGGACACATAATGAGGAAGGAGGGCTTAGAGAATCTGATACTCACAGGTCAAAATGGAGGGAAAGAGAGACAAGGGAAAACAATGTGTGACATACCTGGCAGAGTTAGGCAGGTGGATGACAGAATGTGGTCTGGTGGAGGAAGCAGAGGGAAGGAACTTGTGGAGAGCCATGATTGCTTACATGCTGAAAGGACATGGCACGTAAAAAAAAAAAAAAAAAAAAAGAGAATACCATTTTGGTTTGTTGTTAAAGACCTCAAACCTTAAAAGTTCAGTGAAGGAATAATATTGGTTTGTCTCGGCATTTAACAGATAAAAGAGGAAAATATGACAAAGAAGAAAGTTAAATATAATAATAATTTTTTTTTTTAGGTGTGCCTGGGGTAATTCCTGAGAAATTCAATGAGGGAATGTCTCCTAAACATTGTGCATTGTCTTTGGTTGGTGAACCAATTATGTATCCTGAAATCAATAAATTTGTAAACTTGCTCCACAATAAAGAGATTTCAACATTTCTGGTCACAAATGCTCAATTTCCAGATGCCATACGGTAAGTTGTTTTTTGTTTTTGGTTTTTGGGGGTTTTTTTTCCAAATTTAATGGCAAAATATTATTCAGAAGATAATATAATAGCAATGATACCAAGATATCTCTTCCACAATTGATTGATAAATTTTAAATGCAAAAATTTCTCTTAATTCAGCAGCATACATCCTTGCAGTTTATAACACCATTTTGAATGGCAAATAGGTTGGTTTCTTTGCAAATATAATCTTCATGAGAATAGAGAGTGATCCCTGGGATGGGAGCATTTCATCATCTTATATCGATTTTAACACATGGAGCACAATTAAAAGAAAAAACAAGGAAAAACAGGGTCATAATTGGTATGTCCACAATTCATTATGCCTCATTACCAAACACTGCGAATGGAATCACTTTGGCCAATTGCTAGTTGGTGAAACTATTTAACCAATAGTTGGAGGTTTTGAAATCAGAGTTGTAGTCTTAGACTGGTTGCCATCAAAGGGTATAGGACCAAGTCTGTCCTGCTATTTTGCTCATATTTAATACATTTTATTCACTATTCTCAAAGGATCCTAATCCAGGGGCTTCTCACTCTTGTTGGAGGAACCACTCCCTGATTGATAATGTCTTCAGGGGTGTATCTCTACTTGCCACACTTGGCCAATTGCAAGTTGGTGAGACTATTTAACCTCATAGTTGGAGGTGGATGGCCATTAACTCTGAGGAGTTCATTCACTCTTTAACAGCTCATGTTTTTGTGCTGCTTGGGGTTCCACATATCCTCCTCACCGGACTACGGTCTGGCGCAGGGAAGCCAGTTTAGTTGACGACCACTCAGATTTTGATTTCAGAGCTGTCCATCTCCTAAACTGGTTAGCACCCAAGGATCCTGTCTGTCCTGCTATTTACCAATAACTGGGGGGGGGGGCGTCATAGATGAGATGGATTCATACATAAGTCAATGCAATGAACTCGACTGGAATTCAAACTCTGCTTTCCGATTCCTCAATCTGAGTTGCTATCCATTACTCCACTGTATCTCCATTTTTAAGTGAAGTACCAAACATCATAAAGAGAAATTTGATGGGAAGTGGTGTGTATGATTGTTTTTAAAAGATTAAAAAAAAATCTACTTAGATCTGCGTAAAAATGCTGTACTTCACTAAAATCATGTAAAATAAAAAACCTAAATATATATTCTAAGAAAGTACAGAGTGTGATGGATAAATTACCATCTAAATTACGCAAAAATGACACTGACGTCTCATTTTTACAGATATACATGGTGCGATAGATAAATTGTCGTCTAAATTACACAAAAATGAAAATAACACTGACGTCTCATTTTAACAGATATACTTACCAAAATTACACAAAAATATCTTGAAATACTAAAGAGTAAATTTATTCAATAAAATCGCCATTGGCTTCAACCCTGGCCTCTAAATGACTTTAGAATCTCCTGCAGCACTTCTGGACAGTCTCCTCCTTGTTTATGTTGGTGAATGCTGCCATCATCCTTGCTTTCAGTACATATTTGGTGGTACAAGGAGTTTTGTTGGTATCTTGCTCAACTGCGCCTCACACATAATAATCAAGAGGGTGTCATTCTGGGTAGTTAGGTGGGCAGATGTAAAGGGTGATGTGGTTGCAGAAATGATCTGACCGCCATGACTGGGCTCTCCTACTTGTGTTCCATGGTGCAGAGTCCTGTTGCCAAACATAGGGTCTTCCAGCAGCCACCCTTTTGACCCAGGGCAGCACTACCTCCTCAAGGCTCTTGATGTAGGCTTCTGTGTTGAGTCTCTGTGGAAAGATGAATGGAATCATAACATTTCCATCACTAGTGATCACGCCAAACACTCTCGTAATCAACATTAGACTTCTTCAACTATTTCTGAATCCTCTGCACTGTCCTCAGATCGACACCCAAACACTAAAATGTTTGTATTGGAGCTTCTGGCGTAAATGCCAAGCAGTACAGCATACCATTTCCAAATTTCTAGCAGAGTGAATTGTCATGGTGCTCTTTCTCACAGACAATGCCCAACTGACACTATTTTACTGTGCAGTTGACAAAATCAAAAACAATGTGCATGCATGAAATTAAAAATATAAAATGGTGACAATTTACCCATCATACCCTGTATGTAATTTCAATTCATGCTGAGTAATTCCAGACGTGGCGTAAGTTGCAGATTAGCAGATTTCTTATCTCCAAGCATTACAAATCATATTAATTCCACAGACTTTTGAAGCAACATTATTCAACCACAAGGGGCCATTTTCACATAGCATACAGGCAACACATTATTAGCCTGTTTGTCATTAGAATTAATTCACATTGCATAACAGATCCTTAGTTTGGACAGGTATGTTTTTAACCTTCCTTTGTATTTATTGCCTGGAGGAAGTGTCCATTTTGAAGTACTTGGGAGCAACCCTGTCAAAAGATGACACCTGTAATGCAGAAATTCCCACGTTTCGCCACAGCAGTGATAGCCAATCTGGAAAGGACATGGAAGAGCAACATCATTTCTATACTATGTTCAAGCTCTACAGATCACTATTCATATCTTTCCTCCTCTATAGGTGTGAAACTTGGACACTCCTGGTTGAGGCAGGAAAATGGATCCAGGGATCTAAGAACAAATTCCATAGAAAGTTCCTCTGCATCTTCTACTGGAAGTACAAAACCAATGTCTGTACAGAGCAAGGTTAAAAATCTTGTAGGCCAATAGTAATTTCTTCTTGCCACTATTAAGCATCAGCATATGGCATAATATGACCATGTCACATGGCATAACAGCCACTGCAATACCACATACTCTATAGAAGCAACATTATAGGGCCATTTTCATATCACACATGGGTGACGCTTTATTAAAGTTGAAACCCTTTTTTGTCATTAGTTCATATCCCATAACAGATTGTCTTATGGCCATATCACATTGAAACATTGGTTTCAATATGATCACTGGGATTAAGCAACATTGAACCTGGCCAGTACCTAGATGGGTGACCACTTCAGAATACCAGGTGCTGGAAGCTTGGATGTGTGGGTGGTCTAATGCATAATGGCTTGGAATTGTCAATTGGATAGCAGAGTTCCAATTCCATTTGGATTCATTATATTCACTTACATATGAAAATACCCCTGGCAAAGGTATGAATTCACTTCTCCTCCTCCTCTAAGTTATGGATGTATTAGTAAGACTTGTATCAATAAATCATTATCACCAAAAAACAAAAATTCTTACAATTCAAAAGTATTTTCTGGCTTTAAATAACGTGCAAAGGGTTGATAAGCCATAGGAAACAAATCAATTGATCAATAAAAAAAATCACAAAAAAATTTAAAATAAAATGTGTCATCAATCTGTTATGATTGATGACAAGTTTTATATTTAATTTTATTGTGATTTTTTTTTAATTATTATTTTTGTGATTTTTTTAATTATTATTTTTGTGACTTTTCTTTTTATAACTTCATTTTTGTGGTTTTTTTATTTTTTTATGATTTTTTTCTTGTGTTTTTATTTTTTTAAGTGTTGTGATTTTTTTATTTTAAGGAATTTAGTGCCAGTGACACAACTATATGTCAGTGTTGATGCGAGCGACAAGGAAAGCTTAAAAAAAATTGACCGTCCACTTTTCCGAGATTTTTGGCAGCGTTTCTTATCCAGCCTTGAGGCTTTGGCTACAAAACGGCAGCGAACTGTCTACAGGTTGACTCTTGTTAAAGGCTGGAACACTGATGAAATTGAAGCTTATGCAAAACTTGTCAACTACGGCAAACCTGATTTTATTGAAGTTAAGGTAAGAAAGAGAATTCCCAAAGGATTCATGTTATTAGGGCAGGGAAAGCATATTACTGATAAAAACAGCATTGTTTTTAAAAGTTGAAAAATACTTAAATGGTAATGATGAAATTAGCTGTTTCCTTTATAAAGAGATATTTGTCATTTATTGGCTGAACTGTTAACTTTGTCAGTTGAAATTCCCAGAATCTTTTTCTTAAAACATTTTTTTTCCAGGAAGTTAAACTTCTCAAGCCTGTTAACTATTATGGCTTTTTCTAGTATTGATGGGAATTTCCTTAATAGCTTTTTGTTTAAGTTAGTGTGGAAAGTCAATGTCAACATCTTGAGTGTATCATTATTTCCTCTTGGAGTTATATTTTAGTGGTTGCTACTGTTGGAAGTCTTCAAGTGAGGTGGTTTTTGTTATTTGGTAAAGCTTGTGCTTTTCTACTGAAAACACTCATTTACAAGGTTCAAGATGCACTTGTGATATGCATGAAAGAGACGGTAGAAAGAAATGAAGATGAGGACAGATAGTGATTGATCTTGGGCATGAAAAGATTAAGATTGTAATGTTCAGGAAAGCATCCATGTGGCAGTTTGTTCCACAAAGTAGGAGTTGGGATTAGAATAACCTTGTTCTGTTTGTAATTGAATGACACTCTATATGTTTTCAAGGATTGATCTCTGTGTAGTTAAGCAACTGGTTCTTAATTCTTACATTTGATGGAATCTATTTCAACTCACTCGAGGTGATGTCATATAAATGGTCAAACTGAAATTTGTGTGTGTATGTTTTTTTTTTTTTTTTTTTAACACACTTTGATATTAGGTCACTGATGGAAAGAGAGACCTTATTCAATTTTGGCTGATTCTCTTTTATTACAACAATCCCAGAATTTGGAGTTTTTCTTTGCACTGTGACCTGTATAGAATTTTGCTCTTGTCAACAAAAATTTGTCTAATGCTGATAATATTTTGTCTATTAGTCATATTGTGAGGAACAAGAAGACTTACCTCCCGCAAAGCGAATTTGCATGGCGTCTCAGGTCTTGTTACAATGATTGTGACCAGCATTCAAAGCGAAAATGAATTATTCCAAAACTCTTATTTCGCAGACAGGCGTACTACGAAAAATAAAAATAAAAGACTAAAAATTCAAGCCAGCATAAATTTATAAAATCAGAAGTCTCGGGTGAACGAGAAGTAAGTCTCATATGCAAATGTTAGCTGCCCTCTGACAGAGGCATAAATAGCGAGTTTGTGAGAAAGACGGAACAGAACACATTGTTGGCGTGACGGCGTACATGCTAACGAGAACGAGAGAATAAGAAGTCACTAGCAACAGCTAAGTGGTAGACCAGAGGACTGGATGAAAGCAAGCACTTTAATCTATCTCGGTCATCGCAAACAACAGGCGAACTGAATTACGCACACATGTTCATTTGTATGTTTATGAATTGTGCTAAATTTTGACAAATGACAAGTTAACCTATAAGAGAGTGTGGTGCATGTGTGGCCAATGTGAGAATTTAACGTTGATTGTTTGTGTTGGAGACATAATCTCCCAAAGACATAATTCATAAACAACATTATTTTTACATAGGTTAGATATTTGTGGTGAGGAATTATTTCTGTGAATTAGATGGGACATTTTGAATTTTTTATAATAGATGATTTTTCTAAGGTATTTGTTAGGATCTATAACATTTTATATAATGGCAGATGATAATTTTAATATACTTGTTGTTTTTGTTTTGTTTATAATTAGGATGCACCAGGTTACAATGAAATAATTTAATGGGGGTTTTTATTTTTGTTTATATGGAGATGGTTGCATATATTATTTTTTTCAAAATTTCTTTAAAGCTAATTTTATTTCATCATCAACATGTTTTGGGAAATTATTATTAGTAAAGGTTTGTTTTATGTTGCTTAATTCTCTACAAAAGAATGTCTCAGAAGAGGAAATCATTTTAGCACGTTAAATCCTGTTTTTTATAATACCTATTTGTATTGCAATGATCTTTGAAATGGTCAGTAATGTTGAAGGTACACTATAGGCCAAAAGTTTAGGGGTACTCTTTAGATTTCAAAAAATAACTAAGGATGTGTTGATAACTCGTAGAAAATGAATGAAGCAATCAAAAAAAATTGCCTTGAACTTTAAACTTGCTTGCCATTTGCAAAAGTAATTTATGAGCTCACTCTGGGTCAGAGGAACTTTCTCTTCCTGAAGGAGTTTATCATACCTGGGGGAATAGCAGAATTGAAATGTTATATCTTAGAAATGATTAAAGATATCTTACTGGAATTCTCCAAAGTATTTTATAACACTATTGAACTCTACTTTGAGCAATAAGGATGTATAATTACTCTCCAAGTTTAACTGAAGAATCATGATGAAATCGATCATAAACTAAAATGACATGTTCATCATTAATTAATCATAGCTAAGGATCAGAAACTCATGAAGGATTAAAATAAAGTTCAAATATATATATATATATATATATATATATATATATATATATTCCAACTTAATCAAGATCTCTGTCCTTCTAACTTTCTGTCCTGGAGTAACAAGGTGCCTCACATGTTTCATTTTCAAGTCTTTTTTTCATTTCTCCTTGGACTGTCATAGCTGAAACTCCTCTCTCACATGCCAAACGTCTTACAGATTGAGTTGGATTTTTTTCTAATTGATCTCTTCAGCTTTAAGTTGAAATGATGATCCCTTTTCCTGTTGTGACCTTCTGATCTAGTTTGCCTCTTTACTGTTTCCTCTGTTTTAAACTTATTCAGTGTTCTCTTGATGGTTCTTGAATGGACTTTGAAGATGGAAGCCAGAGTATGAATATTGGTACCATTACTGAAGGCCTGAATGATTTTTTTCTTCTCACCATTGCTCACTTGAGAAGACAGTGGATCTGACACAAAATGATTTTAACCAACCCGTCCCCTTTCTATCTGAATAATTCAAAGGGTTTTTCAGTGATTCCTATGACAAATGGTATCAAGATGGTCAAACGTCTTATCTGAAAACCTGGAAAAAAAGAAACTCTGTTTAGTGGTTTTTTGATATTAAATATTTTGTAGGATGGATAATTTTGCTTCGTTAAATTTCCTTTAAATTTTAACTCTCTTTGCCTATGCTATCTTGCTGATTAATGATAATCTTAGAACTGGTGGTTTTTCAATTTTAGGCAAGTCTGCCTTACTAAAAAAATTGGATGCCATCCACGAATGGGTTAAATTAGCATTTCTCAACTTTTTCTCAACCAGCACCACTAAGGGCACAAACTTTTTGTCAATGCCCCCGCCACCGTCAAATTAACTTTTGAATATTATACTGAATTCATCTTTCATAGCAAGATAACATTTGTGTATTAGTGCAAAAATAATGTTCATACTGTTTTCATTTCTATTGGAAATGCCAATGATTAAAATCCTAAAAAACTTATTTGATAGCTTATCTCAATGTTTTCAATGCGATGGTTGACTTTGGTGCTTACTGGCTAAGGCTCTTACACTAGGTTCATTTCATAGCTTATCTCAATGTTTTCAATGCGATGGTTGACTTTGGTGCTTACTGGCTAAGGCTCTTAATCTAGGTCCATTTCATAGCTTATCTCAATGTTTTCAATGCGATGGTTGACTTTGGTGCTTACTGGCTAAGGCTCTTAATCTAGGTTCCATGCTTCTTTGAAATAATTGTAAGTCACCTTGTTTTGTAATTTTCAGGCAGTTTCTTTGTTTAGTAAGAAGCTTTGTAACGGCATTGAAACCACATTCAGCCATAGAGGAAGTTAAAAAAGCAATGAAGAAAAAAATCGAAAAAAACTCCTTTGAACCCCCTTTTAACATAACAGAGCCCACAAGGGGGCAGTATCGCCCACTTTGAGAAACACTGTGTTAAATAATTTCAACATACTAGTTTAGCAAGAACTAATTAAAACAAAAATGGTATGAAATTTACTAATTATAAAATCTAGTGGTTGGCCCTAATCTTTTGGCCTATAATGTACTTGTTTCAAAATAACCAACACTGTTAATAAAACTGCAATTTGGACACTTGAGATTTGTTTAAAAATATTTCTAATGGCATCGACAATCTTAAAAGCATAAAACTGCCCCCCACCAAAAATACTGATCTTAAAACTTGGATGATTTTTTTCAAGTTTGTTTTCTAAGATTTTGATTAAAATCCTGTAAATAATTAATAAGTTTTCTGTTTCCCCAGGGTGTTACTTACTGTGGAGAGTCGAAAGCCTCTACATTGACAATGAAGAATGTTCCTTGGCATGAAGAAGTGGCTGGATTTGTTGAAGAGCTGGCAGATCATCTGCCAGACTATGAAATTGCCTGCGAACATGAACATTCTAATTGCCTGTTGATAGCCAATAAGAAGGTAAGTTCTTTATTTATTGGGCCAGTTTTAGTGGGGAAATAGTCAAGAAAAGTAGAATTATAAGATGCTTCAAAATTAAACATTTTTCAGAATTGAATGCATATTCTATTAAACTAAATCCATTTTTCTGACAAAGCTAGGATTCCGGACTGGCAAAAAAAAAAAAAACTGGAATATAAATCTGTGTCTGTATATTTTAAATCTTGTTGGATGCATTTTTAGAAATGGTGTGGGAGCTTGTTTCTTCACCAGAAGTTGCATGGGGACATTTTCCTTAGAATTATACTTTTCACAATCAGAAATTTTTATTTCTGGAGTAAAAATCAGACTCCATTGTTTTTTTGTTTTTTTTTAAAACCATTTCACCCTAAGTAAAGCAATAAAGCCACTAAGGCACAAGTGATTACTGAGTGTGAAAGAGAATGAGAAGGCATTAGAAGGAACTAGAAACCCAATCCTAAACGGGAAACAAGGGATAAACCTCTACTCATCTATTCACCCCAAGCAAGGCAATAATGCCACTAAGTTGCAAGGGACTACTGGGAATGAAAGAGAATGAGAAGACTTTAGAAGGAAATTGTAAGCAGGAAACAAGGTTGCTCAAAAGACATGGCAGGAATTTAATTTTTCATTATTATAAAAAGGTTCAACAATTTTTTTTTAAGAAACGCAACAAACATAGGAGTGTATGTAAAATCATATTAACTTAATGGTGAACGCAACACTATACAATGAAAATTGTGTTGTCAAAAATCAAAAACTGCCTTAATTTTTATAATTGTTGATTTATTTCAGTTCAAAAAGAATGGTGACTGGTATACATGGATTAATTACGACCGTTTCCATGAATTGGTGAAGGAACATTGTGTAAACACAAATGGTTCTCGAACATTTTCAGCTGAAGATTACATGGCACGAACACCAGATTGGGCAGTTTATGGTGCCAAAGAGAAAGGGTTCAATCCTACTGAGACTAGATTTCACAGAAAAAAGAAAAAAGACATTTCTGGCTGTTGATGTTTGGAGAAAATAATTTTATTTTTTTTTTTTTTTTAAACATTTGTCTGTCTTTTTTAAATAAATCTTTTAAATTTAAATTATTTGACTTTAGCTTGTGTTTTTATTTTTGCTAGACTATACATGCATACATTCTGTGATCTAAAGTTGCAAAAAACAAGTCACTGAAAACCGAACACTTTTTTCGCTATGAATGTTGTCTGCTCAGATTTATTGCCAAACCTGACCCCTTGGAATTCAAATCTTGAAATTTACTTCTGAATTCTGTCAAGCTTTGTAGGGCAAAACAGAAGTAGTTCTGAGGTAGCCTTGGCTCAGCTCAAAGAAAGATAAGATTACAAAATTAATTACAGGCTGACTTATGACTAGATTGCTTTATGACCTGCTGTTCATAACCAATTGTGGTCATAAGTTGACAACCTATATATATATATATATATATATATATATATATATATATATATATATATATATATATATAAGGCTAAGATGAGGCCTCAAGCCTTGAATGGTGACCTTCCTAGAGATGTTGTCTTAATAAAACACTTGCTGATCTTGGGACTACTATGAGTTGGGCATCAGGAAGAGCATCCAGCCTTTTAAAACCTTGTCACAAATCATTATGATAAATCCTTTGTCCTGTGTCAACAATATAAAAAAAAAAACACAGCTATATAAGTTTGTGACTGTGGGAATGTTAAAAACAGCTGCAGAATTTCCTTAGGGTCACAGTGGATAAATTGCATCCCATATATACAGGTCTGTCAGGTTGATTCACTTTGATAGGTTTTTAGTACTTCTGCTGACCTTTCTCGCCAACATCACTGGCTACAATCAAATAAATAAATACTTACGGCTCTACTTTTTGTATTGAACAGTGTTTTTTAAATACAAAAAGTAGAGCCATAAGTATTTATTTATTTCTTAAAATGTTACTCATAACATTGTGATTCCCCACCTGATGAGATGTTTAAAAAAGATTTTCCTTTTTTGACATTGAAACATATGCAATTTTCTAATGTAAGACTGCATATGAAATATATATATATATATATATATATATATATACTGAATTTATATTTAAATTAATGTTTATTTTTATCCAGTTAGATTTGATAATATTTTAATAAGCCAACACAAGTATAAAAAATTTTGGAGCCACTGTTTTTACCAACACCAGAAACTTTTCACAAATTAAAATTTTATTTACTGATCAGTAAATATTTTATGTGAAACATAGCTAAGCTAGTAAATATTCAAAGAACATTTTGAAAGGTCTAAAAGAAAATTTTTGTGTGTTTTTATATATATATATATATATATATATATATATATATATATATAATATGAAAAATATATGTGTGCGTGAGAAATCTGATAGCAGAGTGTGTTGTAACCGAGGGAAGGTTCCTGAATCGAATAATCACACAAAGGTTGGTAATACGCAATAATACTTAGGACACGAACAACACATATAGGATTCGCTAGCTATGACTAGAAGTGAGTCAAGTGAATGCCACGATGAATTTCAATTGCAGACCAGCACACAATATTCACTATTACTGTATTTATGGGAATGGGGCATACCCATTATTGTCCATAGGTATGTTACAACAATATATATATATATATACAATTTGTTAATACTACATTGAAAACAATAAAAGACTTAAAAGTCAACACTAAGCAAAGCAATAAGCTAAAACCTGAAGGAGGAATTTACTCTATCACCTGTAATAAGTGTCACAAAATATACATAGGAGAAACCTCAAGGAATCTAAATAAAGGATAAAATGAACACAAAAGACCTTTTACAAAAAATGTCACTGTTGGTTGCCCACCACAAATTCAACATAAAAAATGTTACTCTGATCAAAGGAGAAAACAATTCACTATGATGTAAGTGTGCCTTGATTGCAAGGTCATCTACAGTAAATTTGCACCCTGCTCTTTAAAACATTTCACCATTCCTGGCAGATCTATTATCACAGTGTGGGATACCTACTAACAAAAGTGATGAAAAGAAAGAATCTAAATGAATTCAGCTAAATACAAAAAAAAAAATTCTAAAATCCCCAACACTCCTCGTTTATGCATGGATATAGTCATACAAACATAAGTTTAGTTCAATGAAGTCCTGAAGGACAAAATGGGTCGCATGTCAAGTTTTTCCATTGTGTCATACAATATATATGTATATGTATGTATAGAAATGTAAATGAAAAGAGACAAAAAGAAAACTTTTCTTAGCTGATACATTCCATCCTTAAAGTTTCCTCAGTCCCCCCCAATTTTTTTTTTTTTTTTTTTTTAACAAATTTGTTTATATAAGGAAAATCTGTGTCAAAATGGGTCACAAATTTTCATGTGACAAGTTTCAGCCTTTAGGACTTCAATGGACTGAAGTGATGTTCAAGTTGATGTGGTTACACATGCACATGAAGGAGAGGGGACATTCTTGGGTTTACAATCTAGCTGTTTCTGTTTCTTTGTTTTTACTGCATTTGTTATTAAATATCCCACATTGTCAGCATGAAAGATCTATCACAAAAGTTGAAATGTAAGAACCTCGGTGTAAATTTACTGTGGATATTCCAGCGATTAAAGCACTTTCTATAAAAAGTTTTTTCATCTTCAGCAATTTGCTTTCTCTTTCAACTAAAGTAGCATCCTTTAAATCAAAATTACGGTCAGACTCACCTCAATAAAAAAATCTATGCATTGTGTCGTTTTGTAAAAAATCTCTTTTGGCTTTATATAAACTTTAAATGGTCTGAAGATGACATGAGCATGAATCTTAGGTTACAACTAGGGCCATCCCTTCATAGGAATTAACATTGTCAAGCGTTTTTGCTCTCTCTCTCTCTCTCTCTCTCTTGGAAATATAGGCTTTGAGCATTTTACTGAGTATGTGGGTTTATCTTTAGATCTTTTTTGTTTTTTTTCAGTATTGTTTTTGTTTTAGGCTTTATCTGGATAAGAGTTTTAGGTCTGTTACTTTCATCAATGGCTTTTTTTATATATATATATATATATATATATATATATATATATATAAAGGATCTAACACATGAAAATTTATCAAATGCATTAGTTATATATAAGTTTAACCACAACTTTGATTTTTGATACAACACTTATTAAAAGAGAAAGTAATTTACTTAGATGGAAAATTTTGAGTGCTGTTATCAAATCTTAACAAAATATAAATCTGCACCTTGGATTTTTTTTTTTTTCAAATATCTCCTTTCCTAAAAGAAATACTCTTTACTTGAGCCAGCATACAATGTTATAAAAATTTCTTAAAGTTGAAAGGAAACTTAAATTCAAAACCTTGCATTATTTAAAATATGTTTGACATAATTAATTTCTCAAACTAAAATAATATAGATAGTAATTAAATTATGAAAAAGAAATTCAACAATAACGTTTGCTCACATTTGCTAATTAGGCATTAAATTATAGCATCCGCCATAATTTAACTTAACTTTTAGTTAGCATGATGTATATTTATAAATCTTCTTAAGTTTAAAAAATTCTGAAAAACTAAGGATATTTTTTACTTAGGTTTATAAATCAGTCAATCTTTTAAATGCCATGGGGCACTCTCATCACTTTTGATTCATGACTAACTAGGTAGAAGATTTTCCTGTAGTAGGTTGTTATTTCTTTCAGTGGTAGACTGGGTGCCAACCAAGGCTATAGGACCCAGTCTGTTCTGCAATTTAACCTATAGCCATAGAAGTGTAGAAGAGATGGATTTATACCTTACTCAAGGGTATTTGCCCGTAAGTGAATATAACAAACCTGAGCAGAATTTGACCTCAACTTTGATTTCTCATTTTGAGACAATATTGATTCCACCACAATTCATATCCTGTTTACAAATACTTGATGCAAAATAAAATCTTCATATTTGCCTTGATAAACTCCATCAAAGGATGAAATGCATTGGCTGATGAAATCATATATATGATAAAAATATAGTTTTAAAGTATGTTATATTTACAGGTTAAAGTGCTCAATATCAAAGAGAGAGCATATGTAAATATAAAAGTGGCTATTGAGGTGAACACCCAGAGTCAACAATTTGTTTCATGCTTAAACACAATCATCAGGACATGTGTTGCTTTGGCTCAACTATTTATACATGCTGAGCAGTGATACATTATGGGCAAGTATATTGTGTTATACTAACATTTATGTCGTTGGCAGTGATGGTTATATTTTAAATTGTTCTAGGGGTTATTAAGTGGAAATATTTGGGGAGCCAAATGCAGTTTTGTGGCTATTTTTTTAGTGTTGTTAACTTTTTTACTCATTATTAATTTTGTTATTATTACATTGTTTTTTTTGTGTGTATTCGTAGTTTGTTAATTTGTATATTATATACTTATTTATTGATTTGGATTAATTTATTTTACTTATTTTTTATTTTTGTTCATTCTTAGCCTTTGCCATGGTAAATTTTTTCTAGAATTGTTCCTCCTTCATTTTTTTTTCTTTTTTTGAGGGTGCTAAAACAAACACCTAGTTATTATAACTTTCTTTGTATTGTGCACATAGATGTTAATTTTTGTACATTAATAAAAGAATGAATAATATTTTGATGTAATGCATTATGTTTTGCATGCATGCTTTGACGTTGAAAACAAACAAAACTGAAACAGAAAATAAAAAAATACATCAAAAGTACATAAATAATTCAATGCAAATTTAACTTTAATTATTCCTTGTGGAGTTTTGGAGGTGCAATAAGAAGCAAAATCACTCAGAAGGCTTTCATTTTATCAAAAAAGTGACATGTTTCCTTGTGTTATACATACAAGAAGACACTAGCATTTGTTTGCCCTTTCTTTCACTTGACTCATATTTATTTTTCTAGTTGATGAATAAAGTTATTATTTCATCATTTATAAATAGACAAAATAATTCACCTTCAGAAAGGCTATCAGGTATATCGATGGTTGCCAATAGCGTCCATAAAATTAGTCAAGCATAGATGATAGCCATTAGAGTAGCAAAGGGTGAGAATTCTATGGCGAGTATTGTTGCCTGCAGTGTGGTAAAGGTTAAATAACGTAAAAATTTGTTTTCATGTCTGCATCTTGAGATGAGTTCTCATCGTTTATTTAGTAGTTTGTGTTGGTCTGGGAAAGTAATTATAGATATTTTCTCCAGATAGACTTTACATTTTTTGGATTTATTGTTGTAGGCTGATGCTGTTTTCCATGATATTTTTGGTGTGATTTAGTTTTTGTTTTTAATTTCCCAGATATGTTTAGAAAGCATTGTGTTTGTCTATATTTCTGAGATCAGGTATTCTGTACATTATTTATATTATTCGGAATATTGTCCTCATCATTGTGCCATATGTGTTCTCAAGGACACATAGCACAGTGGATAAAAGCATTGGTTAGATCCAGTGACAGGACCCAAAGAGTGTGAGCTTGTGGTGATCACTTACATGTGCCACACTTCCGCTTTCTTTAATGTCATTGGTTCATAAATATATGATACTTATTATATGACAATTTTGCCATCGCATGTCATTTGAATTTTTCTCTAAAATCACGGATTGGTCCATTTCCTGACCAATCGCGTATTTTAGTATCTTTCTATATTTTTAGCGCCAAGCTCACTGGAGCCTATGAGTAATGATATAAACCCTCTCGCTGTTAGCCAACAGCCAGTAGCAGTTCAATTCTTGGAAAATAAGGCACGGTGCTACATTGACATTTTAATTCTTAATTATTACTAATTCGAGTAATCATACTAATTCTTATTGATATCACTCATGAACATTACATCTTTCTACACTGATAAAACACTGTGGAACTATTCTTTATTTAGCTAAGGTCTCAATTGAACTTTGTAGTTAAATAACATTCAATATTGTACTCAACATTAATTAGCTAAACTTACCCTTTTTATTACGGAAAAAGGGAAGCAACTTTCTTTATACTATTGTTAATATTTGTATATCATTGTTAATACAATATTTTATTAATGTTCCCTGTGCTTGATTATTTTTCTCTTGTGTTTGTTGTGCATTATTCATGTCGGGTGTTGTTTTACAAGAACACAGCTTTCCTTCTTAATTATATTCACGGTGACCCTAGCCAACAATTCTTACAGCACTACTACAAGTTCAATACCCAGTTGAAGCAGTGGAGAACTTTCAGAGGGAAATTAACAGGAGAGAACTGATAACTGAACTAGAACAGTCTACCCCAGTGAGCGAAATAAAGGGCTAAGTTCGACATTCCAACCACCTGAAGAAGGCTGGAGCGTACAATGGCCGAAATGTAATAAATATGGCGACAAAGATGAGGACAATATATAATAATGTAAATAATGAAGCATTGTGTTGTTGCATATTTACTATTTGTAAAGGGTGTTTTGAGTGTGTAGTTTCTTTGTTACCAGGGTCCTTCAGTTACTCTTACGTGTATTTTTTCTTCATTATCTGCTGATTTTACAGTGACTTGGTATATTACATTTTTCTGTAAGCAATTTCTGTTTAAGGGACATTCATTCTTTGCTCTGCAGTTACATGCAGGTGATTTGTTAGTTCTTTTTCTGTTGTGCTTTTTTGATTATTTGTATCATTCTCGGTGCAACTGTAGCTGGTTTTTACTTGTGTTTTTTAATATCTTATAGAGAATTTCAGATGGGAAGAAGTGTTTGTGGGTGAGGTTAATGAATATTTTTCTTAGATTTGTTTTTATATTTTTTTTGTTGTATGGTAGATTGAACCATATGATATTTCTCTTCCTTTTGGCATTTTTTGTGATGTGTATGTGAGTGTTGCCAAAAATCCACTATTTTTTAGGGCTGTTTCATAATCTTTCTTGGTTTCATTGAAGATGGTTTCACTGGAAGAATTGTCAGACAACCTGTAGTTAACTGATTATTGGATCTGCTTGATTATTGATGGTGGGTGGTTTGAAGATGTATGTATATAAAGTGGTTTATCATTAGGTTTTCTATATGGTTGATGTGTACCTTTTCTTCAGTTGAGTGTGACATGAAGAAAGTCTACTTCTTTCAGGTTAGTTTTATGTCTGTTGAATCCAATATTTTAAAAGTTTTATCATTATTTTTCTTGTTTTGTCTGTTTTTATTTGTTAGTTTCTTAAGATTATGAGACTGATATCATTTTTATCAATTATCAGGTCATCCCATACGTTCTATCCGAATTTTAACTTTTGGTTAAAATGAACGAAATTTAAAGAGTATTTTATAGTGTCTAATGGAGCTGAACATTATTTTTATGTTTAGACGCATTTAAACTTATCAAATTTTATTTCAGAGAACAATAAAATTAAATTATGTTTGATTAAAACCCTGCTAACATGGAAGTACCCAAAAATCATTTGAGGCACATAATGCTTTATGAGTTCAATAAAGGAAACTCAGCAGCCAAAGCGGCTAGAAACATTCACTCAGTTTATAGAGAGGAATGTGTGAATGAAAGAACTTGCAGAAGATGGTTTGCAAAATTCAGAGGTGGAGATTTCACCCTTGAAGATGAAGATTGAACCGGATGTCCAGTTAAGTTTGAAGCAGCCCTTGAAGAAAATCCTGCTTTATCAGTTGAGGAATTGGCAGTAATTCTCAGTTCAAACCATACAACTGTTCATCATCATCTTCAAAAGCTTGGAAAAGTTCCTAAACTTGGAAAATGGGTGACTCATTAATTGTCTGAAGACAACCTCAAATCCCAAGTTGACATCTGCTCTTCTCTTCATTCTCGCCAACTTGTTTCACCTTTTTTGGATAGACTTGTGACTGGCAACGAAAAATGGATCTTTTATTGAAATGTTAAGCATCTTAGACAGTGGCTAGGTAAAGGGGAAGGACCCCAGCCACAGCTGAGAAGGGAACTTCATGGGAAAAAGGTTCTTCTTTCAATCTGGTGGGATCGCCAAGGAATAATCCACTTTGAATTCTTACCACCTAATGCAACAATTAATGCTCAAATATACTGTCAGCAATTAGAGCATTTGAACCAAGCTTTGAGGAAAAAAAAACCTGCTCTAGTGAATTGAAAAGGGGTGATGTTTCATCAGGACAATGCACGACCCCACACAGCAAGAATCACGTCACAAAAGATTGAAGAACTTGGTTGGGAGAAAATTCCTCATCCACCTTATTCTCCCGATCTTGCTCCTTCAGACTACCATTTGTTTCGTAGCTTACAGAATCATTTGGAAGAAACAGCTTTTGTAACACAGGAAGAGGTTAAAAGTGACATTTCTGAGTTCTTTGAATCAAAGCCAAAAGAATTTTACAGTAATGGAATTAGTAAGCTTGTTAATAGATGGAAGGAAGTCATAGATAATCAGGGAAAATACATTGTTGATTGAATCTGTAATTAAATGTAACATTTGGTCACTTGTTTTCTTTATTCAAAATTCGGACAGAACTTATGGAATGACCTGATATATTCTCCAATTATTTTAAGAACAAACTCAAGATATTATTTCAATTGTTGTTCTATTTATAGTCATTATCAAATATTATTTCATTTACACTCTCTCAAATTTTAAAACTTCTTTCATAACATGAAAGTTTCCTCCTGACCGTATTGGGGGTAGAGACTGTAGCCGGTATGGATCTCCATAGAAGTCTGGATGGTACCGTCCCCAATTTGGGGCTGGGATGTCTCCATCTGTGACTCCTAACAAAAGAGGCTGAGCAGAAAATGACCTGTTAGGTGGCATTGGTTCAGTTGTTTTCTTGGGCATCACTTCACCACTTACTGATACAAAATTGTCATGTGTTCGACTTGTGGGCTTTAGTGGTCTTTCGTAGTGATAGTTCATTGCCTTGTAGTTTGCTGCAAGATCAAAAATAAGAAGGTTAATCTTTGTAACCGCCCAGAGGTCAGAATCAAATTTAACATCAGTCAGGAACTTTTGAACTAAGACAAGCTGATTTCTGATGACTTCCATATGTATGGAGTTCACCTTAAGAGATACCATTTAATCTTGTGAAAAGATGGACATTAATCATTTAAGCATTCCATATGACATCACAAATGAATCTGACTTATGGCAATATCATGTTGAAACATGTACCCATATGATCACTGAAATTAAGCAACATCGAACCTGGTTAGTACCTAGATGAGTGACCACTTTGAAATATCAGCAACAGCTAAAATGGACATCACATGCATCTCGAAGAATGACATAATTAGATGTTGACATTTCACATAACTTCAAATAAAAGGTTAGCATATATATATATTTAATCTATAGCTGGGGAGAGAATTGCAAATATGAATGCAACAGACTTGCTCCGAATTTGAACTCAGGTCAAAGATTCCATTTTTCATGCTGATGTTTGTTACACATTACCAGAGAGTTTACTAGTTTTTAAGTTAACATAAAACAGGAAATAATTATTTATAAAAGGTAAAATATAAAAGAAACAGTTACTAACTTCTGCGTATGTTGTTGACGCGTCGATTATACCAGTCTGGGTGACAAGATGAATTCTTTTTAGCCAGCCAGTTAGGTTGTATTGCTGACCATTTTTGCCAACCACGCTGTAACATCAGTTAAAACAAATGTTTAAATTGGAATAGAGTCATTAAACAAATACCACATAAACAACACACACACAGACAGATATATATATATATATATATATATATATATATATATATATAGGATTGAAAGGATTTATTTTTAATTCAACGTTTTTATTACTTCAAACATTATTATATGGACAGTCATTGTTAACTACGCTGACTCTTGTGGTCCTGTCAAGGACTGAACTCCCCATCCTTGGCTAACAAATTTCTGAAAATATTAAACGCCCACTACTAAAATGAATGGATGTGTTCTTAGCAGTAGCAGAAGAAGGCTTGTCTCCCTTCTTGCCAAAATGGATTTAACCTTTAGGCATTATTTAACTTTATTGAGATTTCTCCTTAGGGTGAATTTTTCTATTGTTTGGTGAAGTGCTGTCATTTATCACTCATAGTTGAAATTGCTTTGTTTATGTTTCAGATATGAAACTAAACAGATATGGGCTTCTGATAAAAATGTCTAAATGAAGAAGTATGCATCCCTAAAATGGAAAATAAACTGGACTGTGAAGCTCTCTGTGGTCAAGCAATAAAGATTAAACAGTGATTTCACCTACAAAGGGGGATGCAGGTTCAATCCCTATCAGAGAACATTTTTCTTTATTAAAATTTCTTGAATACACAGACTGACAGACATAATATATACTCTTTAAAATATAAAAATGGGGTGTTATCCACTATAATAATATTTGAAGCGATTTTATATATATATATATATATATAAATAATATATATATATATATATATATATATATATATATATATAAAAAAGAGAAACTACAAATATTTTTGGTTGTAATGTGGATTTTTAAAAAAATACATACATTATGCTTTATTTTCCATAAAGCATTATATATTTTTTTTTAAAAATCTACATTAAACCGGAATGTTTGTGGTTTCTCTCTTCTTTTTAATATATATACTTTTCTCTTATTGGAACAACTGTAACATCTCTCCCCCCCTCTCTCTCTATATATATATACATATATAAAACTGTGTATTTGGGCAGCAATCCCTTTTTTATAAAGGTTTCATTAAAAATGACTGACAGCATACTGCAGTTAGTTTTTATTTCATTTTCCTTGTGTTATAATTTTTTCTTTTATGGACATAAAGTAAGTAGAAATTGAGCAATTGTTCTGTATGTCCGAGAGCTAACAGCTATTCTTTATGTCCAGAAAAGTAAAAAAATTTAAGAACAAAAAAAATTAAATGTAAACTTAACTGCAGTACCTTGTCAATCATTTTTAACAAAACTTTATATATATATATATATATATATATATATATATATACAATTATTCCTACTCAATAGTCTCTAGCCTAATTTGAAACATAACCATTACTGCCTACTCAGTAATCATTAGGATAATACAATAGACCATTGGCTAGCATAAATAAATAGTCAAACCAAAACACAACACTCATAGTCTGAAGATTGCATTCAAGTATGAAACAGGTGATCGTTACTTGGTGTTGACCTCAGTGTCTGCTTTTATATTTATACATTGAAAAACCTTGTCCCTAACTGTATTCTGTTGACCATGTTTGCCGTAGTCTCTGAATATGGAATCCAGTGAAGTCCGTAATCTGTTCAATATCAGAGGTTGGCAGTGAAGATTCAGAGAAAGTAGTGGCTGTTAAGTAATTCTTTAAGTCTTCGATATCAGGTTGGCAGTGCAGGCAATTTGGGAGAAAAAAAAATGGCTGCCTTTATACACGTCGCATTGAATATTTTGAGCTTTCTGATTGGTTAACCCTTCTATTGGTGAACTATAAAATGAGTCAGCTCATTTAGGCTAGCTCACTAGTACTCACATACCCAAAAAACTGAAACATATCCTACATTAAAACTATATTTGCACAACTCAGAGTTTCATACTATTTGCAAATAACACTGTTTGTTCTGGTTATTATGGGATATTTTATTGTTACCAGGTATAATTATTGTTGCTAAGTATTTAAATAAATTGCAGTTTAATTTTGGATTTGAATATATATATATATATATATATATATATATAAAGAGTGGGAGAGTTAGGGCATAGTAAAGTGACAGTCATCATGCAGTGTTGATTACTATGTAGACACTATCTTTATCTATAAACAATATATCCAATACTGAGGACACATCCCTCTATAGCAAAAATATAGCAAATGTTAAACTATATGTATACATACAATATAAATTAAATTTTATACACACACAATATATAACTAAATATATATGTGCGCACACATACACATGGAGAACTTTCCATCCACTTTCTTCTCTGTGTGTGTGTGTGTATGTATATATAATGTACAAAACTGTCATTAAGCCTGATGTGCTATGACCATTCAGCCACAGAGAAATTTCATTAAAAACGACTGACAAGGTACTGTGATTAAGCTTTTTATTCAAATTTTTTGCATAATACAGCTGATGACACTAGAGTCGAAAAGCATCATACTTCTGAACAGAAATATGATGAGAACAGCATTTAAATCTGGAAATATCTTTTTAATAAATAAATGTTTTCTATTAAATTATCAAATTTAATTCTTTGTGATTTGTTTTCATTCTCAGATTTAAAAGAAAATTAGTAGAATAGGTTCCTAAAGATTACCTGCCTTTATAGAACCGATGCCTGGAAATTTGGGATGCCATTATTAGGTGTAATGGTTATCAACATGGAAAGTGAAATCAATCAAATTCAAATTCCTGCTGATTTTTTTTTAAGTTAATTCACTTAGTAAAAGCAAAAATCCATCTTCTCAATCTATCGATTAAATAGTAGGGTAGATTGGCTCTCTTGCCTTGGTTGGCAGCTAATCTAAGAGAATTATTGCTTGTTATTGTCTGTCTACATTCAACAGCATCTCTTGCATCATTGTTTTTTTCTCACCAGTACATTTTTTCACCAAACAATTCTTTGGTACTTAGCTTTAGGTAAAATTGTTCTATTGCTGTTGTAATGTAGTAAGAAGTATGTTAATTTTCCAAGTAATAGTTTGTTCTTCAGTATTATTCAAAATTTACTAAATGATTGCAAATACCCAGAGCTGGTGGAAGGGTTTCATGCCCCCACTGAATCTATAATATACCCCTCCTGAATCTATAATACGGGCCCCACCGTCTCTGACTACATCTCAATTTTCACAAGGTAGTATTCATATAAAATACAAGTTTTATTGTAACCTAATTATGTACAATAATGGATCATATGCAATATAGGTGAACAATTAGAAAAATTGAAAATAAATATAATGTATCTAAATACAAATTAGAGACATGTCATAATAGATCATTCCATCTTAAATAAATCAACAATGTTTTGCGGCAATTTTTAACATCAACTTGAGATTTTTCTTGTTTAAAAGTTTATTTATTTTATCACATTGAAGATTATGGACAAAAAATAGTGTTTTTTTTTTAATAAAACAAATTCATGGATATGGACCAAAAAAGGAACCCAGAATGATGTTAAAATCTGCAAAATTTTGTCATCCTTTAATAGTCAGTTGTGTTTCATTTAATTTGTCAAGTATATGTAAATATAGGTAGGAAAAACCAAATGTTGATAAGATAGCAAGGGTCACAAGCACTGCCCAAGACCCCTTATCAAGCTCCCCGACCAGTTGGAGAGTTCAGGGTGAGTGCCCTGGCCAGGAGAAGAAAGTGAAAAATCTTTGTATGCACTGAATTATTTTTTAATCATTTCACCCCAAGCAAGGCACTAACACGCAGTAGGTTACTGAGTGCAAAAGAATATAAGAAAAACATTATTATGGAGCAAGAATAATAAAAGAACAGAATTTAAGAGAACAGAAAATAACCAATGTCTTTGCATTTAAATTTTTGAAGATCAAATTTGAATGTAAAGCAAGATGCCGGAAGACAGTTCCACAAGCAAGAATTGTGATAAAAGAAACTGTTAGCATCAAACTCACAGTTATATCTAGCCATTTTGACTGTAAAATGATGAGAATTTGCTACCACTGTAGTACTGTGCTTAAATTCATAGAATCTAGGTACCATAGAGGAGAGTTTACTGTGAAAGTATTTATAGAAAAGGCAAAGGGAAACTATATTATGGCAGTGGGAAAGTGACTGAAGCTGAGATGCCAGGTCAGGACCAATAACATTGCAGATTCTTCTTTGGAGTTTATCAAAGATCACTAAATATATAGCAGGAGCACCAGACCATATTTGGCAGCAATAGTGTAAGCATGGATGGATATAGAAAGGAGAGTAGTCATATGAGAATTAATCCTGGCAAATAAAGTGTAAAAGGAATTTTTATTGGATGAAAAATCATCAGCTCATTATAGATTAAAATTTGAATTAAGCTGCAGGTAAGAAATGATTTACTTGAAATTTGGATTCATTATCTTTCTTTATTAAATTATTTTTTTTTTATGTTCACTAAGCAAAGGGTGATAACTGATCAATAAAATGTTGAATAAAAGCTTGGTTGTAAAGATAGAAAAGAATTTTAAAGAGTCTTTACCTTAGCCACATCTGCATAGCTGCAAGTGTATGGATTCCAATTATGAAGATCTGGCTGCCTGTAATATTACAAAATGAAGAAAAAGTATATAGACATAAATGTATCCAAATAAATACTTTAATGCTCAAAACAATATCAATATCTATTGGAAGGACTAGTCTGCTTTTTTGCTTTCAGAACCGCCACAATCAACATTTTGCTTTTTTCTACCTACATATACATATTCTGCTTTCAGAACCGCCCACAATCGCTACAAGAAAGTTTTTGAAAATGCTAAGTGCAGCCGTGTACAAGCTGCCCAGGTCAAGATTGAAAAGAAACAACTTTGATCAAGCTGCCCAGGTCAAGATTGAAAAGAAACAACTTCGATCAAGCTGCCCAGGTCAAGATTGAAAAGAAACAACTTGGATCTTGCAAGTTCTGGTAAATGGCCCTGAGGTCATATCTTCCTTGACAGACAAAGCAAAGCACTTTGCATCAAACTCAATGTTAATTGACAAAGGCCATCCTCTTCCCAACTTCCAACATATCACTGAGTACAATCTCAGAAATATCTTCATTTCATCATAA
Source organism: Acanthosepion pharaonis (assembly GCA_903632075.3). Taxonomy (NCBI): domain Eukaryota; kingdom Metazoa; phylum Mollusca; class Cephalopoda; order Sepiida; family Sepiidae; genus Acanthosepion; species Acanthosepion pharaonis. The sequence goes on from CAHIKZ030004540.1 coordinate 244,301, forward strand.
GAAGTCTCTAGACTTATCAAAAGCCTTGGCCCTAAGATAGCCATTGGCCCAGGCAAAATTCCAGTGGTTGTCCTAAAGAATATAAACCTGGAATTATCCTCTGTCCGAGCAGTTATTCAACTGTTGTTTGAAGAAGAAATCCTTCCCAACTCTGTAGAAGGAGTAAATGCCTGGTTTTCAAGAACACAGGCGAGTGATTGTCCTCCTCCCAGTATAGACCCATCTGTCTCCTCAGTATCATCAGTAGGTGTTTTGAAGCTATAATCAAAAACAAGGTCATTGAGCACCTAGACAGGAACAATCGCTTGTGTGACATGCAATACGGGTTTTGATTGGTCCAATCTACTGTTGACATCCTAACTACCATTACACACAGAATTAGTAGGTGTTTTGAAGCTATAATCAAAAACAAGGTCATTGAGCACCTAGACAGGAACAATCGCTTGTGTGACATGCAATACTGGGTTTTGATTGGTCCAATCTACTGTTGACATCCTAACTACCATTACACACAGAATTAGTAGGTGTTTTGAAGCTATAATCAAAAACAAGGTCATTGAGCACCTAGACAGGAACAATCGCTTGTGTGACATGCAATACGGGTTTTGATTGGTCCAATCTACTGTTGACATCCTAACTACCATTACACACAGAATTAGTAGGTGTTTTGAAGCTATAATCAAAAACAAGGTCATTGAGCACCTAGACAGGAACAATCGCTTGTGTGACATGCAATACGGGTTTTGATTGGTCCAATCTACTGTTGACATCCTAACTACCATTACACACAGAATTAGTGAGGCTCTTAACAACAAACACACCTTAATGACCATAGCATTAGATATGTCAAAGGCCTTCTCAATTATAAAATTCTTCCTAACAGGTTGATCCCTGAAGGTAGTTATTAACAGTCAGTCATTCAGAGCCCTGGTAGTTAATGCAGGGGTCATTTCTGTTATAAAATAAAATAAGACATATCTCGGCTGATTTGCGGGCAAATAAACTAACATACTCAAGAGCGAGAGCCGGATGTGAACGGGACAAGGCCCCGTCACAAAATGACCATTATCGTCGTCTACGCATAAGCCCGACGCACGAGTTCAGGTCGAAAAATAAAATAATATTTTAAAGTGTTTCTATTTTTCTAAAAATAAAAATAATTATACTCGCATCGTTTTTCGAGCCTGTTAAGCCATAAAAAACGTCATAAAAGGGGTCACACAGGGAAGTACTAGCAGTCAACAGGAGGCAAGGGAAGAGATGCGTCACGGTCAGTCTGGGCAGTCAGCAGCAGGAGGAGCACCACGCCAACCATTGAGAACTCCTATGAGAGATCAACGCAGATTGACAGCCGGCTTATGAACTATACCACAAGGTAGTTGTCCCAAACCCACATGTTCCTATTGAAATAAATCATGTAAATATATTTCTGCTGTTGTCGTATTTCTTTCTTGCAACCATACGCTTATCTATAACATTTCTCAAACCAACCCTCTTTTTGATTTACATAAATGATCTGCCTAGAATATACTCAGATCATTTGTAAACATCTATGCTGATGATACAACAATATATGGATGCACCTCTAAACTTCTTTACGATCATAGATTGGCAATTGACTTCTCTTCTGATTTTAGTAATAACTTCCCAGTCGGGGGAAAAAACTGGCTGGTTACATTTAATACCTTGAAAACCAACATAGCTACGTTTCATCACCACCAATTGGACCCCAAACTACTGCTAGTCTCGATGACAAATGTCCCCTCGAGAAGGTACCATGCCTCAAGAGACTATTGGGCCTCAAAATCATACATAACCTCAAGTGGAACTCTTATGTAAGATCCATCGCTAAAGATGTAGGTAGTATGGTCAGCTCCCCTCCCTGTAATGCTCCAGTATTTACGTGACTCCTCATGCTATCCTCTCTCTCTCTTTACAACAGTCAGATCAGTCCAAAAATGGAGGACTGTTGTCATATTTGCCCAGTCCTTACTTTCAAGTCTTGATAGAGTTCAAAAGTGTCTCTGAGTCCTTGTGGGTAACAAATTATTTTTCACCCTCTCTAACCTCTCTTACAGGTTAGATATGGTGAGCCACTCACTGCTCTATCACTACTTCCATGGAAAGTGCTTGGACGAAATTCATTCTTTGGTTCCACCAGGTCTAACCCTTATGGCTAGGACCTGGCTTGCCACTTACATATTAGCAAAGCACTCATATTTCTTCCATATTCCATTGGTGAGAAGTAAGTTCCACTTGAACAGCTTCTTCCTACAAACTACTGCTCTGTGGATTAGACTCCCAAGACAATATTTCCTTGATCAATACAATTTTAACCTGTTCAAGTCTAGAGTTAATTGTTATCTTCCCATCTAATTTGTATAGACTGCCCTTTAATGTAACCCTCTACCTTGGGTGGCCCCTGGACATTGTACAGGGTGAACTTTACTGTAAAAAAAAAAAACAGTTGACATTCATAGCTCAGCTTTAGTATCTACCATAATTAAGCTTTTCAGACAATTCAAATATAAACCTGACCAATGTCTATCTTTTTTACGCTAGTGCAAATCAAACCTATGTCTACCATTTTTACTGTAGTCCAAACTTGAGCTGTGTCTACCTATTTGATTCTAGTATATATCTGGTCTTTGTCTACTATTTTGACAAGACCTATATCTACCCTTTTGAATTTAGTGTAAATTAGACCTAATTTACCTTTTTGCTATTAGTATAAACCAGATCTTTGTCTACCTTTCTAACTCTAATATTAGTCAGACCTATATCTATCTTTTTTACCCAAATATAAACCTGACCTATGTCCAAATTTTTGACTTCAGTGCAAAACAGAATTATCTCTACCTTTTTAATTCTAATGTAAACTAGATCGATGTTTACCTATTCATTAATTCATTGTGATTTTTGTCCTATGAGATTTACATTCAACATTAAATAACACAGCAAGGATTGTGACATATTTAGCGAGGGCAACGATAAAAAAGGTTTAATCGCTAAAATGATGGATAGACTGATCAATACCATGAGAAAAAATTGAAGATTTTATTTTTCCAAAAGGTCTATGTTTCTCAAGAAATGAATAATTACATAAGCAGTAATATTTCATAAAGGCAATCTTTGACAATTGATGGATGATGGTCATTAAAAGTGCTGGTTATCAAAACACAGTAGAAAACAGATCAGCAAGAAATATGAATTGAGAATGAGATTCTTGGTTTTGTGGAAAGGCAATATGGTGGTCCATGACATTTAATTGATGATAGTCAATAAAAGTACTAGAAGATATGGTTTGAAGGCCAGGAAATTGAGAACAAAGGTTCTTTATATCTTTCTATCGACCCCTGATTAAGTTCGAAGATGGCCGATTAACAGAGGCCACGTGGCAGTTGACAATGTTTTTCCTTGGGAAAACAGAAAAGCTTTGCATAAGCAAATTTCAAAATGATAAATTCTTTTAATTAATGGACATGAATTAAGGCATGCCAAAGCAATCAGGAATCCATTGGTTGGGTGGTAGCAGTAGTGATAGGCACAGGTGAAACATTGAGAAACTACTAATGCCCCTTGCAAGGTGTTAGTATGAGATTCCAATGAGAGGAGGAAAGAGTTTGGGTGGATCTATATCCTGCAACCACTCCTCATGGAAGAGGGGATCTCCCCAAAAATGGGAAGTAATTAATTTTCCGGGGCCAGACGACAAAGGACTCTTGATGGAAATTAGGGGTTTCACCTAAACCCCAAACTGCATGTTGCCCCATTCCAGTTTTGGGTCAGAGTCCATAAATATGAATGCCCACAGACAGTTAAACACAGTTCACCAGGGAGTTTGTGAGGTATTGCTTAAAAGCTTGCTGATCCACGTGATTGCCTGCTGATGACAGCCTTATGCCACACTTGACCAAACTGGTCACCCTAACATTGCTACAAATTCACCAAAGTGTTACTTCCATCTAGAAGTGGGTTGGGACGAGAAACTGAATGAATGTAAGCACTTATATTTTGAACTAGCTTTAGTGCCAAGAATTGATATAAAATCAGACATTATTTTTATTATCTGGGTGTCATTATCTTTTTTATTTTTTCATGTGTCTTCACCCTGTTTTGACCAGGCAGTGCAAGGATCTCTGACAACGATTCAATCTTGGCCACTCTACGATCTTAATTCATAATGTGGGGTAGGGCATAACCTTGATTGAAGCAGTCACTTCAATGACTAGCCATGGGCATCAAGCATCTTGGATGGCAGAGACGAATAGACGATGGTCACACTGATTGCCATGACCAAGGACTGATCTAGAAGATGTCACAACTGGTACTGTTGATCATTAGACTCACCCCGGGTTGATCATGTCACAGATTGATAAGTCATCATCATAGCTAAGGTGTGAACTTGTCAAAAAATGTTTGTGTCCCAGAAGCATGATGGATTTTTTTTTATTTTTCCATTTTTCCTTAATAACATAGTTTTTCATGCATAATTCAAATTTATTACCATTAAAAAAAAAATCATTTCCCAATGCATTCCTATAGTAAAAATCATTTTTCCATGCATTCCTATAGTAAAAATCATTTTCCAATGCATTCCTATATCAAAAATCATTTTCCAATGCATTCCTATAGTAAAAATCATTTTGCAATGCATTCCCATAGTAAAAATCATTTTCCAATGCATTCCTATAGTAAAAATCATTTCCCAATGAATTCCTATATTAAAAATCATTTTCAAATGGATTACTATAGTAAAAATCATTTTCAAATGGATTCCTATAGTAAAAATCATTTTACAATTCATTATTATTATAAAAATAATTTTCCAATGCATATATATACATATATATATATATATATATATATACACATATATATATATACACACATAAGGTATATTCAGTTAGCAAGTATTCAACCAACAAGGTTAAACCGCCAAAGTTTGCCTGTTTAATCTTTTATATTTTTCCAATTTTCTGATAAGGTGTTGTGGATAAACTGTTTGAATTTTATATTTTGATATTTTTGTTCAAGTACTTCCGATTTATGCAGTCATTATCAAGAACCGATGTGTTGTCTGTGTGGTAGTCAGACTTTCTTTGTCTGTGATGTAATGAATATGTATACACTTGGTTACCCCTCACAGTAATATGATTGGCTGGTGTCAGCCATAAATACAGACTGATGTGGAGGTATAGCAGGATGCCTATTGGCTACGCCTATTGTCTTCGCCTATTGCCTACGATGAGGACCAGTCCATTACGGTTACCTGTTAGATTGTCCTAGCCGGTTACAGTAGTCCAAAACCACTCTGCTACTTTGAACAAATATATCCCTTTCCGAGACATATCAGTTTGTATCCTGCTTTTCGTTGGGGAGCTGGACATTTGAAATGGTCTTGCGTGATGTTATGTGTAACGGCTATTCAGAATGAGGCTATCACAAAAAAAGAATGCGACTTATCTATATTTTTTATTTTATATTTATAATACTAACATAATATGTACATCCATTAATTATAATAATATAATAATAATATGTAATAATAATAATATAATTATATCATATGCACTTGAAGATACCTTCTTCTTTGGTGAATGATATATTTAATATGGTCTCTTTATTTTGTATAATAATGGCTTCTAGAGTTTTGAATCTTTCCTTGCATTGGAAATAAAAATATAAAATAAGTTAATAAATAGTAAAAAATTAAACAGACAAACCTTGATGGTTCTTTGTAATCAAACTTGTTTGGATACACACACATATATACATACATACATACATACATATATATATATATATATATATATATATATATATATATATATATATATATAGTGGTGATGGTGGACATTCCTATCATATTTGACGTATGAGGGTCAAGCAGCTCAGTTCCTAGAACCCAACAGCCAGACACCAGCGCATATGATTTGATTATAGTGGTGAAGGCTTTGTGCGGAACCAACCACACTTTTTGAAATGCCGGATACAGAGACCTGGTGCACTACGTGCCAAAGCGTCCTGGGTATGACAATAAACTACATCCGCGTCCTGGGTATGGCGATAAACTACGTCCAACAACAAGGCTTCAGATAATGTTTTCGGAAAAATAATGTTGCCAGGTATGTGTTTTTGAAACAATGTTGCCAGCTATGCATTTTTGAAACAATAATGTTGCCAGCTATACGTTTTTTGGTAAAAATAATGTTGCCAGCTATATGTTTTTGAAAAAATAATGTTGCCAGCTATATGTTTTTTGGAAAGAACAATGTTGCCAGCTATATGTTTGACAGTACTGTATATTTAATATATGTATAGGTATATGTGTATGTATGTGTGTATATATATATATATATATATATATATATATATATATATATGTATGTATGTATGTGTGTGTGTGTATATATATATATACCTTAATTTGGCATGATCCACAGTGGTTGATATGCCATAAAACCCAACCAACCAACCAACCAACCAACCAACGTGCCAAAGGTCCCCAAATGACCCTCCGCAGGTTTTGAATTAAGAATTTTCCTTCTCCTAGACCTGTTGCTGTCCAAGGCTATGAAACCCAGTCTGTCCTGTTATTCACCCATAGCTGGAGGGAGAAGAAGAGGACTCATACCTTTCCCAAGGGTATTCACATGTAAGTGAATGTAATGGATTCAACTGGAATTTGAACTCGGCTCTCCGGTTCCTTAATCCAAACCACTATCCACTACTCCACTATATATATATATATATATATATATATATATATATATATATATATATATATATATATATATATATATATATATATATATATATATATATATATATATATATATATATATATATATATATATACTTTTAAAAACTGAAAAATGTTAAAAGCTCTACATGTCATTTTTATTTTATTTTTTATCCTGTGTATTGAGCACATTTAATACTACTGTTTCCTACTTTGATTCAACTCTGACCATTAACCTTTTATATATATATATATATATATATATATATATATATTCTTGTGTACATACAATTGTTTTCTTTTCTGGACACAAAATGTGAAAAAAACTGTCCAAAATATAAGCATAATAACCTCATCCATGTATAAAAAAAGATTAAAAATAATGGAAGCCCTAATAATAAAAAAGAAAAAGCCAACACTTGTTGGTTGTCTTTAACAAAACATGTATGAAAGAGGGACTGCTGCCCAAATACACAATATATATATATATATATATATATATATATATATATAGATATATATAGGTAATTGATCTGTTGGTATATAATCCGGGTGGATCTTAGTAATAATAATTATTAAAACTGATCCACAGAGAGCTCAATATTTTTATTTTAACAGAGCAGATGTATTCTTTACAGCAAATATCCAATAATTACCTCAACATCGGAATAGACTGTTTCAAACTTCAAACTTTCTAAGTACTTGTCTTGAGACTTTTATATATATATATATATATATATATATATATATATATATATATATACACACACACTATATTGTATATGTTATAGTGAATTAAAGTTTTACTTTATTTGTTTAATAATTCCACTTTTTGACATCCCAAAAAGAAAAAATAATTTTTAAAAACTTACCATTCTTGTGGCATCTTGGCTGGCACTGCCAAATATTGCCTTGTGGCAGTCATGATGGTGCATTAAAATTTCATAAGCCCAATACAAATTTTTGCTTCTTGTAATTTTGCTAAAAAATGTCAATATAAATATTTATATTAATTCTAAACAAAAAATTGTATAAACTGTTTTATATAAATATATATTGGATTCTCCCATCATTTTAAACATATGAGTGTCAAGCAGATTGGTTCTTAGAGCCAACAGACAGATTAACCATACATATGCTTGTACAGAACCAACCACACCTTTTGGAAGAGCTTAATACAGAGAACTTTTTCTTTAAGCTTCATTTTTTTCATAGTTGTCATCAGTGGCTTTAAGTTTTTCTTTTGTTCAAATGCCAGAATAAACTGACATCATCCTTGTGAATGCCAAAATCCTACTGTCAGACAAATAAGACATCTTAAATAGCCACAAATCAGTTCCAGATTGAATCAGAAATTCAGTACTATGAGGTCATAACTTATTTTCTCCATTGGTTAAAATATCACAAAATGTATCTCTTTAGACCACGCTTGTTTGCAAACTTTATTTTGGTAGGTTTTCAGACCATCAGACTTGAGCCTCTTGTTTTACAAGTTTTGAAAAAGAAATTTTATAGATGTATCTCTTTTTTTTTTTATAAACAATCAGGTTACATTTTGGCATCTTTTTTACAACATTAATTTGAGTCTCACATGTGCAAGGTTTTACTCACCAAATTTTATTCAAACCATTTTTTACTGTCTCATTTCATTATACCATTTTTTTATTTGAAGAATACGTTAGTAATGTTTTTCTTTTAATAAATGTTTTTTAAACACTCTCTTCAAAGAAAGTGCAATGAATAAACCTGTATTGTATTATTTTTTTAATTATCCTTTAATTATTTTTATATAATTTTACATTTCTTTTTTTTATTATATATATTTTTATACATTTAAATTTTTGAAGATGAAAGTTGACTGGAAAGAAGAAGGCTAGAACAGGGTTCCACAAGTGAGTAGTGCAAGAAAAGAAAACAGCATAGAACTTACTGTTCTACTGGGTTTAGGGAGGAAAGATAAATTATATGAGACCGGCTGAGGAAAAGTTGAAGCAACACAAAGATGATACAAGATGTGCTAAACTCAACAACTATTTTATTCAAACACCCATTTGACCTGTTTGCTCCCAGCATTCCCTAGTGAAACCGGAAGGGCTTACAATCATCATCATAATCAACATTATTGGTGTTGTTATAAAAGATTCCCTTCCTAAAGTAATTTATTTTTTTTATTAATTTATTTCTAACTTTTTCAAATTACAAATTAAATAATTATAATTCAAAGTTTATTTTGGTTACAGTCAAAGGACAATAACTCATTACGTGAAATCAAATAATATTTGGGTGTATGTATTGTCCCTGTAATGCTGTATCCTGTTTAGTAGCTATTTTTATTTAATTTAATTTCTTATCCAATGATGATTTGGTTCTTGCCACACAGTCTGTTTATATGCCAACATCTTTGCTGGTATTACTATCAGTGTTGGATAAATAACTTCTTCATAGTGCATTATTTACATTATTCGGACTATTGTCCTCATCTTTGTCTTCATATTTATCACAACATTTCGGCCGTTGTACGCTCCGGCCTTCTTCAGGTGGTTGGAATGTCGAACTGAACCCTTTATTTCGCTCACTGGAGTAGACTGTTCTAGTTCCACGTGCCATGTTTGATGGATGTCAGTTATCTACTACATTGTGATAAATATGGCGACAAAGATGAGGACATTAGTCCGAATAATGTAAATAATGTACATAATACCCCATCTCAGAAATATAGACAGATTCTTCATCGTGTATCAGGTACAACTAGAGCCTTCCCAAGAACGTGTTCTGCTACTGGGTTACATCTTCTCATTGAAGTCTTTGACATTGTAATGGGCTATTATACAGATCATGTGTGTTTATTAATGGTTTATGGTTAGTTAAGAACAGTTTAAAGGATTCAAATCCTGTGACATATCAGACTTCTCCAATACCCATACACAGCTCAAAAACTCCATGCGTATCAGCACTATTGAGTGTGCGTGAAGCAAATGCTGTTATTTTTAAATTAATACCTATTTCTTGAAATAGAGCTGCTCTAATACCATAACTGCTAGTGTCAGCACAAACTAATGTAAGTCTGGTTGGGTCAGAATTGGTGCTTGAGTTAGTATTTTCTTTTACTCTTTTAAAAGAATTTTCTTGTGGGTAATCCCACAACTATACAGTGTCCTTTTTAATAATTCCATCATTAGTTGTATTATTTCAGACAAGTTTGGTAAGAATTTATCTAAGTATCTGACTGTGATGACTATATGATGTAGTTTACTTAAATTTGTAGGTGCAGGTAACTCCTGAAAGGTTTTTAGTCTTTCCTTGCTTAGTTAAATTCCACTTTCAGAAATTATGTAACTAAATTATTTTAGTGTTTTTGAATTCATACTTTTCTTTATTAAGCTTGAGTCTGGTTTTTTGTAATGTCTTGAGAACAGTTTTTAGTCTTTTTTCATGTTCTTCTATAGTTCTGCCATAGATTAGATCAAGGTCAATAATTGTTTCGACTCCTTGAATATTTTTCCGTAATTCTGACATCTTTGAATTTCAGAGCTGATATTTACAAAAGTAAATATTTCTTTTCTTCATTTAGTATCTGTATTGTATTAGTTTTAGTTTCTATGGTGAAATGATTTCATTTTCCGATATTTCTTGCTGGCTAGTTTTTAAAAACACGTTTTCTGTTAAATCTACTGCAATTGTTGTAGATGTTCTCAACACTTTTTCTTTTTGCTGTATTTTGTGAGTTTCTCTGGGTCTACATTTTTCTTATGGATTTCTTTCAATTGAGATTTTATTTGCTCACTGTTCCTGGCCATCTCCGTAGCTTTCTCTAGTTTCAAGTCAGAAATTAATTGTAATCTTTCAGGTAGTTCTTTATTCTGTCGTCCTATCAAAAGTCAGTCTCTGATTTGGAAAATCATATCATATTTGTCTTTAATATCTTCTGTCACGGATTTGATTTTTCCAGTGCATTGAACTATTCCTCTAGGACTAATGAAGATGACACTTACTGGTTTTAATACAGGTTTTTCTCTCAGTTTAAGTTGAGATAATGTTTATATCAGCTCCTCTATTGATTTTAAATTTCACTGCTCTTTTACGAATGTTTATACAACAGTTCATTTAAATTTGTTCCTGTCATATCTCCAAAGAAATGTGTCTTTTTCTCATTTAGTTCTGCAGGCTACAGAAAAATGATTCATTTTTCCGCATTTCTTGCAGTGTTCCCCTCTCGCTGGAGACTTTATAAAATTATGTTTTTTATTACATCTACAGCAATTACTGTTGTTGCTGTTTCCATAAATTCAATACTATGAGGTTATAACTTACTTTCCCCATTGGTTAAAATATCACAAAATGTATCTCTTTAGACCACGCCCCTTTGCAAACTTTATTTTGGTGGGTTTTACAAATTTTGAAAAACAAATTTTATAGATGTATCTATTTTTTACACTTTGGCATCTTTTTTACAACATAATTTGAGTCTCACATATGCAAGGTTTTACTCACCTAATTGTATTAAAACCATTTTTTACTGTCTAACTTCATTATTTTTAAGAATATGCGTAAGTAACTTTTTTCTTTTAATAAATGTTCGAAGAAAGTGCAATGAATAAACCTGTATTGTATTATTCTTTTTATTTACTTTTTAATTATTTTTATATAAATTTACATTTTTTTAAATTTTTTTATTATATACAATTTTTATACATTTAAATTTTTGAAGGTGAAAGTTGATTGGAAAGTAAGAAGTTGGAAGAGAGTTTCACATATGAGTAGTGTAAGAGAGGAAACTGTTAGCATAAAAGTTATGGCTACATTTAGCAATTTCAACTGTAAAATGATGAGACCTAACTGCCAGTCTAGTACCCGGTGCTTAAGAAGTGTATCTCCACATAGTGTTAGAGTAAAAAACAAAAATAAAAAAAAAATATTATTATTGTTTTATTTTTAGTTTTATATTTATTCCATCTCAATAATGTTGCTTTGTAAAAAAAAAAAAAAAAAAAAAAAAAAAAGTGGACATATGGCTAGGATAAAAAGCAACAAGAATAAGATAGAATAAAAATTAGTAATAAAATAATAATAGTAATATTGAAGTGCATTGGCTCAGAGTGAGGGGATAAAAGACCACAATGGATCAGTTACTGATCCATAATGAAGATAGATTGATTGATTGATAGAAAAGAACGTTGAACAGACGAAAAAAAGAAAGAATAAATATTAGAATGACGATACATTGACATTTAGACTTACCTTTTCTTTTGTTTTTTAACAAACGAATCGTCGAATAATGATATTTCTTTCTTTTAAAAAGATTTGTTGTTAGAAGCCGAAACTAAGGAAGTCGGGGAAGTAAAGAAAGAAAACAAAAAGAAAAAGCAAATTAGTGTTCGTGACGTCACCGTTACCTTGGCAACGTTATGCATTATCACGTGATCTTTCCTTTCGGACATTTTGCTTGAGTCTTCGTCGTGGATTCTTTTTTGTCATCGTAAGACTCTCTTCTGCTTTTTAATTGTTTATTATAAGTTGAATCAAATTTTTTTTTCTTCTAGAGATAGTGAAAATAAGTACCGCCAAACTTTTGGTAAAAAAAAAAAAGCAAACTTTTAAACACATTTAAAATAATTTAAATGTCTCTTTTTTTAGTAAAAGTTTAGAATTTAAAGAGCTTTCCTTTTTATTTGAAAGAATTTAAAAATAATAGCATAAAAAATTATATATGAATAGTTTTATTTTCTTAAAAGGATAATAATTTTACCGTATTTCAGTCAGGCTTTTCAAATATTTTTAATAAAACATTGTCACGACCAATTTATCATCAGTCCGCCATTTTAGTAAAAACATGACAAAATTTATTAAAACATTTTTTAAAATTTTATTAAAAATCTATATATATCCTTTGTTCTGAAGCAAATTGGTAAAATTAAAGATTAATTAATTAACAGAATCTTGATAAATATTACTTAGCTTATACTTTAGTTTTAGAGATAACAAAAACACATTTCATCGCTGCAAGTGCTAGCTAAGGTATTTCACTTGTCAACAAGTTCAGAGGCGTAAGATCACCATTAAAAAAATGCTTCAATTAAATACGGAGGACTAAAACTACCGAAATACAAAAACTGGTTTCGTTTATGTTTAAATAAAAATGAATATTTTTAAGCTTCTACAGTGTAACCCGGATATAAGAAAGTTGTCGGGACCGGAGAAGAAGTCCCTTATATCTGGGTATTTAGTTAACACAGGCTCTAATTTGGGACCAGAGAAAATCCCTCTTATATCCGGGTTACACTGTATAACCGAAAAGATCAGGTCAGTTACAATCCACTTCAGTTATTCCATGGCATCCGAATAGGCACCTCCACTAAATTTTCGAAACCTAAAGAAGTTTTATTGATTTTTTAAAAATGAAAAAGCATACTTGAAGCTTTCTTTTTAGCTTTTTAATTGAAAGTTAAATGATTAAATTTACTATTTCCAGTAAGCAAAATACTCTGGTGTATTTCAAATAGAAATTATTGATTGGAATCTCAACTTTTGGTCACTTTCATAAAATCGGCCATTTTTGACACACTTGTAAACAAAAGTTAATTCTTGTTTTTAAAAATCTTCCAAAAATAAAATATACTTTTCTGAAACTTTATTTGAGGAATATTAGCTGATTTAAAGTATAATTAATCTAATTTGAAACAAATATTTACTTTAAGTTTAAAATATCAGAGAAATAGATTTTTTAAATAAACTGTAGCGTTGATTACGTGCCTATCACTTGTCACACGTAGATCACTTGACAAGCGATATCACTTTTACTATTGTTCTACATAGACTTTATCTGTTAAAACATAATTTAAGAAATTGACGTATGAGCGCTTTTTTTATATAGTTTTCAAGTACTCAGTCTAAAAAATATTGGAAAATATTCTTCGTAATCTAATTTTAGGGATGTTGAATTTAAATAGGTATCTGCAATAATTTGCTATAAAAACAGCATAGCATGATTAAAAAAAGCCCCAAATTTAGTAAAAACAAAGTTTTATTATCAAAATGTTTGTTATTATTAAGAGGAAAGACCAAACTATTTTTTTTAATAATTTAAAAAATTCTTTTAATCCTTTCAAGCACGTTAGAAATTTTGGTTAAAAATATTTTTTTTTTCTTATCTCAGCAGTCGCTTAATATTTCCCATTAGTTTTTAGCACCTTTTTTCAGTTGAAAAACACATTAATTTGGAAATTCTTGCAAAAATCAAATACTTGTCAGATTTTAGTGAAACTATCAAAACTTACAAATGAATGAAATTATGTTTGAAATGTTTGTTTTTTAGAAAGTCATGGTAAAAAATTTTTGTTTTACATTTGTTACCCCCCGCTTAATTTTATGAAAACTGTGTAATTTTGTGATTATATTAATTAAAAGCAGAAGACTTAGAATAAATCATCATTTTTTTTTTATTAAATTTTAACCTGATATTACCTAAAATTCAGGTATGAATTGTAAAATACAAAACTCAATAAAACTAAGACATTATTTAATTTAAAAAAAAAACAAACTTTTAATAGCTTTTATGAATAATATATATTAAAGACACTATTGTCTGAAGTCAAAATATTTTTCTAATGAAAAATGAATTTTTACAAGAATTGTTTTCTTTTTTCCAATTTTAAATACAAAATGTGATAAATTTGTTAAATATTTTAAAATTAAGTTTGAATTTGTGTATTTTTGGAAATGTTTTTATTAAAAAGATCTATTTTTACAGATCATAAATTTGAAAGCTTGTACAATCTGCAATACGATAATATTTTTAAAATATTTCTTTAATATGCAAAAATGTATTAAAAACTTTTTCCTTAAAACTATGGATGCACAGTTCAGAAATAATAGGTCACATGTTTTAAGAGAAAAGCCTTAAGAAATTGTTTTGCTTTCCTTCTGTCTAGCATGTATCAAATTCCCTGACTGACTATTGTCACATTTTTTAAAATTTTTAATTTTCTTTTTTACATCTAATTTCACTAAATATTTTAATTTCATTTTTTAAATATGATTAATTTATTGTTTTTCAGTGAGAGACGTACTGCAATTATTAATTATTTTCTTTTTAGATTCAATCTTAGGGACAAAAAGAAGCAAGCTTTGGACATATGTTTGTTTAAAAAAAAAGAACCAAAAAAATTAATAAAATATTAGACTTTTGAAAGTATTTAATTTTTAAAAATTACTTCATAGTGAAATAAGCTGGTTCAATTAAAATTCAAAAATACTGTCACTTCTGTCCTTCTGTCCAATAAATTGCCCTGATGTTAGTTGTCAATACATTGATGTAAACATCAATTCACATTTCCAAAACCAATCATCACAGTTCGACATGCTTCTCTGATTTTCAACTAAATTTTTTCTGCTAAAAACTTAAGTAATGTTTGTTTTTCAATTACATTAAGTAAACTTTAAATTTTCTAATTTTCCTAAAATAAGTTTTGAAAAAGTATAAATGAATTATACAAATGTAGAAAAACACAGAATTTCTCTTTTGTTTACAAAGTTGTCAAAAATGGCTTACATGATTGATTTTATGTCAATTTTGCTGACTCAAAAGAATAAATTTTTAATTAAAATTTTGGACATGCTAAGAAAGATATAAAAAAAATAAACAAAAAGTACTTTGATCTTTTTTTTTTTTTTGCAACATGCTGGTGCATGTTGGAATCCACACAGTATTTAGTATTGTTGAAGTTATTGCAAACATTTTTTTTATTGAGATTTAAAAACTCCACATTTTGCAAACTAATCGATGGAATCTGTCTATATTTCTGAGATGAGGTATTATGTACAGTATTTACATTAGTCGGACTATCGTCCTCATCTTTGTCGCCATATTTGTCACAATGTTTCACAACATATGCTAGGCCACAAAAATCTCCTGAGCCGACCAAGCATAGAAATAAATACAATATGGAAACCAGTAATAAGGAGTGCCAGAGAAAAGCAATGATAACAAAGTTGCAATATGAACTCTAGTAAAGACATGCAATGATAACAGCAAAAATTACAATATGAGCACTGGTAAAAATGATGCTGAAAACATTAGGTTTATAATACTCAGAAGTTCATACCCAGATGTCCTCAAGGATAAAGGCGTTGGTTAGATCCAGTGACAGACCCAAAGAAGGTGAGTTCAATTCCTGGTTAAGGCAGTGGAGAACTTTCAGAGGGAAAATTAGCAGGAGATAACTGATAACTGACATCCATCAAACATGGCACGTGGAACTAGAACAGTCTACCCCAGTGATCGAAATAAAGGGTTCAGTTCGAAATTCCAACCACCTGAAGAAGGCCGGAGCGTACAACGGCTGAAACGTGACAAATATGGCGACAAAGATGAGGACGATAGTCCGACTAATGTAAATACTGTAATCGATAGAATTTGAATAATCTGACTTGTTTGGAAAAATACTTTGACAAAACCCCTCCTTCATGGTTTAATAATTTCTTTAATTTAGTTTTATTAAACTTCATGGTAAATAATATTTAAGAAAATTTATTTTTTCTTTTTTAACAGTGGAAAATAAATGCTTAGGATTTCTTACCCTTGAGTATGCAACATACAACTGGCCATGCATAAATATTTTTTTTCAAAGCCAAATTCAAACATTTTGAATGTTTGGTCTTGTGATTTGTTTATAGTTTTCACAAATGTAGGGTGAACTGGATTCTTGTATATATAAAAACTTAAAGAAAAGATTAAAAAAAACAATGTTAAATAAGTATTTATTTTTTTATTCATTAAATTATTTTTAAAATAGTGGGAGTATTTTGTACGTTAAATAATAAAAATTTTAATTTTTCCAAAAAATTAATGAAAATTTATTATACTAAGCTATGCACCTTAGTATAATCAACTGTACTTTGTATCCGCTTACCTGTTTACACTTCTCCCCAAAATTTGGTTTACATCAGTTAGTAATTAATTATTTAATTAGAAAAGATTGTAAGTTTTAATTGCTTTATGAATAAAATATATTTTGGACACTGTTGTCTTAAAAAAAAACTTTTCTTTTTTTTTTTTTCAATGAAGACTGAATTTTTATATGAATTGTTTTCATTTTAAAAATATTTGATTATAATAATTTATAAAGCTTTAAATCATAAAATTTCATATTAACTTGTAGCAGTTATGTGATATTGTTGTTAAGTAAAATTATATTTACTAATCATAAATGGAAGAGCTTACTACAATTCAGCCCCCCTCCAGTATCTTAAAAAGAATTTTGTATTTTTTTTATACAAATGTACCAATATTTTTTTTTTAAATATACATCCATGTGCATTATCAGTAAATAAGAGCAGTAATTACAATAAATTTAAAATTTGTTGGTAATTTTTTAACATTTTCTCAACAAGTATCTTCGTAAGTAAGCCAAAGTACTTAAAATTCAATAAAATATTAGAATACTAGACTGGCAATGAGGCCTCATCAATTTACAGTTGATTTGGCTAGACAGTTTTTCTCTCCTGAATCTATCTTGCATATCTATAAGTCTACCATTCATCCATGCTTAGAATATTACTACTATACGTGGTCCAGTGCTTCTCCTATATATTTAGAGATTCTTGATAAAATCCAAAGAATCAGCAATATTATTGGTCCTGACCTGGTGTCTCAGCTTCAGTCACTTTCTCACTGCCATGAAGTTGTTTCCCTGTGCCTTTTCTATAAATACTTTCATGGTAATTGTTTGAATGAGATCTTGGCTATGGTACCTAGACTTTATGAATTTAAACGCAGTACTAGATTAGTAACAAGGTCCAATTGGTTTACAGTTGAATTGACTAGATGTAACCATAAGTTCTATGTTAACAGTTTCTTTTCTTGCACTTCTTGATTGTGGAACTCCATTCTGGCTCTTTACTTTCCAACCAACTTTAATCTTCAAAAATTTAAATGCAATGTCAATCTCTACCCTCTTTTGTTCTTGCTCCTTAGTAATGTTTCTGCTTTCTAATTGTCATATAGGAATAAAGTATTGCTGCCGACACTGTAGATTGAACACAGATCACCAGTGAGCAAACACAGACAATTCTATTATTAGATAAGATGATCACGTGATCATAAAAGAAACTTATAAATGGGAATTAGCGTGACGTCTAAGTGATTGCAATTCTCTATACTGATCATTATACGAATTACTATTTGGCGATTACTATTTGATTAAATGTTATTAGTGTGAGTATTATTTGAAGGAATTACTACTACCAGCATCTGCGTTTAAAAAATCTCATCTACAATTAGTATTTTGGAAGTGATAATGAGCATTTGTTGACCTAACGAAAGTTACAACAAGTGAGCCTCTAATATCACAAAACTAATTTTCTTACACCCAGTAAACCCTTGTGTCTTAGTGATTTTGTTGCCTTGCTTTGGGCAAACTCAATTAAAACAAAAAAAATTATGAACAGGACCCCCATTGTAAATTGATAGAAAATTAATATTTTTTATTATTTTGAAAAATGTCACAACCCAAGGATAATATAAAGATCGATTATCTAGAAAAAATTATTTCCCCTCAAAAGTTTGCCCTATGCTTTTTACTGGTGGAACAGTCTTTTTAAATAGTGCTTCAATGTGTATTTGCCTGAACCCTGTCAATGAATAATCATTTAAGCAACTTTTTGCCTGATCTGTATTAAATGGGTGACCAAGATATTGCTCCAAGTCCAGATAAAGAGAGATAAATGAAAAAATTTATTTGCAGTATGAAGTGGTTGGGGAATTATTATTATTTTTTTAAGATAATGGAATGAAAATAAAAATCATTCTCAACTGATAATTTTTTTTTTTTTTTTTTTCCAGGGAAAAAGTTGTCAGATTTTAAACAGGCACATTTACAGTACATAATAACAGTGGATGCTGGGGAGGATAAAATTTACCAAATTAAGTTTGGAACAAACAAATGTAGGTATTGAAGAAATAAGTTTTTTGTTTTCTATTATCATTTTTTTTTCCTATTATTTTTTCTTCTTACAATCTTCATTATTTATTTTCTGGTTTCACTTTTTGTTTTTTTTTTTTTTCTTTGAATTTTGATTTCTTTATTGAGTTTTTTTTTTTTTTAATCTTTTTTCTCTCCTAAAATCTTCCTTTCTTTGTTATCTTCTCTTTTTCTCCTCATTAAGGGAGACAAGAAGAAAGGACTATCAACTGTAAGAAGATAGAATGTATGGTTGTCAACAAAAGAGACAGCCCAAAATGAATTATGTATTGAAGATTGTTGGTTATAGAATGTGTATTTATTGTTATGAAAAAAAAAACAAAACAATTGTGGCACAAGGGTGAGGAGGAAGTGGGGAGAAGCTGGTCTATACTAACTATCCTAATACTAGCTAGCTAATTCAATTCATGACCCATTTATTCATTACAATTTGCTCATTCACCACAAGAACTCATCCATCACCATTCAATCTGACATATACCACAATACCACATATTTATGGGGAAGCTACAAAATCACCCATGACATGAAAATTTAATGATGTCGAAATGTCTTCTTTTTTTTATCATTTTTTTAAGAAAATAAATAAAAATTTAAATAGATAAAATGAGTGGGAAGGTGATGAATGCAAAAACGAAACTGAAATATAACACATTCAAACTAAAAATACAATTGTTGGTTGGGAATAACTTCAAAATACTTGCCCATCCCCAATTCATAGGCAAATCACATAAATGCATGCTGCGATATTATTATGATATATCGATTTATTTAGTAAACCTATCAGCAGAGTAAAATTGAATAAATATTTTAATGCTCTTAATGGAGCACAACACTGAACTTTTTGCATATCACATTTTTTATTTTGTTAGTTTTTTCCCCTATTTTTTCTTTAGCCAATTTTGTAAAAAAAAAAAAGAAAAAAATATAATAATAATAATAATAAATGCTTTGAAATATTAAAAAATATTACAATGAAAATAATATAAAAAAGTTTCAAATATTAGAAGTTGAAAAAAAATTATATATATATATATATATATATATATATAAAAGAAACACATGCAAAACAATTGTAAATGTTTTATATGTATGCTGTTTGTATTTATTGGCCCCATAAAAATGGGTGGGGAGGCGAGCGAAAATGAGTGCATTCATCCATTAGAATGATAAGATAGGGTTGGTTCCAATCCTGTTAGGCATGATTGCAAAATACTTCCCCCCTCCCAAATTTATAGGTAAATCACACAAATGCATGCTGGGATTTCTTCCTAGCCAATAAGATATACCACTTCTCATCGAACTCAGTTCTGCTCTGTTTTGTCTTGAAGCCAGAACGCAATGTTTATTTATCCAAATCTGTTTTGAAGAGACCCCCACCAAATTCTATTACCCCAGTAGTTTCTTAAGGCCTAAATCTGACCCTGGTGACAGCTGAAATTTTTAGAATATATAATGATGGAAGAAGGCCTGGAGAATTTAACACCCACAGGGCAGATGAAAGGCAAGAGAAACAGGAGAGCAACAAGTGACCTGTATGAAAAGTTTGGGTTAATAGACAGGAACAAGAATCACAAAACAAAAAAAAAAAAGGTCATAATGGGCAAGGCTTGCTGAAAGCAACAGAAGGAAGTTGTAGAGAGCCGTGATTGTCCATGTCATGAAGAGAGTGATTATTGGCATACATACATACACGCATATATATATATATATATATACCTAGGTCTAGTTATCTATATTTTATATATATATATATATATATATATATATATATATATATATATATAAATGACACAATTGTTCATATCAATTTCTTGGTGTTATTTCCTGACTTTATTCCAGACCCTTGAAAAATGGATACTTCCAAGAAACTTCAAAGTCATGGAAATAACAAGAAATTGATATGAGCAGTTATAGATTAAGTAATTTTTCTGTATATATATAAACATTATCAATGCTTTATTTTTAATATTAATATTTAAATATTGAGCACTATATGAAAATATCTGCTATACTTCTGAACAATTATTATCTTAAATCATATATATATATATATATATATATATATATATATATAATAAAAAGGCTTAAACACTAATATTCCATGGTCATAATTTATTCCATTGGAATGAAAAAACGAAAAATCATCAGACCTACAAATTCAAAATGAAAACAGAAAAAAACCAGTTCTGTTTTTCATTTGGATTGATTTATTGATTCCAATGGAATAAATTATGACCATGGAATATTAGTGTTTAAGCTTTTTTATTATATCTTACTCTGTCCTAGACATTGAGTTCTACCTGGATCCTTCCTCTTGGAAAATTTTTTTTCTGAAAATATACATGTATGGGAATTTTTATATATATTTTGCATATATATGTATATTTTCCACTAATATTATCTCTCTCTCTCTCTCTCTCTCTCTCTCTCTCTATATATATATATATATATATATATATATATATATAGCACATTTTCATTCAAACATGTTTGGTTAAATAATTTAGTTGTATTAGGACTATTTATTTTAGTTTTAATCCTTTCAAATCCTAAAATTAATTTCTTGGTGGCTGGAGAAAATTGATCAAGAAAAATCCAAAATTTTCTAAAATAAATAGACATAATATGTCTAAATTATTTAACCAAAAATAAACATACAATGTGATTGGTAAATTGTTGCCATTATATATTTTTAATTTCACACAGGCGTGTTATTGGATTTGATTTTGTTGATTGCACAGTACAGTAAGGTCGGTGGGATACTGTGAGAAAAAGAGCACCATGAAGCAATTCACTCTCCCAGAAATTTGGAAACAGCATGCTGGACTGCTGGACATTCATGGCGGAAACTCCAATACATACATTTCAGAGTGTCTGGCCATCAATCTGAGGACAGTGCAGAGGATTTGGAAAGAGTCGGAATAGTCTAATGGTGATTACAAAGGTGCTGTTCTGGGTCAACAGTGTGTCTTCTGGAAGACCCTATTCTTGGTAACAAGACTCTGCACCATGCCACACAAGCAGGAGAACCCAGTCATGGCTGTTAGACCATTTTCTGCTACCACATCACCTTTTACATTTGGCCACTTAACTCCCCAAAATGCAACCCCTTTGATTATTATGTCTGGGGCACAGTTGAACAAGCAACTAACAAAACCCCTTTGTACCACCAAAAATGAACTGAAGGCAAGGATTATGGCAGCATTCACCAACTTCTTCAAGGAGACTGTCCAGAAGAGTTGCAGGAGATTCCAAAATCGTCTAGAGGCTGTGGTTGGAACCAATGTCAATTTTATTAAATAAATTTACTCTTCAGTATTTCAAGATACATTTGTGTAATTTTGGTAAATATATCTGTTAAAATGAGATATCAGTGTTATTTATGTGTAATTTAGATAATTTATCTGTCACATCCTGTATGTATGTGTCTCTGTGTATAAATAAAAGATTAGGAAAACCTTTTGTACCAACATGTTTCATTCTTTGAGGAACATTATCAAGGCAAGTATAGTAATTTTGTTTAGTTATTTTATTTATACAGAGATAGTATGGATAAAAATGTCAAGTTTTAAAAATTTGAATTAGAAAATGCTCTAAAATATTCTAAAAATTTACTGTGTAAAGGAAAGGTAAACTACAGAGGTTGCTAAGGGACGTAAGTTTTTGGCCTGTTAAATGTAAGTTGTTTTATTATTTATTTTTATGTATTTTATTTTGCTTGATTAATTAAAAAATATCATTTCAGCCTAAGCAAGACAATAAAGCCACTAAGACAAAAAAGAATGGCAGTGAAAGAATCTGAGAAAATATTGAACAGAGAGGACAATAAGAGAGCAAGATTCAAGGAGACAGATGATGATGATTGACATTGTATTTAAATTTTTTGAGATTGTTGGTGGGAGTGAAGCAAGAAAGTGGAATAGAGTTCCACAAGTGCAAGAAACTATTAGAATAGATCTTAGGTTATATTTAGCTATTTCAACAGTAAAACAATGAGACCTAGTTGCCAATCTAGTACTGCACTTAAATTCAGGAAGTCAAGGTACCAAAGAAGAAAGCTTTCACAAAATCACCATGAAAGTATAAATTGATTAATTTTCAAAGGTCATGAGTTAAGTTTTCTTTCATTTTTTTAAAAAAAATTTTATAGTCATTCATATATATATATATATTGACTTGAGAAAGTAAATGAACATTTCTTCTAAGAAAGGAGATACTTGTTTTTCTTGTATGCACACAAGTATTTTCTTTTTTGGACTTAATGCAAAAATTGTTGAAAAGTTTGTAGATGCCAAGTACTTTCAGCTAAACTATTAGCCATCTTCAAAGAATTTTGTTTCACTACTATAATAAATTGCGTGTAAGTGCTATTTTAGACAGTATAAAAGTTGCTGAAAGTAGACATATTCTTAATTTCCAAATACAGCCAATACACTGAGACTGTGTTCATAATTGATGTTATTAAGGGTTGGTTTCTTGTTTTTTTTTTCTTCTTTTAGACAGTTTTTACAAAAAAAAAAAAAAAAGAGAAAAAGATTTAATGAAAGTACCTTGTCTGTCTTGGTTGACAAAACCTGTATTGGAGAGGGGATTGCTGCCCAAATACATAACTAATAATTACTGATTACTCATTTCCTGAGCACACTTTTGTGCTAGGGCAGCTCGCCACACCTTTTTGTATATGTCTGCTCAGGCATATTTGTGTTTTCTACACTCAGAGATCACCTGCAGATTATACTGAAACTATATTGAGCAGACCTTAGCTTGAATTTTTGAAAAAGTACATCATCCAACATGATAAACAGTTTGAGCAATCTCAGTAACCTTAAACACTCAGTCATGATGACTTGTAACTTTGTATTAGCAAAAAATTTACTAATGGCCTTCAAGCAGCTCTATCTATCCATTTTCGGTCATAAGGCTTGGGTCAACTTATAGTATGGTTTTCAGGTACTTTTTAAAGGTGTTACATGTTGGGGTTGCCTCCCCAAGTCCATAAGATCCCGATAATTCTGATATGGTGAGATTTGAACTTAGGTCTCATGGCTGAAAAATAAACACCTCAAAAACTTAACCAAATGTCTAATACACAAGTAATATATATATTTAAGTAAAAGATTATATGAACACAAAAGTTATCTTTTACAAGACAACACATTAAATGCACTGGTCACTCACTGAAACAATTTTGATTTGAAGTGCTTTAGTCACGAGATCATCCACAGTAAATTTGTGTCCAGGTTCTTGCATTTCACCATTCTTAACAGATCTTCTATTATCACAGTATAGGATATTTCATAATAAAAGTGATGGAAACAAACAAAAAGAATGCAAATGGAATCTGATCGATTATTTATCCAAAAAACATTAAAAAATAAATTAATTTAAAATTCTCAGTATCTCTCATTCATGTGCATGTGTAGTTGCATGAACGTGAATATAAACTTAGTCCGATGGAGTTCTCAAGGACAAAACGCATCACACAAAAGCTTTTCCACTTTGTAATATTTCTTTTCCCTAAAACTTCTTGAGATAGAAAAATTTTTTATATTGTTATCCCACAGACACACACACACACACACACACACACACACACACACACACACAATTTTCCGTCATGATCAAAATGGTTGAGTATAACATTTGTGACTGTTATTTATTAGAAAACATTGAGCTAAAATTTAATTCTGATAAAAATTTCCTTTTTGATATTTGTGCAGAATTGGTCCATCTGAAAAATGTCTGATACACTGTTTTACAAGAGTTCTCAGAACTATTATCCATACTGGATCAACATGCCACCCACGGTACCTCGTTATCCAAATAGGGAAGATATGCTAAGGTAAGTTCTGTTTTCTTTGTGCTTTTATTTCTTACTTAGTTTTTCTGTTCTAAATTTTCTATATTTATTTACCTTAGCAGGTGTATCTGTTATTTCTTCATTGCATTGAATGAAGATGACACATCAAGAAATGTAATGTCACTTGAAGTTGACATAGTCTTGCTGAAATGGGTAGTATGCAGATAAGCTAGATCTCTAATTCTCCTCTGATGATTCTCGGTGTCACTCTATACATTGAATGAATCCAAGTCATATTCTGCAGAGGTGTGTTCATCTCCACAACAATATCCTATGTAAATAAGTCTTCAGTTTAGTACAATGAAAAACAAATACTTATTTTACACAACCAATATTAACATTAAACAATCTCCTTGTTAATCAGCATTTAATTTAGTGGTTAATATCAAACACATAGATCCAACATTATACAGTGAAACTTTCAGATCTGTCCAACTATTAACTTATTGATCTACATTGTAGATGTAATGAAAGCTTGTCAGTTTTCATTTTTGGGTTCATTAATAATGTTTAAAATTATCATAAGATGTCACTTTGAAATGCATTGATTTATTGTCATGATTTAGTTTTTTGTACTTTTTGTCAAGGATTATTATTATTATTAATATTTGACGAGTATTTACTCTCATCTTCATTCTTTATGAGATGAAACATTGTGACCTGTTATTAATGAGGATCATAGACTGAATAGTTGCAATAGAAAGCAAGGATAATTAAGGTGAAAAATTAATAAAAGTTGATTACTTGAATATTTAATGTAATTTAGAAAATTATCCTATATTACAACATAGAATGCATCATTTTCTGTTTGGTTTTTGGTTTTCCTTTTGTAACTTACATTGCAATAAAGCAAAATAGATATTAAAAATTAACAAGTGAATCCTGCCATAATTTGGACCTCTGACCTTGAGATAAGCAAGTGACATATTGATTATGCCAATGTTCTGCTGCTTGAACAGCAAAGTTAAATTGCAAAGAGCACAGATACTACATTGATCCTAGGCAGACTATCACTTTAGTCCACTACTACACTCTGATGCTAAGCATAGAGCTGGAAAGTGACACTTGTTATGGAGTGGTTCCACAGTGGAGGCTTGTATTTGTACTAAGTCGTTACTAAAATAGGTTCGACGTACAAAACGTTAGGAACTTGATATAATAGGTAATGACGCAGAGTAATCTAGTTGCAGTTGCTGATACTTTAGTATCCGACTGACCCACCGAGCGACCCCTTGTTACTCTTACTACTCCTACTTATTATAGGTGGGAGAGTCTATTAACTATAGAATAGGTGTGTTCAACTATAACACACTTTTATTCTTGGTAGAGTGCGCACCTACTACATTGACTCTCACCAGAAGTCTCCATCCAAACATAAATAATCTCATTGTTTTAGACAAGTACTAATAATTATAAATAGCAAACTCACTTAAAAAGAACAATGTGTGACCTTCATAAATAACATGAATAAAATACTTCTCTGGTACCACTGAAATGAATCGGTCTGCCTCATTGGCTAAATAGTTAAAGATTTCTCAACAGTGTCTAATGATTTGAGTTCAAGCCGAGTTGATAGTCATTATTTTGGATGCTGATTTTTTAGGCAGGCTTCCATTTGGAATGTTGTCAGAATTCTTTTTCTTATTTTTATTTACCTTTCTCTGTCATTGTGCCATTCTTTTCCCACTGTTTTGGCTAAATTTAGTCTTTGTCTTCTTCATTTGGATTATTGAGAGGGTGAAATTTAAGTTTGACTATACTCAATCTAATAAAGTAAGAATAGTCTGATTAGGTAGTAAGTTAATAGCAATGTGAAACAAAGTTTTTGTTTTGATAATGTCCATAATTTTGAGAAAAGTTATTATCATTCAAAGAGTTCTTCAGACTTCTAAACTCATTCTTTGTGTCGCATTTGTTGTTACCACAATGTTTCTGTCAATCCATTCTATGTCTACCTTCTATCATTTTGAGAAAAGTCATTATTATTCCAAGAGTTCTTCAGACTATTGAACTCATTTTTTTTTTGTTACCATAATTTTCAGTCAATCCATTTTGTCTACCTTCTATCATTTTGACAATGTCATTATCATTCAGTTCTTCAGACGATTGAACTCATTCTTTGTATTGCTTTTGTTGGTACCACAATGTTTCAGTCAATCCATTCAGTGTCTACCTTTATAATTTTGAAAAGTCATTATCATTCCAAGAGTTCTTCAGACTATTGAACTCATTCTTTGTATTGCTTTTGTTGTTACCACAATGTTTCAGTCAATCCATTCTATGCCTACCTTCTATCATTTTTGAGAAGAGTCATTATCATTTTGTTCAGATTATTGAACTCATTCTTTGTATTGCTTTTATTTGTTACCACAATGAGTCAATCCATTCAGACCTTCTATCATTTTGAACATTATCATTCAAGAGTTCTTCAGACTATTGAACTCATTCTTTGTATTTTTGTTGTTGTTACCAATGTTTCAGTCAATCCATTCTATGCCTACCTTCTATCATTTTGAGAAGAGTCATTATCATTCCAAGAGTTGTTCAGATTATTGAACTCATTCTTTGTATTGCTTTTGTTGTTACCACAATGTTTCAGTCAATCCATTCTATGTCTACCTTCTATCATTTTGAGAAGAGTCATTATCATTCCAAGAGTTCTTCAGACTATTGAACTCATTCTTTGTATTGCTTTTGTTGTTACCACAATGTTTCAGTCAATCCATTCTATGTCTACCTTCTATCATTTTGAGAAGAGTCATTATCATTCCAAGAGTTGTTCAGATTATTGAACTCATTATTTGTGTTGCTTTTGTTGGTACCACAATGTTTCAGTCAATCCATTCTATGCCTACCTTCTATCATTTTGAGAAGAGTCATTATCATTCCAAGAGTTGTTCAGATTATTGAACTCATTATTTGTGTTGCTTTTTTGTACCACAATGTTTCTGTCAATCCATTCTATGCCTACCTTCTATCATTTTGAGAAGAGTCATTATCATTCAAGAGTTGTTCAGAATTGAACTCATTATTCTTTTGTTGGTACCACAATGTTTCAGTCAATCCATTCTATGCCTACCTTCTATAATTTTGAGAAGAGTCATTATCATTCTAAGAGTTGTTCAGATTATTGATGATATTCTTTGTGTTGCTTTTGTTTTTACTCTAAAGTTTCAGCCTATACTTTCTACAGCCTTCTTTAGGTGTATAATCTAGAAATAAACATAGGTGTGGATAATAAACATGATTTGTTTGAAGAACTGAATTCATTCTTTGTTTCTTCTATTGTTACCACAAGATTTTGTGAAATGGACAGTCTTTGTCAAGTGTTCAATCCTGAGGAAAAATAACAATTTTTTTTTTTTCAAAGAACAAGATAAACAGAAATGATAACTAATTTCACCATGTTGGGTGGTTTCTTTGCTCAGTAAGGAAGGAAATAGAGATTACTTCTATAAATAAACTAGAATTATTTTTTTTTATTTGGTTGGCTGTAAATGGCATCATATGTATGTGAGGAAAGGTAATGAGTATGGCAGTATCTTAGCTTCCATTTCTGATTTCCAATCATCTGATTCTTAAAAAAAAAAAAAAAGATGCACATGTTTATTTTTACTCTAAGATAGATAAAATGGATTGGCTGAAACATTATTGTAATATCAGTAACAAAGTTGATTGAGCAAATGTTAGAATGCAATTTGTTTTGATTCTAAAATAGTTCAGGTTTTCTAATTTCAATATATGGTGATTCTTGATATTATTAATTTCAGGCGATATCCACCTGGAAGATTTACAATTCGGACAGGTAGAAATTCCCGTCAGGTAAAGTGATATATTGTTTGGTAAAAAAAAAAAAAAAAACCTGTTTGAATTTCTCAGATATTTTTTTTATTTCATTTCACCCCAAGTAAGGCAAGAAAACCACTAAAATGCAAGTGGTTACTGAGTGTGGAAGAATATGAGAAGAAGAAAAACATTCTTCAGGTGGGAGAACAAAAGAAAACAGAAATTATGAAGCCAGAAGATAATGATGGATATTGCATTTAAATTTTTGAAGATCAATCTTGACTGGAAAGCTGGAAGAGAATTTTACAATAAAAGAAACTGTTAGCATAGAACTTAAGGTTACATCTCAACATTTCAACTGTAAAATGATGAGACCGAGCTGGCAATCTAGTACTGCACTTAAATTCATAAAGTCTAGGTACCAAAGAGGAAAGAGCATCTAAACAATTACCATAAAATTATTTATAGAAAAGGCACAGCTGTGTTATGGTGGTGAGAAAATGATAGAAGTTAAGATGCCAGGTCAAGCCCAATAACATTGCAGATTCTTCTTTGTATTTTATCAAGAACCTCAAAATACATAGCAGAAACACCAGACAAGATGTGGCAGCAATATTCAATGCATTGACGAATGGTAACATTATCATGGTAATTAATTATTAACTTGTATATTTAATCTTATTTCTCATTTTTTTGCACCTGCTCGGGATAAATCATAATAGTCTGAAGCTATCTTGATTTTTTATGAAATATTATCATTATTATTAATTGTTGATTTATCTTTCGTCTGATTTTAGCATAGGAATACATTGCCAATACAGGGTGCCTCAAAAAATGTATACATATTTTGAATCTTTCTCAAGAAATAATTCAAGCAACTAGAACCAACTAGATCTAACGTAAATAATGTATATGAAGCCATTATAAATGCATTCTCTTAAGATTGTGTCATTGTATGTTTTCAAATTCATGTCTTTTATGATCCAGACATTGCTGACAATGTGACACAATAAAATCACAAGCAGCAATGAACATTTCGATAAGTTTCTTGGATTTGCGTGAAAACATTCCAACACCCATTCTTGCTTCACAGGACTTGTTGATATCCGTTGTCTTCTGGAACAGTTCTTGTGCACATCATTTACAATACTGTCAGTTTCAAACACATGTAATTCATGAGATTGCAAGTTATGCTTTGTAGTAGTAGTAGTATTAGTAAGACTGAAAATATCAAAATTTCTTAGATGAAGTTTTGATCTCTACTTGAATAGTCTGGTTCACTTGTCAAAATAGGAGAAACATTTTTTGTTTAGAAAAATTTCTGTTGGTTAGTTTTCTTGGTTGCTGTTCCCAACTGGTAGTTTCTTGAGAGGCTGCTCTCATGAACTGTTGTAAAATATCTGTGTTCTCACAGTACTATGTCGCACATGGAAGGGTGTCCCTGCAAGCACCTCTGGTGGACAACCCCAAGGTCACACTATGTTGCAGTCTGCACCAGCTCCCTTCCTGCACATGTTACATTAGACAACTAACTGCTACTACTACCCTAGGCCTTTCTTTACCAGAATAACATATCATGACTATAAACAACCAAACATATAAACCTAAAGTCGCTGAACAAAAAACACCTAAACTCCTTAACCTTTCTTTCTTCAACATTCATGGTATTCATACCAACTTCTGTGAAACCGTTCCTCTTTGAAAAATCTCTGGACATCCTAACTATCTGCAAATCTAATCTTAACTCTTCAATCCCCTCCTTTGATTTCTTGATTCTTGGTTACCTTCCTCTCCTTAGAAAGGACTCTAATGTCCACATACATAGCCTGGGAGTTCATGTCTGCAAACATCTCCCGCTGTCTAGGTAACTCTTTCTTGAATCTGTTGACCATTCTTACATCTATCTCCATCTCTCTCTACTTAACTCAGTCAGCTGTCTCTTTGTTCTCTACCATTCCTTTTCCTCTCAAGACTGTTGCATGCTAGATAGTATTTCTGATAATAAAGACAAGGCCATCTCCTCACACCAAATTGCAAACATATTTGTGTTTGGTGACTTTAATGCTCATATACCAGGTGGCTTAAATACCGACCTGGCTGGCATCCAAACCCTTAATCTCTGACATTAGTGGTTGACTTCCACACATTTTCCCAGTAACCCTAACTGGCTTGACTACATAGAATCAGTAGCTGCATTTACTGCAAGGAAAATTGTTTCATTGTGTCATGCCAGAAGCTTTTTCTCATCAGAGTCCATCATACACATTTACAAATCTATCATTCAGCCTTGCATTGAATATTGTTACCATATCTGGTCTGGTGCTCCTTCTATTCATCAAGAGCTTTTTGACAAAATCCAAATTAAGATCAGCAATGTAAGCGATCCTGACTTGGCATCTCATCAGTCACTTTCTCACAGACATGATGTGGCTTCCCTCTATCTTTTCTACAAATATTTTCATGGCAACTGCTCTAATGAGAATTTTCCCTGGTGCCCTGATGACATGAATTTCAGTGTGCTACTAGATTGGCATCTTGGTCCTACTCTTTGAAATAGTCAAATGTAACTACCATTTTTACTCCAACAGTTTATCTCACACTTCCTGACAGTGGAACTCCTTTTTATTTACTTGCATCCCTTAAAACTACAATCTTCAAAAATTTAAATGCAATGTCAATTGCCATCTTCCATCTTGAAGGCTGTTCATCTTTTATCCTTTCCTCAATGCCCACTATACCTAGTTTTTTCTTTCACTTTTACTCTTTGCAATCCCCTGAATACTAGTGTGGCATTCCCACCTTGCTTGGGATGAAATGATTAAAAAAAAAAAAATTTCTCTGGATTTGAACATACCTTGTCAATTCAATTTTGTTTTATTAGGCATATGAGCTAACCATACATTTATTGCAAGAAAGAAATTGCAAAAAAATAATGTTTAGCATTACACATCTATTCTATAACAACTAATGTGTTTTTAGTTTATTTATGCAATGATAATTTACACCTGTTAATTTACTTTGATTTTATTTATGTTTTAGAACTGGCTTGACAAATGGTATGATTTTGGTTACCCAGTCCCTCGGAAAGATGAACTTCCTAAGCCGGCTGATTCTCGTCAGGTTGGCTGGTTCCCCTGGCAGTTCCAACACGGGGTTTCAGCTGTGCCAAAGTGGATACCTGTTGAAAAGGATGGGGTTGAAAATCTCCAGGTTCCTGGCCAGACAGTGACTGAGCTGATGCGTCACAGGGCAAAATATCGTGTACAGGATCAACCTCCCAATTTTTACTCTCGATCAAACTATATGACATCAACATATAGACAGCCAGTGTTTTCCGTTTTGGGTCCACTACAGAGGGACAAGTGCTATGGATTAATTCACCAGCATAATAGGCATGGTTTTATGACATTCGAAGATTACTATTAAAAGATTAGCTATTGCTATGACTTGTGTAATCATGAGTAGAAGATTAATTGAATACATCAAATCTTTGAACCGTTCTTGTTATATAATATAAAATGATTTAACAATAGGAAAACATTGCAAATAATTTTACTTTAGAAGTGCAACTATTTTTTTTTTTACTAGAGTTGCAAATGATTTTCACTAAAAGAATGCATTAGAAAATGATTTTTACAGTAGAAATGCATAGGAAGATTATTTTTATGATGAGAATGCATTGGAAAATGAGAACCAATCTTACATATTTATAAGTCTACCATTTGTCTATGCTTAGAATATTGCAGCCACATATGGTTTGGTGCCCCTGCTATTTGCCTAGAGCTCCTTGATACGATCCAAAGAATAATCAGCAATATTATTGGTCTTGATCTGGTAGCTCAGCTTCAGTCACATTCCCACCACTGTAAGGTTACCTCTCTGTGTTTTTTTCATAAATACTTTCATGGTAATTGTTCTGACAAGCTCTTCGCTATGGTTCCTGGAATTCATGAATTTAAATGCGGTACTAGACTGGTATTGAGATCTTATCATTTGACAATTGAGCTGGCTAGATGTAACCATAAGTTCTATGCTAGCAGTTTCTTTTCTCACACTTCTTACTTGTGGAACTCCCTTCTAACTCCATGCTTCCAGCCAACTTTAATCTACAAATTTTAAATGCAATGTCAATCACTATCTACTGTTCTCCTGATTGCTCTTTTCCCTCATTATTAATGTTTCTTTTTCTAAATTCTCCACACCTTGTAATTCATTTTTGTTTTAGTGGCTTTACTGCATTGCATGGGGTGATACTGATGAAAAAAATGCATTGGAAGATGATTTTCGCTATAGGAATGCTATGTAAAATGATTTTTACAATAGGAATGCGTTGGAAAATGATTTTTTATATAGGAATGCATTGGAAAATGATTTTTCGCTATAGGAATGAATTGGAAAATGATTTTTTATATAGGAATGCATTGGAAAATGATTTTTACAATAGGAATGCATTGGAAAATGATTTTTATTATAGTAATGCATAGGAAAATGATTTTTACTATAGTAATAAATAGGAAAATGATTTTTAATAGAGGAATGCATTGGAAAATGATTTTTACTATAGGAATGCACTGGCTAATCATGTTTACAATAGGAATGAATTGGCAAATAATTTTTACTACAGGAATGCACTGGAAAATGATTTTTACAATAGAAATGCATAGGAAAATGATTTTTTATATAGGAATGCATTGGAAAATGATATCTTCTTCAGGATTGAATTGGAAAATGATTTTTACAATAGGAATGCATAGGGAAATGATTTTTTATATAGGAATGCATTGGAAAATGATTTTTACTATAGTAATGTACAGGAAAATGATTTTTAATAGAGGTATGCATAAGAAAATGATTTTTCCTATGGGAATGCATAGGAAAATGATTTTTCCTATAGGAATGCATTGGAAAATGATTTTTACTATAGGAATGCACTGGCTAATCATGTTTACAATAGGAATGAATTGGCAAATAATTTTTACTACAGGAATGCACTGGAAAATGATTTTTACTTCAGGATTGCATTGTAAAATGATTTTTACAATAGGAATGCATTGGAAAATGATATTTTCTTCAGGATTGCATGGGGAAATGATTTTTCGCTATAGGAATGCATTGGAAAATGATTTTTACAATAGGAATGCATTGGAAAATGATTTTTACAATAGGAATGCATTGGAAAATGATTTTTACAATAGGAATGCATCGGAAAATGATTTTTTTTATATAGGAATGCATTGTAAAATGATTTTTACAATAAGAATGCATTGGAAAATGATATTTTCTTCAGGATTGCATTGGAAAATGATTTTTCGCTATAGGAATGCATTGTAAAATGATTTTTACAATAGGAATGCATTGGAAAATGATTTTTACAACAGGAATGTATTGGAAAATGATTTTTTTATATAGGAATGC
The DNA here is from genome assembly GCA_903632075.3 of Acanthosepion pharaonis. Classification (NCBI taxonomy): domain Eukaryota; kingdom Metazoa; phylum Mollusca; class Cephalopoda; order Sepiida; family Sepiidae; genus Acanthosepion; species Acanthosepion pharaonis. The sequence continues at coordinate 278,088 of CAHIKZ030004540.1, forward strand.
ATTGGAAAATGATTTTTCGCTATAGGAATGCATTGGAAAATGATTTTAACAATAGGAATGCATTGGAAAATGATATTTTCTTCAGGATTGCATTGGAAAATGGTTTTTTATATAGGAATGCATTGGAAAATGATTTTTTTTATAGGAATGCATTGGAAAATGATTTTTACTATAGGAATGCATTGGAAAATGATATTTCTTCAAGATTGTATTGGAAAATGATTTTTCACTATAGGAATGCATTGTAAAATGATTTTTACAATAGGAATGCATTGGAAAATGATTTTTACAATAGGAATGCGTTGGAAAATGTTTTTTTATATAGGAATGCATTGGAAAATGATTTTTATTATAGTAATGCATAGGAAAATGATATCTTCTTCAGGATTGAATTGGAAAATGATTTTTACTATAAAAATGCATGGGAAAATTATTTTTACTATAGTAATGCATAGAAAAATGATATTTTCTTCAGGATTGCATCGGAAAATGATTTTTACTATAGGAATGCATTGGAAAATGATTTTTCCTATAAGAATGCATTGGAAAATGATTTTTACTATAGGAATGCACTGGCTAATCATGTTTACAGTAGGAATGAATTGGCAAATAATTTTTACTACATGAATGCATTGGGAAATGATTTTTACAATAGGAATGCACTGGAAAATGATTTTTACAATAGGAATGCATTGGAAAATGATTTTTACTATAGTAATGTATAGGAAAATGATTTTTAATAGAGGGATGCATAAGAAAATGATTTTTCTCATAGGAATGCTTTGGAAAATGATTTTTACTATAGGAATGCACTGGCTAATCATCTTTACAATAGGAATGAATTGGCAAATAATTCTTGCTACAGGAATGCACTGGAAAATGATTTTTAATTGAGGAATGCATAGGAAAATGATTTTTACTTCAGGATTGCATTGGAAAATGATTTTTACTTCAGGAATGCATTAGAAAATGATTTTTAATATAAGAATGCACTGGAAAAATGATTTTTAATATAGGGATGCATTTGAATATGATTTTACCTAAAGGAATGAATTGAAAAATGATGATTATTATAGGACTATGATTTTAGTAAATATATTATCAATTATTATACAATAGAATGAAATGCAAATTATGATAAATCCCTCTTTAAACAAATGTCATGTTCCTTCAGAATGCAGGTAATCATGGCTTTTCATTGATTCCTTTTTATTATCTATGAACTGCTATGGTTTCTCGTGAAAGATAGTGGATTGCTGTCCAGTTTCATTCTCCATATATTGGAATTAGTTTTTTGTTCCTTCCTTTTAGACTGGTTGCCACCCAAGTCTACAGAGTCCAGTCTACCTTCCTATTTAACTGATGGCCGAAGAGAAGATATAGATTCATGACTTCCTCAAAGGCATTTGTGTGAAAGGGAATAGCTGAGTTTAGAAAATTGAACTTGGCTTGCTTATTTCACTTTCTGTGCTGATAACCCTTAACCTACCAATCCTGATAGGCAGGATTCATCACAGAAAGTTGTGAGAACATTCATTCACTCTATTGATTGCATTTATTGAAGCATAGCAAATTCGTAAAAATTTTATGAAAATCTTAGTATTTACTGCATTTTTTATTGCTGCCCACTTACATTACTACTACTCCACAATTTGTCTATTTTAATCATTATCTGCACCACTAAATTAAATGTTCCTAATGTTAGTGAAGAATAATAATTACATAATTAGACATAACATTTCCGAATGTTTTTCATAAAGTTTGAGTAAGTAAAGAAGAATTTTATTTTCATGAGGAATTGCTGAAAATTTGCCAACCTGACCCACTCTCTAATATCTGTATTTTGAGGTTTGGCTATTAAAATACTGATTCTTTGTGAAGTGAGTCATGCTGGTAATTTTTCAGCACCAACCTAAAGAATATTATTACCATCAATCTTTGATACCAATTTCAGTCTTGGCAATAAATAAAATGAGCATGTGTCATTTTTAGCAAGGTTTTTTTTTTTTTAGAAATAAGAAAGATCAAAAATAAAATAACCACAATTTTTGAAACAGGTTATATATATATATATATATATATATATATATATATGATGACAAACTAGAATTTTTATAAACTTAAATACATATAGCAATATTTACAGTTTTTCAGGTAGACTTGGAATCTGTTAATATCTTGAAGATTTGGTTTGATGCATCATCTCTCCTTAAATTCAGAACACTGCAAATTATACTAACATTGGTTTAAAAGAGTCAAATGCATGTGATACATGATTGACCAATGAAAATCAAACAACACAAAATACCTGAATTTTTTTTTCCTCCATATCTCATACTCTGATGAAGCCTTAATAAAAGTGAAACAAGATTGACAAACATTTCTGATTTGCTCATTATCTTATCATTTTGTCAGATTCTGATCCATATTTGATCCCAAACAAACAAATAACACACGTATATGTAAATGATGTTGAAATTTTTTAGACAATTAATATTTGAATTTTAGCATTGGATAAATCTATTCATCCATCCATCTATCTATCTATCTATCTATCTATATGATAGTCAATAGGTAAAACAATACTTAATGTTTGCCGACGTGTTTAGTCATCTGGCTTTATCAAAGCAAGTAATGATATTGTTTTGTACATGTCTAATATAAGCAAAAGTGAAATGTTAGTTAATTGAAATTCAAAATTTATAAAATGCTCATAAATATTCATCAGATTAAATTACATCACGTAACATCCTTGAAAATTTATAGCCCCAACTATAATATAGAATGGACTATAATATGGAATCCAGCCAGCGACAATATCAAGAAGCAAATCTGTATTTTACAAAAACATACTAAATGTATTGATTCACAAAATGGATAAAAGAGACTTTCACAAATGGGAGCATGGCTACCAGGGTTCAGATAGAATATCACACACAAAAACTTTATTTTAAAATTATCTTGATGATGATGAAAATCTCCCTCATGGAAGATTTTCCAGATTTACTGAACTTGATGGCTCTTGTTTTTCACATTTTTACAGGTATTGTTTTTCCTATTGTCTATCTTATTCATTTTGTCTTTTACTACAGATACATTCTGAGAATTTTCACACACACACATATATATATTGATTAAATAACAGGAGATTATGAATGTAACCATTTTCTTTTAAATTTTTAACATTTTCATAGTTATGTCTGTTGACTTGGGACAGGAGAAAATTCTTGTTAAAAAATTAAAAGGTTAAATTCATTAAATTATTAATGGTTAAATTTAATAAAAAAATTCAACATCATTTACTCACTTTTGTTTATTAGACAAATATATATATATATTTAAATTATTTGCTCTGGATTTACATTGAGCTCTCTGGATTTTATCCTCCTTAGGTTTACCCATATGGATTACCTAGTTTTTTATAAACTATATATATATATATATATATATATATATATATGTGTGTGTGTGTTAAAGCAGCCCACACTCAACAAAATTACATTTCAAACTAGTCACAACATATTACAATGCATTTAAACACATATTTCTGTTGATAACATTTCTTTCTCTCAGGTGGTCATGTATGACATCATAAAACCACATTACAAATTTACGAGCTGCGTCTGCTATTCCATGACCTTTATCATCACATAGGAAACTTTGATGGTGAACATAACAGGATGTTATCTTTGATGGTGAACATCTCTGTTGTAATGTCCATATAACCGCTCTGATGATGGCTCATGTGAGCTGAAAGTTTAGATCACGGAACAGCATAATAAAAAATATCCAAATATTGGATAGTTTTTGCCTTTATTTTCTTCCAAACCTAAAGCCAATATACAAAGCTTAGAACAGCTCATGATCAAACATAACAGACATTCATTTTCTGTTATATTTAACAACATATGTTTGAATAATGATCTACTGCCCCAATACACTATATATATATATATATATATATATATATATATATATTTGAATAAAAACAGACCACTTTAAGGTTCCATGTAATAAGTTATTTCACCACAACCCCTTTAACAGGGCTCTGGATCATCAGACTTTACTTCCAAATGTTGAAATGAAAAATGGAAAGAAATTCACACATTTTTGATGGACTGCATCAATCATATGTAAAATTAACAAAGTGAGGAAGTGAGGTGGGAGAGAAGATATGAGTGGGTTAGATATGTAAAGCATATTAGAGTGTGCAGCTTATATTTTATAAAGAAACAATTTATACAAAAAATTAAATAGCAATGTTAATGAGATTAATGGCAAAATCACTTCAGTAAAAAGACAATGAAATATTAACTTACTATCAATTCCTTGAATAATAAGATCCTTATATTCGAGTTGTTGTCAGATTGAAGACACATGCCTAGTACTTTTGGCAATTTCAAATTGTCATCTTCAGGGTGCAATTTATATATATAAACTGTTATAATATATATAACTGTCAATAAATAGCATAATTTAAAAAAAATCTTTCAGTCTACACATATGGGAAAATTGCACCCAAATATCTGAAAATTTCATGGTTATCATATTTTAATTTTCTGATGAATCTTAATTTTTAAGTTAATGATTGCATAAGCTCATGGTGAATTCTATAACAATAAAATAACTGTAGAAATTCCCCTATTGCATCATTGAATACTTTCACATTATAACTATAAAAAGAATATTGCAATAACAATCATAAATATGAATGCTGGTCACTATTTTAAGAAGTAAGGGGGTACAAATGAAAAGATTTGAAACTAACAACGTTCTCTATTTCACTGAAACTGCCATTAAACACTTTTATCTTCTCTTCCTTCTTTCATATATTTTCTCACTGAAACCAAGTAGCGTCTTTGATGTCTTATTTTTCCACACAATCAAAACAGTCTATTATTTATGAGGTATTGGCAGGAGATATTAAACACTTCAATTTTTCCTTCTTTCTTTCATTTTCTCACTGAAACCAAGTAGTGTCTTTTCCCCTCTTTTGATTTGATGAAAATGGAAGAATCCATTATTTATGAGGGTGTAACATTTGTGTGATCAAACTAAGGAACTAATGAACGGAGACACAAACAATTATTATATAAATTATTGCCTAATTTTGTCTCTGTGATGCCGGTTCTTTTCTACTGAACCAGTGTATTTTGTTTCAGGGATTGAATTCCTGGTCACTAGATGACAGTGAAACAACATCAGCTTGTTAAACTAAAATGAACAAGAACTGGCTTTACAGGGACAACATTACACAATAATTAACATAATTATCCCACTCCAGCCAAAACAACGGATACCTGAAATTAACCCAAAAGTACTTGGCTGAAATGTTGTGCCTATTTTAATAAGATCTATGATAATCATGATCAGAAGAAGAGTCCAAATAAATATATATTGACAATTCCTCATCTAAAAAATGAAATGCAAAATTATATTTGTGAATTAATATCATTTAATTTAGAAATATCAAGGAAATACTTTGTAAGAAACTCTGGAATTTCAGCAATTCACACACACACACACACACACACACACACACACACATATATATGGTCTAATCAAAAAGTATCAGGGCTGTTGCTATGGTAATGGAGCTAAAGTATGCAGAGTGAAGCTGCTTGGCACAGATTGTCCTTTGACTTCTTTTATGCATGCACACTCAATTGCAATGTTCTCACTCATTTCCATTATAGAAGTATTTGGAAAGAATGTAAAGTGTGGTCGTCTCATCACACCACAGAGTTTCCATAATTGACCATAACTTGTGCGGCAGTTTTTGTTCAAGCATAACATTTTCCAGGTCTGATAACCAATATATTTACCAGATCTTGCCCCTTGCAATCTTTTTCCTCATCAAAAATCAAATCCCATTTGAAAGGAACAAGATTTCAAGACATTAAGGAACTCTAAGGAAATGCAATAAGGCTGTTGCTTGCTATCCTGAAAAAAGTTTTGGCAATAATTCCATCAATGGAAATGATGCTGGATAAAGTGTGTAACTTCAGAAGGAGACTATTTTGAAGGAAATTAAATGCCAAACTGATATATGTTGTAGTTTTCTCTATTTACATTATTCAGATTATTGGCCTCATCTTTGTCGCCATTTTTATTACGTTTCAGCCGTTGTATGCTCTGGCCTTCTTCAGGTGGTTGGAATGTTGACCTGAACCCTTTATTTTGCTCACTGGGGTAGACTGTTCTAGTTCCATGTTTAATGGATGTCAGTTGTCAGTTATCTCCTGTTAATTCCCCTCTCTAAGTTCTCCACTGCCTTAACCGGGTATTGAACTCGTACTCTTTGGGTCCTGTCACTGGATCTAACTAACGCCTTTATCCACTGTGCCATGTGTCCTTAAACATGGCATGTGGAACTAGAACAGTCTATTTTCAGTGAGTGAAATAAAGGGTTCAGTTTGACATTCCAACCACCTGCAGAAGGCTGGAGCATACAACGGCCGAAACGTAATAAATATGTGGACAAAGATGAGGACAATAGTCCGAATAATGTAAATAGTGTACATAATACCTCATCTCAGAAATATAGACAGATGTTGTAGTTTTCATTTTATAGCACAAGTCCTGACCTTGTATATGCTAAAAAGTGCTTGGTTTAACCTACTTCCCAACATCTGGCCAGCAACCTCTACAATCTGAAAAGAGTTGATAAGCTGTAAAAAAAAATAAAAAATAAATCAATCCCAAAATGCCAAAAGCTGACCAAATGTCTGAACATTTTCTTGGTCAAGACAAGGATGTTTGAGTACCCCTCCCCCTATTACAAATACAGTTAAATAAAAAATAAGGATTAGACAAAAATGGAAAGGACAATTACTGTATATACTCATGTATAAACTGACTTTATTTATTGTGTGATCCCTGAATTGTTTTGTCTGAATTTTAACCCCTCTAGAAAAAAAATTGACATGTATAGTGCAACAGTCATCAAAAATGCATAACTTTTAACCACTTCTAAAAAGGCACCTGTGTAAAGTGCAACTGCCTACTATTTTGTGTAAAAACTGACCATAAAAACTTGCACTATACTCAAGTATCTCTATTCATAAAAGGCAGGATGTGTGTGTGTGTGTGTAATGAATGCATGGCCACAATTTCCGACGGATTTGCACCAAAATTTACATGCACATGCTCCAAGTTAGTGGGAAGGCCAAGACCGACTTTGCATTTCCGAACTCCCATTGATAGTGCAAATAAAGACTTTTTCATGCTTCTACAGCAGTTTTCATGGAGTTTGCGGCCATTTTCTACTGGCCAGAGTGAGAGCCAATAGCTGGCTGCCATGAATAGGCAGGAAGATTCTATTGGCCAGCGTGAGAGCCAACAGCTGACTGACACGTATATTAACTAGCATGCAAAAAAATTGATAGCTGCATTCATCACAAGTGGGAAAAATTTAAATCTGCATGGCACTTTACTCTAATTGGCTCATTCGTTTGCTTAAACACAACGTTGATTCTGATTCCACAGAATTGGGTTGGGTGTGAAAAAGTATTTGTTGTTAACATTCTTTTTTCATTCGTTTTTTCCAGTTACGAGTCCTTTTTTAAAGCTGATCATTTTGTGTTCATTTTGCTTAGTTCTTTTTTCGTAACAGATTTAATGTTTAATATAGAGCTTAGAAAAAATTTGCAGTGTGAGATAGGTAAGAAATAAGGCATGTAGCAACATCAGCACCGCAAAGGGCACTCCTTTAAAGGCAAGGAAGGGCAAAAATGTTTTAAGTCAAGTGATAGTGATTGCTGTATGAGTTGTGCGATTTTTGAATCAAGCATGGGCAACGCCGGGTCATGCTGCTAGTATTCTATATTTTGATGTATTTGTATTTCAACTGATTTTACTGTTGAATTACACTGCAATTAATGTTTATATAAGAATATAAAAAATAATTACACTTGAACAAGGATGAGTTAAAAAGTAATGCCTGTTTGAATTTAATTTTAAAAATATTAGAATTTGTATTTACATTCAGACTAATATCTTCATCTTTGTTGTTATTATCAAAACATTTCAGCTGTTGTTACCTCTGGTCTTCTTCAGGTATCTGTCAATCTGAGTAACCTTCAGGGGATTCCAAATTGAATCTGTTGTTCAATATACAGAGGAGGAAATTTTTAATATGAACCAATTGCCATCTTCTATCTTCTATCTTCTTAAATCCCATTCATCTTTTATCCTTTCCTCAATCCCCACTATACCCAGTCTTTTCTCTCACTTTCACTCTCTGTCCCCACTGTGTACTAGTGGCATTCCTACCTTGCTTGGGGTGAATAATTAAAAAAAATTTAAAAGAAGTAATAACAGTTATCTCCCTTTAATTTTCCATCTTTTGATTTCTCACTGAAGTGAGACATTTGACATAGTGAAAATTCAATTTAACACTTTTGGTGAAGCTAATTTTCAGGCAAGTGATATTCACTGTGTTAGTTTTAAATAGAATCGGCTAGCAAGCAGATAACTTTGTGAGTTAGTTCCCTTGGCACAGAGAATTAATCTGAACCTGAGAAAAGGTTGAAATAGACATGCTGTGACCAATGTCCAGATTCATACCAATGGGGAATAAAAGATATTCGTAGATGGTAACTGATGACCTCACCCTAACTTAAAGTTAGTAATTTTTTAGAGTACAAATATCGCCTATTGTAAGTACAATGTTTATGTCATATTTTATTGTTGCTTTACATTGTTACAATTAATAAAAATGATATTTTGGGACCCGTCTTTTCATTTCCCTTAGTACGTTATCTTTATATTTGGGAGCTCCTTGAGGTATGAAGCCATTATCAAATAACAATCCAACAGCTGCTATGATGGCCTCCCAGAGCAAAAAAGCTATCTCCCTTTGAAACCATTCTGGGCACAACATGTTCATACATTAAAGACATCTTCATCAATGATGTGCATTTGGTTGTATCTGGAAAGATTTGGGCTAACATTCAAGAACATGAAACAATTAAAAAATCTTGCCAGAGTGTTAAGTTTTCAAGTCAAGGAGAGGGAACAGAAAACTTGAGCTCCTGGGTATCCTTGATATAATTTCTTGCTACAACAACTTTGTGCGAAAAAACTTGCAAGCCACTTACCTTTATGAGTGAATATGGTTATATCCAGCTAGGATGATGAAGTGAATGATACCTCCTCAAATAGATGGTAAAGGACACTATTAAGATGATCCTGCACAAAGTGATTGGCTTGATGCAAGTTCTCTCACCCCTAGGATCTCACTGGACATTGATGGATCCATCATCAAGGATGTGTGCTAACTACGTCATGTGAAAAATATTCATTTTATCAGTTTGGCCGAGCTCAGTTCAACAATATACGTCATCAACCTGACAATCCCGTTGTGGGTGACACTGTTGCCACTGATCTAACCATAATGTGTGCATCAGTGGATCTCAGATTTTCTGACTGGGTAAATAAGAATATGCATGAAGGCTGCAAATGAAAGACTGATAAAATTATGGCTCAAGCAAACTTGGGGACTGAAAGAGTACAGTTTGTCTATAGATGTGTTGGAGGTGCTTATTTACTTACTTTTCCCTATAAAGGAAGATAACTCAAAATGCAATGGAGTTACATCCCTTGTCTGCTAGTTGGACTGCAGCACTTCCAAATTCAACATGGTGATAAACTGACACGCATGAGGAACTCATAGTTTAAATTTAAACAAATCCTTGTTGTTCTCAGGCAGTAAATGAATAAAAGTTATTTTATTATGTGTTAAAATACACTTGTCTTTTATTTTCATTCATTTTTGTTCATCCCAACAACTTGGGATATGACAAAATGCAACTAGTCTAGACAAATCAAAACAAAGCCAACAATCTGACCAGGGTACTACAGAGATGGTTTGATGTGAGAAACAAAGGAGACGAATTTGCGCATTCTAGTCAAATAATAACCATACATCAACAAAGCAAGTATCCTTAGATGAAGCAGACTTTGTAAGATGTGTCAGCTTATAATTGTTAAAAATTGTGGATTGACTGTAGTGAGAGAATGGTGGGTTCTTGCTGTGAAAGAATAACAGTTCTTGCTGCAAAAGAATAACAGGTCTTACTGTAAAAGAACAAGTAATATATATTTGTAATATATTTGAGGGTTGCTGCCAGGGTCGGATTATGACCTTTTGGGTCCCTTAGGCTAATGAAATTATGCCCCCCCCCGCACCTCAGACAAAGCCAGCCTCTAACTTACCCACACCTATCTTGAATATTTTTTCTCATGATATATTTTAGCAACATTTACATAGCTTTAAGTAAACTTATTACAAATTCTTTAAATAAACTAGAATAGCTATCTTTTGTTTGTCAATAAAAATATTCTTAAAGAAATACCACTATTTTACTATTTATTGCAAACAAAATTCACACATATTTCAACAAATCTGTAGTAAACAAACATTTTTTATTACCAGCATTATAACAATAAAACATTTGAAATAAATATGAGTTTATCATATTGATATCATTTCAATTTATGAAAATATTTTGAAGTTATAATATCTATAAAATTAAAATCATTGCTTTATAAAAGCTTGAGAGGCCCTAGACTGCAGCCTATACTAGCCTAAAGGATAATTCAGACCTGGACACAAGGCTGCAGCCTATACTCACCTAAAGGATAATTCGGACCTGGACCCGAGGATGCAGCGTATACTAGCCTAAAGGATAATTCGGACCTGGACCCAAGGCTGCAGACTATACTAGCCTAAAGGATAATTTGGACCTGGACCCGAGGCTGCAGCCTATACTAGCCTAAAGGATAATTCGGACCTGGACCGAAGGCTGCAGCGTATACTAGCCTAAAGGATAATCTGGCACTTCATATTGATATTGACAATATTCTGGATAAACACTTTCAAATAGGATTATCCAAGTTGTTGAAATCTATTTTATAATCATAGTATATGTACTCCTTGTCTAACAATCTTTTCCAAGAGTATGCTATCTACCTGAAATTTATCTATTTTATAAACATATTATCTGTACCTCTTGTCTAACAATTTTTTCCAAGAGCATGCTATCTGCCTGGTGTCTCATGGCAGATAAGACCTCTTGGTGATGTTTCTCTAGTTAAATTGTTTCACAGGATGGAGTGATTGGCCACAACACCCAACCAATACTTTGAGGAAAGGTTGATTTTCTGTCAGGGTTTTTTTATTTTCCCTTAGTTAATCATGTTCCCATGCTAACAAGTTCCATCTACACAGGTTTGTGAATTTAGAATTTTCCTTCTTGACTGGTTGGTAAATCATTGCTTTATAAAAGCTTTAAAGTACTCTAGGCTGCAGCCTATACAAGCCTAAAGGCTAATCCAGTTCTGCTTACAGCTGGTAATATGACTGGTGCTGTTTTTTATCTACCACAAAGTCCAAGAAAAAAAAATTACTTCCTCTCCAACTTGGTGTTTTCTTTGCCATGATTTGGAATCCTGAAACCATTTTGGTCTGATTTGTGTTCTTGTACTATTAAATCTTTTATAATTAAAGATGATTAGGTATTTCTGTTCAACTAACTCTCATATAAAGCAGAAATATTAGGAAAATTAATGACAAAGTGGAAAATTTTTTTTTATAACTTGCTACTTCATTTAGGACTTCATTAAACTAAAGTGATGTTTCCTCTGCATGCAGGTAGGGAGGGGTACACAAATTTTAAACTTTTAAATTAATTTTTTTTTTAAAGTATGTGTTTGGGTATATATTCTAGTCCAGAACTTCCTAACCTATGGTCAAAATGGGTTATGGCAAATTTGATGTGGGCCACAGAAATTTTATAATTTTCACTTGGCCACTAGGCTAATATATCAGCCACAGATTCTTGTGAACGGGCCACAGAGATTTTATTAAATACTAGTCCTTAAATTAATGAAATTAAATGTATGTAAGTAATTTTAATATATTTAGATTATGAAAATTTACTAATTAATTAGTGTTTGAATAATTTTTAATCAGTCAGGCATTGTAAATACTGTTTTCATCTGACTGTAGAAAGAAAATTATATCATTTCAGTTTTGTGAAAATCTTGCTCAGTACAATTATAACTGTTCTGCTTTGATTTTATGAATATACCACTATTTGTTTATAAGTAGATATATCCATAAAAAACTCTTATTATTGGTTTATTAAGGAATATATAGGAAAAATTGTAAAAATAAATGTTGATAATAAATGGTTGTTTCATTGGAGATGTGAAATATTTTAGATGCTTGTAAAATTGTGTGTGTCCAATAAATAGACATAGTTGTATTTTTATTGGATATATTCTATATAAAATGGAAGTAATTTTTTTTTACACTACAATAATTTCATGGGTCACAAAAAATTCTGGGTTCAAAGTGGGCCATGAGCTAAAAAGGTTGGGAAACACTGCAGTCTAGCCCATTTCATTTAGTTTCTTTTTCTTTGTTTGTTGAACATAGGCAAAATTATCAAATGAAAGGACAATGTTTTTGAAAACGTGTTGAAAATTGCTTCTCAGGGAGTCAGATATGTGGCTTTTTTCTTCTGGCTTTTTTGCTTCTGCTGGTTTTTTTCTTCTTCTGGCTTGCTTCAATGGTTGCTTTTATTTACGGTTTGATATAACCTTTTCCACCATTCTGATTGGTATTTCAAACAAAAGAGCCACAATGAAAGAGAGACCATATGATAGAGTGAGGTGACCAATGAAAGCATATGTCTGAAAAAAGAAAGAGGTTTCAGATAAAACTCAAGCTTAAGAAAATAACCTTAAGTAAATCTGTTTGAATTTCTGGGATGAGTAGTTGTAACTATTGCAGACTATTGACCTCATCTTCATTGTTGTTATCACAATGTTTCGGCCATTGTGCCTTTCGACCTTCATCAGGTGTATAACAATCAAGGTAACTTACAATAAAAGTTGGAGTTAAATAAAGACACAAAGTATTTTTTCTAAATCATTACTGCTTTTTGAGGAAATGAGTTTAAAGATTAATTTCACATTAAAAATTGTAGATTATTTACCCTATTCGGACTATTGTCCTCATTTATGTCGCCATATTTATTACAACGTTCTGGATGTTGTATGCTCCGGCTTTCATCAGGTGGTTGGAATGCCGAACTTAACCTTTTATTTCACTCACTAGGGTAGACTGTTCTAGTTCCATGTGCCATGTTTAATGGACGTCAGTTATCTTCTGAAGAAGGCCAGGGTGTACAACGGCCGAAACGTTGTAATAAATATGGCGACAAAGATGAGGACAATAGTCCAAATAATTTACATAATACCTCATCTCAGAAATATAGACAGATACTAAAAACTGTAGTGTTGAAATTTCATTCTGGTGATCAGTAAAGCCTTATAGCACAACCTTATAAAATTTATAATTTGCTGAAGCTTTATAAATTGTATATGGTCAAGACGCACGGCACAAGGACATTATTACTAAATCATTGTGTCATCAAATAAGACCATTTACTTCAAAGTACTGAACAATTTATTAGGTTGGTACAAAAATAATGACGTAATAATGTCGTTTTTTGACGTATTTTTTAATGTCAAAAAATGACATTATTACGTCATTATTTTTGCACCAACCTAATAGCTATATCATGATGTAATACAATACAATGAAGTAGTTTTAGTGTGATTTTCAATAAACAATGTAAATTTAAAATATTTTGTCTTATATATTGTGTCAAGTTGTATTTTGGTATTATATGCACTTTTATCTATTTTTTGTTTTTATTAATTATGATCTAACAAATCTTATTTATTGAGTAGCGTTTTTTTGTTATCCTTTATAATTTTTTTTTTTACAATTTTTGCTTCTTGAATACAGTACAAAAATTGCATATTTTGTTTGTGATGGATTCATAATTAGAATTCTGGTTTGAATAAATTTTCCATTCAATGTTTCTAATGCAAAAGATATCAATTTTATTTGGATTTATTCTTGAAATAGTAAAATTTTAAAGTCAGTTTGTAAGCAAAACCATGGAAATTAGATATTCCTGTACATTTTCAAATGGTCAAAAATTGTTAAGAACTATGAATCTAATTTTGATGTCAGTACTTACCACATGAAACCTTAGTTTTCACACTTTTGATTTTATAAAAAAGGGAAAATTCTATCTGCCCCGCAACTCTATTATGGCTCATTCTGTTTCCACAGAGCCCAAGTAAACACTTCCTGATCCTGGGATTGAACACAGAATTACAATGTGAGACAATAATCTAGTGGATTAAAGTGGTGGTTCATGAATTTGGTAGCATAGTATCTGTGAGTTCATTCCCTGGATTGGGCAGTGTAGTACTTGGATTTGATGGGAACAAGGTGAGTAATAACTGAGCAGTTAAATTAAAAATAAGATAAGACAAGGCAAGTACTATTAAAAATAAGATGAGATATTCAGGTCTGAATTCTCTTTAGGTTACCTGGATTTAAAATTTAAAATACACCTGATGAATATCTGTCTATATTTCTGAGATGAGGTATTATGTACATTATTTACATTATTTGAACCCTTTATTTCGCTCACTGGGGTAGACTGTTCTAGTTCCACGTGCCATGTTTAATGGATGTCAGTTATCAGTTATCTCCTGTTAATTTTCCCTCTGAAAGTTCTCCACTGCCTTAACCGGGTATTGAACTCACACTCTTTGGGTCCTGTCACTGGATCTAACCAACACTTTTATCCACTGTTCCATGTGTCCTTGAGGGTTAAGTTCGACATTCCAACCACCTGAAGAAGGCTGGAGCGTACAACGGCTGAAACGTAATAAATATGGCGACAAAGCTGAGAACAATAGTCCGAATAATGTAAATAAAGTACACCTGATGAAGAGCACAACAAATGTTGTGAAGAGTTGGGGGGACAATCATCCAAATATAAATAGTATTAGATTCACTTTTTAAATAAAGGGTTAAAGAGTAAATGAAGGGTTCAGTTTGGTATTCCTTGTAGGTTACCTTGATCTATATACACTTGATGAAGTCTGGAGAGCACAACAGTCGAAATGTTATTAGAACAGGAACAAAGAAGAGGACAATAGTCTGCATATAAATAGTGTAAATAAACCTTTTTTTTTAATAACTGGACATTGCTATATTTTAAAAGACTTACTGCTATACTTTATATTTTGAGCAGTGAAGTGTATTCAGACCAATTTAAAATTCAAATAATATCTTTATGATAGAAATGCATAGCGACTGAGGGATTTACTGATAAAAGTTACATTTTGCATGAATATACTAGAGAAATGCATGAAGATAATTTCAATATAGAAAAACATTGCTATACTATTGTCTAAGCAAATCATATAAACTTCAATAATTCAAATTTGGTTTGAAAAAATTATCAAATTTTAAACAATCAGTTTAGATGTCAAAACAAAGCCTGTGTTAAAATTTTAGCTGGTATCAATATGTTTTATTGAAGTTATTTGATGTATTCTAAAAAAACTGCCATCTGAAGTTAGGCAAAACCAAATAATCACATTTTACTTCAATTAAAAGGTAATAAAATCAAATATTTATCAACACCTATAACAGAAATAACAAACACATATTTTGAATCCTTTAATATAGTGACCTTTCTTCTCAATAACTGCCAGTAATCTTTTATCCACTGATTTTTGTTAATTTTTTTTTTACTTTAGCAGGTTCAATTTCTGATATAGTAATTTTAATTGCTTCCCATACATTTCCTTTGCTGTTATATTGTTTGTCACTGTCATATAATTTCATTTTCACAATTGACCATAGATTTTCGATTGGATTGAGATCAGGAATGGTGGTGGCCATTTCATTTTCTTCTCTCCTGTAAATCTTTTGTGCTCAAAGAATTCACAGGTAAGCTTAGATACATGAGAAGGAGCAGTCAAGCATAAATACACACTTAATTTTGAAACTGCGAGACTGGGACTTGTACTGTTCAAAGAAAATCTTGTTCATAAAATCACAATAGATAGTACTGTTCAGTTTAGCTGCTTCATTGACTTTGAATGGTGTAATAATGGTTTGGTTGACAATTCCAGCCTATATCATAACACTACCACCTCCTTGTTGCTTTCTTTTAGCCACAAGCATGTCTAAAATCCATCCTTTGGCCTATTCATCAGATTTGTCAAATGTCACTTGAGATTCATTCATGAAAATTAATTTAGAAAACTCAGTTTTTATGTATTTTTTTTGGCCCAATTTTGACACTTTAAAATATTTGCTTTAGTGAGGGAAGGTTGCCTAGGAGATCTTTTTACAGATCCCAACTCAGAAAGTATTCTACACTTTTTGTCCTTCTTGATTCTCTTAATTCCAGCCTTGTCAAAGATCTGAGCACCAGTCAAAAAGTGGTTGTTTCACTATCACTCAATCTAGTTTACATTCATCTCAAGGAAGCAAGTTCTTAAAGCTTTTTTCTTTCCTTTGAGTTCTTAACTTATATTTTCAACAGCCTTTTTCATCATTTGATGATCTCTGTAAAGCTCCTTTGATATCTCCAATGTGGACATTCTTTCACTCAATAACTTTGTTATTTTTTGTTTTTCAGCAGTTTTTAGATTCTTCCCTTTACCCATGTTTCAACATATATTATGGACAAAAAGAAAAAATAGTTTTTATTACATTTCACAGGTCTTAAGCTAATATTAACTTGGTCTTCATAATAACTTCAGTCAGTCTGTTACCATGAATTCCAAATATCTCAAATACTAATTATTAAAAATGGTAGAAAATTTAATTAAATATTTTACAAAGGGTGGAAATGGATGAGTTTAAATTTGACAAGTAGTGGATCAGAACTTTTAGTGTTATTGAGGTTTATTTGATTTGCATAATAACTTCAGACAGGCTGTAGAATGTATTTTACTACAGGAATACATTACAAATGAATTTACTACAGAAATACACTGCAAATAATTTTATGATTGAAATATGTTTCAAATAATTATTAATATAGAAATATATTACAAGTAAGTTTTATAACAGAAATGAAGTACATATAATTTACATTAGATTATACCGATTTTTCTAGAGAAATGTGTTAACATATCGACTGACAACTGCAAGAGGTATGAAGTATGCTTTCCTTCAAATTTTATCAGTCCAGCAGTAGTCATTTATCTTGTATACCGAGAGCTACCCTACCTTTACTGCCTTGGGTATCTATATAGTCTATGCCTGAGCTATACTAATTCAGCAGTCATTTACATATTTTTTTCCCAATGTATTCATATAGTAAAAAGCATTTTCTAATGTATTCCCATAGTAAAAAGCATTTTCTTATGCATCTCTATAGTAAATATTATTTTCTAATGCATTCCAATTTTTGGCAGTTTTTATGATGCCAACTACAAGTTAACTCATGCCTGGCATTTTCAGATAAACAACAAGTTTATTTACAATGATACTTTTAGTGCAAAAACAATGTTAAGGCTTCAGTTGAAGCTTTAAATCAACTTGCATAATTTTTTGTTACCTAAGCTTTTTATAAAATTATAAAATTGACATTTGACGTCAGATTTCGTAATTGACAGTCAATGTGTTAAAAGTCTCAGAACAAAGAAAAAAGAATGGATGGTGCTGGTTGACAAAACATATGCAGGATACATAGTGGTTACATTCCATCACTGCCAATCAGACCCTGAACTACTACTAGTGACGATGAACCGATGTCCCCTTGAGAAGGCACTGTGTCTTGAGAGGATATAGGGCTTCAAACTCACAACCAACTTCAAGTGGAATTCCTATATAAAACCCATGACTAAAGATGCAGGTAAAATGATTGGCTTCCTGTACTACTCCAGTAAGCACCTGACTCCTCATGCTATCCTCTAACTTTATAAGAACCAGATCAGGCCAAAAATTGAATAATGTTACCATGTTTGGAAAAGAGCTGCCCAGACCTCACTTTCCAGTTCAGAAGTGTCTCCGAGTCCTTGTTGCAGAAGAATTATTTCCTACACTCCAACCTCTCTCTAACAGGCAGAACGTAGTGAGTCTCTCACCGCTGTATTACTACAACCGTGGAAAGTGCTCAGATGAACTGCATCTCCTGGTTCCACTAGGTCTGACCTTCATCGCTAGAATCAGTCATGCCACTTACTCTATATTCCATTGGCTGGAAGTTCCACTCAAATAGCTTCTCACAAACGACTGCCCTGTGTGAGGAACAGACTCCCAAGCGGATGTTTCCCTGATCACTACAATCTCAACCTATAGTCAACCGTTATCTTCCCCTCCTATCCATATAAACTATCCCTTAGCATAACCCTCTACCTTGAGTGGCCCCAGGGCTTTTTACAGGGTGAACTATATTGTAAAAAAGAAATCTTAACAGTTAACCTGCTTTTGAGATAATCAATGAACTCTTCTTTTGTTGTTTGAAAAAACAGCTTTATCTGTTTTTAACAATGATTCCTTAAATTCTATTTTCTTGCATTATAGAATGTATAGGCTGGCCCTAAATGGCAAATTGTTGGTTAGAACTTTAACAAGCCAAACTGAATTGAGGTGGTTTAAACCCTGTATGTATTGAATTCTGACTGTGCTGGGTTGTCTTTTGTTTAAATTTTGATTTAAGACGAAAACAATGTGAAGACAGATGGCTGCAAGAATAGAACAGATATTTGACATATTGATTCTTTAGTGAGACAAGCCAGCACATGATACACTATTTACATTATTCGGACTATTGTCCTCGTCTTTGTCGCCATATTTATTACAATGTTTCAGCCATTGTACGCTCAGGCCTTCTTCAGGTGGTTGGAACGTACAACGTCCGAAACGTAATAAATATGGCGACAAAGATGAGTACAATAGTTCCAAATAATGTAAATAGTGTACATAATACCTCATCTTAGAAATATAGACAGATCCAGCACATGATGATGGGTAGTTGATCAACTAGTTGACACCTGTTCTATCTACCTCACTAAGAAATGATCGTACAATTACTGTCCTTCATAAAATGAATAAAAAAAATAAATTGTGTTACTGATTCAGTCAATTATGTAGTGTTGAGGTCTGAAGAGCTGAAGACAGATGACACAATGCAACACATGGCAAGAATAAAAAGAAAGGTAGATCATAATATATGCTTACAGTTGTTGCAACTGACAGGTAGAGGGGGGCCATATTCATTCTCATGCCGACCATGATGACAATTGGATGAAGAATATAGGCACCATACGTTAAACGACTCAGGAACACCCAAAATCTCAAGGAAAGTATATCACTGATGATACCTGAAAAGAAAATTGTTAGATTCTGACTACATGAATAGATTTGGAATTATTTTACTTCAGAAATACATTATAAATGAATTTCGAAATTATGATTACTATAGAATTGTATCAGAAAGAAGATTAAATATCAGAATTTATGACTAAGAATTTTTTACAATAGGAATGAGCTGAAAATCCTTTTTACTATAGGAATGCACTGGAAAATGAGCTTTACTATAAAAATGCATTGGAAAATTATTTTTACTATAGAATTACATTGGAAAATGATTTTTACTATAGGAATGTATTGGAAAATGATTTTTAGTATTCCTATACTAAAAATGCTTTTTACTATATGAATGCATTGGAAAATGCTTTTTACTATATGAATGCATTGGAAAATAATTTTTACAATAGGAATGCATTGGAAAATGATTTTTACTATCGGAATGCATTAGAAAATGCTTTTTACTATATGAATGCACTGGAAAATAATTTTTACCATAGGAATGCATTAGAAAATGCTTTTTACTGTTGGAATGCATTGAAAAATAATTTTTACTATAGGAATTCATTAGAAAATGCTTTTTACTATAGGAATGCACTGGAAAATACCTTTTTACTATAGGCATGCATTGGAAAATAATTTACACTATAAGAATACATTGGAAAATGCTTCTTACTCTACAAACACACTGAAAAATAATTTTTTATAAGAATGATTTTGTTGGTGGAAAGCTTGTGCAAGGTTGCATTGTATGTTTACATTTACTTTACTTAATATTCTCTAAATACAGAATTTTATTGGTGAGATCTTGCTGGAATTAAGTGGTAAACATCCTTTGCTCTTTAGATATCTGCAGAGAAATTAAGAAAGAAATATTAACATTAAATTAGTTTTGCTTCCAAAAGTAAAAAATCTGTTTTCTTAAGAGACATTGTCTCATGATGTCTTACCTCCATTCCCAGAAGCACAAATGATAATCACCCAACTGACTGCCATTGCCCAAAGTGGGTGTGACACAACTTCATAGGCAGTATACTGGCTGTTTAACCATGTGGCTGGATTTTCTTTTCTGTTCATCGTGTATTTGATATACGAAAGGAAAAAACAAATGCCTGCTGCAAAAATCCAACCACATAACTGGAAGACCTGAAGAGAAGAAACAACTACAATAAATCAAATATCAAGAGTGATATTTTCTGGAAATGGATCCATAAAAAATTGGGATCAGACAATGCACCAGATTTATGTAATTGGTTGAGGTAGATTGGCTACTTCCCTTACAAAATGCCACCATATCACCTCCAGTCTAATAGGATTGCAGGAAAAATGGCGCAGACGGTAAAAGTGGGATTGAAGATATTTTCCCCAAGTAGAGATAGTATAGATAATTAATTAATGTTACTGCTTCATTTTAGGACAATTCCACATGTAGACAGATTGCAAAGCCCATATGCATTAATGGGAAGACAGATAAGGTCTCCATTAACAATGTTTTAATAAATGAAAAGATGTGGCATAAAAACAAAAAAGTAGCAAGTCCTGAGTGAGGTAATTTCTTCATTCAAAGAGGACCTGATACAACCATTATATCAAAGAAATGGAAAAACCTAATGACTCATTCTGAGCAAATCAGACCCAGAATTGAAGAAGATGTGATGTAGGAAAATCTTCACAAGAGAAGAAAGGATGAGTTCTTCAGATCAGGAAAATGTAATGGAAAACATGCCTATGGAATTATAGTGGGAGTGACTCAAATGCGGAAGAAGATGAAATGAAACTAAGATCTACATTAAAATGAACAAGACATTAAACCTCAAGGAAGAGAGGTTAGAGTTCAAGAACAATGAAAGACTTTAAACATCTTTGGTTCAGGGAGGTGTGGTCAGATTGTCAAATAGGATTTTATCGATTTGCATATGTTGGTTATAGGATAAATAAAGTGTTGAGCAAAGAGTCAGATGACAGGAAGTTGACTCCTGATCACATGTTGTAAAACAACATGATACAACAGAAAGAAAAAAGGTTTTAAATTATGCAGAAAAAACATATACAGACATTTTTCCTTTGTCTTTTTGAAAGGAGAGCATTCCTGTGAAACCTTTTGCAAGCCAAAAAGGTCATAAACTGAAGAAGCAATGGAGTTGACATAATGCAATCTATTTTGTTGACAGAAGTGCTGCTAAATCTCAGGCCATTATGGTGTTCAGCACATAAGAACTGCCTATCCCTCCAACTTTCATGATTTTGACATGTGGAGATAAAAGAGAGATCAATTCTATATTACAATCAATATATAAACTGATCCCTCACTTTGTAGCCATGGTCATTACTATACATTTATATTTCAGAGAATGTAAATAAATTTAAGACATGCTTACAATAAATTATAATGTGGATATAAAATGGGGGATCAATTATATATTACAATCAATATATAAACTGATCCCTCATTTTGTAGCCATGGTCATTACTATACATTTATATTTTAGAGAATGTGAATAAATTTAAGACATGCTTACAATAAATTATAATATGGATATAAAATGGGGGATCAATTCTATATTATAATCAATATATAAACTGATCCCTCATTTTGTAACCATGGTCGTTACTATACATTTATATTTTAGAGAATGTAAATAAATTTAAAAGACATGCTTGTGTAGCCAATCAGTATTTCCACGACTTATCAAATCTTTGCAGGTTATTTAAAACCAGAAAATATTTTTAGATTGTAAGAATTTTTTAGATAACAATGGTTTAGTGATAGTC
The DNA here is from genome assembly GCA_903632075.3 of Acanthosepion pharaonis. Lineage (NCBI taxonomy): Eukaryota > Metazoa > Mollusca > Cephalopoda > Sepiida > Sepiidae > Acanthosepion > Acanthosepion pharaonis. The sequence continues at coordinate 300,076 of CAHIKZ030004540.1, forward strand.
ATTTTCCCACTACTTCCCTGTGCCTTTTCTATAAATATTTTCATGGCAATTGTTCTGATAATCTTTCTTCTTTAGTACCTAGATGTTATAAGTTTAAGTGCAGTACTAGATTGGCTGTAAGGTCTCATCATTTTACTGTTGAAATGGCTAGATGTAACTGTGTTCTATCTATGTTAATATCAATCATTACCTTTGGTCTTCTTAATTCCTGTTCTTTTTTTGTTCATTCTCAATAGTGTTTCTTTCTATATTCTCTCACACACAATAACCCCTTGCATCTTTATTGCCCTGCATGGGGTGAAATGATTAAACAAAACAGAAAAAAAAATGTGTCTCAGAAAAATTTCTCTGAATTCTGACCTTTGGAAAACTTCGCTTCCTGTTTTTCTGTTGCAAGAAATATCCAAGTAAAATTCCAATGAGAAATGGACTAATTCGGCACCAGGGTTTGGTGTACGTGTCGTCATCTAGAATGTTACTACAAAGCAGAAGAATTAAAAAGGTTGTTAAGATAAAGGAATCTTAAGACAAGAAATATGAAAAGTGTTTGTATTATGAATTTAGCTAAAGAATTTATATTTACCGAAAATAAAACAAATATAACAGGAACTAAAACCATATCTAAATCAAATTTGAAATTAAAATGAAAAAGATAAAATGTTCATTTAGATCATTCTAATTTTCAAATTAAATATAAACTGAATTTCAAAAATTTTAAATAGATATCTGTACTACATTATTGAGAATGTTTTTTATGCTCCATTCAGTTTGACATTCAGTTGAGTTCCAAAACAAAATACCCCCACATATATATATATATATATATATATATAGAGAGAGAGAGAGAGAGAGAGAGAGACCTACCAAGGTTTCACCTAAGCGGATCATCAGGGAAAGCTGGCTGCTCTACTTTTGTATTGAGCACTTTTAAGTCAGTTGTTTACTCGTATCGGAGTTTTTTTCTTTGGGCTTTGGATCTGTATGCTGTACAATTATTTTTGACAGACGTTCATGTTCATAGCTCTTTCTTTTTTTAAAACCTTTTTTCCATCGAGATTGATTTGACCATTAGCAAATCAAGAAACCGAAGGTTTTTCGAGATGAGTGTAATTACCTATATATATATATATATATATATATATATTATAGTAAAAAAAAAGGAAAGAACAGTAAGATATATAATCCAGTGTTCTTATTGATATTTTTATTTTTACAAAACAGTGCTTAATGTAAATTTACAGAGCATTTAATATATATATATATATATATATATATATATATTCAGTTGCATGGAAGTAGTTTGTAACCTCGGGTTTTATGTTTTGCAATCATTAAACTCGTCTATTTTTTCAAAAGTTGATATATTTATGCTTATTACTGTTTGATTATTTTCATGATGGTGGTAGAGGGGGGAATTATTCTTCTGTGTTTGTTTGGGATGACACTCTCACATATATAGACACACATGCAATGGAAAAACAAAAAAAGAAATATAGTTTGGTTTAACCCATCATACAACAAAACCATCAGGATATACATCAGCAGAACATTCCTAAATCTAATAGAAAAACATTTCCCTCGTAACAAGCTCTTTAGTAAAAATATTTAACAAAAACAACATGAAAATTATCTGCAGATGCACTAAGAAAATAACACAAATAATAAAAAGCCACAACAAAAAAATAACCTGCAATAGCACAATCAAAGACCCCCCCTATGCAACTGCAGAGACAAAACCACATGACCACTACAAGGAAACTGCCTACAAACATAATATACAAAGCTAAGGTAAGCACAAACAACATTACAATGCACTAAATTGGTTCCACAGAAGAAACATTCAAACAAAGAAAATACACCCATGACCTCTCATTCTCCAACAGAAAATACTCCAACAGCATCATGCTATTCACATACATATGGCAACTAAAAGACAAAATATCACACCAAAAATAAGCTGGGAATTCATGAAAACAACACATGTCTACAATAACATATCAAAGAGATGTCTACTTTGCGCAAAAAAGTAGCAATAATTTCCCACACTCAGCAAAAGAATTACTAAGCTCAAGAGTGGAAATAATTTCAAAATGCAGACATGAAAATAAATATCAACTATCACAGTTTATACCAAACAGATAATACTTACAACAAAACTGAACACAAATGGGAAAGAACCTACTGAAAAAATGGGAGAACACAAGGACACCAAAACTTAACCACCAACAGGAATCAATAACACTACCAGCACTGTTACCAACACTACCACCACCTCCACAAACACAACCACCACCATAACAATTAGTACAGCCATCATGAGAGATAAAACCATTAACACTTCAAAAATATTATTTTGTGATGACTATTATTACTTTTGATATTAGTATTGTTGTCACCATTTTATGAATCTACCAAAAATAACTATTGCTATTACTTTCACTATTAGTATTGTTGTTAACATTTTAAGAACCAGCACTTCATAACCATCTCTATCACTATTAGTACTGCTTTTTATCATTGTCATTGTTTTTTATTATTATTATTATTATGGTTACCACAACTATTATCATAATTACCATTGTTATTATTGACATTTTTTAATATTGCTTTTATTGTCATTATTATGATTATTGTTTCCATCATTATTAAGCCTAACTACCGTTTATCATAAACAATAACACACCAATTATTATTATTATATCAATAATAATATCAGAGTTATTATTATCATTAACATAATCACAATTGTCAATAAAACACCATCAGTTATCATTGCTAAAAATACAAACATCATCATCATCATGTCCACAGACAGAATCCAACATAACCAATGTGGTGGTAGTAGACCCAGATCAATGTTTGCGGACATGCGTCTACATATATGTGTGTATGTGTGAGCAAATGTAAGCTTGAGTGATGGTGCAGATAGCCAATCTGAAAAATATCAAGACCACTTCCACCTGTTCCTCATTGAGAGAACATTGCTACATATGTAACACTACAGTCTTGACACTGAAATAGAATGACTATTGCGTATATATGTGTATGCTCAAACACATGAATATGTAACTGTCCCTAACCTCAGATTATTTATATGGGTGTGTGCATACGAACTAAAATGTATACACCTCTATGTATTTATGTATGTCTATGTATGTGAGAGTGTCATCCCAAACAAACACAGAAGAAAATCCCTCCCTTCACCATACACAATCATAAATAGATCCACTTTTTAAAAAATAAACCAGTTTGTCTGATGATTGCAAAAGTATGAAACCCAGGGTTACGAAGTACTTCCATGCAATCAAATATGTTAGCTCTATCACAGATATTGAACATTTTCCACTAAGTACAGTGCATATATATATGTACTAATATATATATATATATATATATGTACTAAGTACAGTATATATATATATATATATATATATATATATATATATATATATATATAGTTAAACCTAAAGCGCCAGACAAACCTACCAAGATTTCACCTAAGTAGATCATCAGGAAAGCTGGCTAAAAAGGTAACGTAAGAACAGAATATTTATAGCCTATAAACAGAAAATCATGACCATGTGACCAACAAAACAAAACAAAAGTGTGTGTGTGTGGGGGGGATTGGGAGAAAACTCAGACAACGGGGGGTGGGGGTTAACCATTCATTCAAATCAAGATAAAACAACAAAACAAAACAAAAAAGAAAAAAAAATCAGGGGAGGAGACCTAGTCCAACAACCAACGTTTTCTGTGTCTACATTTACTTAGGATTTCGGTTTTTGAATTTAATTTTGATTATTTGCAACAGTTGAGCGAGAGATCAACAAAACTCCTTGTATCACCAAAGATGAATTGAAGGCAAGGATTATGGCAGCATTCACCAACTTAAACAAGGAGACCATCCAGAAAAATTACAGGAGAATCCAAAGCCATCTGTAGGCCATGGTTGAAGCCAATAGCGATTTTATTGAATAAATTTACTCTTTAATATTTCAAGATATTTTTGTGTAATTTTGGTAAATATATGTGTTAAAATAAGATGTTGTTTTCATTTTTGCCTAATTTAGATGTTAATTTATCATTTACCCACTGTATATGTGTGAATATGTATGTGTAAAATTTGAGGTATGAATTAATATGATTGCAGAGATAATATTAATAAAAAGAAATTAAAAGAAGAAAACTTATTTTTGCAGTGCATTTCGTTCTTTGAGGAATTTTGTGGCCTCAAAACTCAATGCACGAAAAGGGCAGTTTTTCCTTTGACACCACTAATATTTTAACGACCTTCACTCCTCACCAATGTTTATAGTTTTTAAAAAGAGATGACTAGAATTGTAACAAAACCTAAACATAAGATGAAAGTGAATCTATGCATTTTTTGTTCTTGAGATTTTACAACAGAAGTACTAAACACTATTTATTTGTTAGATTGTTTATTTACAAGAATAATTTTATATTTACAACATTCTAAAAACTAACATAATTAGAACTAATGCAATATTTATCATTTACCAATTTATAAAGAAATAAATGTGAAAACAATATTTTATTCATAAATTTATAAACATTTATTAAATTATAAAAATATGTGAACCAGATATCATGATTTTCCAAGCTTAGTTTAGATGTGGCACAAGGGTGAAAGTATGGGACACCCAGTGAGGATCAAACTCATTACTTGGTTGTCATTGTTCTAGCTAGACAAGCTGAGGTGCCCTGTGAACCAGCTATAAGGAAATCCTTATTTATCATTTTATAATGTTTGAATCAATTGTCTATTAGCTGATGTTCTGTCAAGCATTCCAATAAACAATCTAATATATAAATAAGGTTTATTATTTTTTGTTATCAATTCTCAAGAACGAAGAAAATGTATAAATTTACTTTTTTATATGTTTAGGTTTTATTAAAATTCTAATAATCGCTTTTTAAAACAATAAACATTGATGAGGAGTAAAGGTAGTTAAAATAATGGTGGTGTCAAAGGAAAAACTCTTTTTGATGCTCTGATTTTTTTTTCAGTGATGAATGTCCAAGATTGCCAGCAAATATAGAAAATTTGAGAAAACCAGATCCATGCACACAGAAAAAGTATCGCTGAGAAAAAAACAACATTATGAATTCAGATTGAAATTTGAAAACATTCTAAAATATTAAAAAATCTCTCAAACTGAAAAAGAAACTATGGAGGACAATAAGTGTTGTAACTTTGACAACATTAAATGAAAGGTAATTAATTATGTTCTTATTATTGTCATTTTTTTTAAAAAAAAGGAACAAGGTAACTTTCCTTTAGATTTTTGATGTTTATATGGTCATACATAAACATGTCATCTTGAGAACTAAATAGACACCAAATTTGAATGTATAATGTTAAAATAGAAACCATTTGGATGTATAACATTTTTTCTCAATAAAACTTTGTCAATAAACTTTGACATTTGCCTTTGATGTAGTTCCTCAAGGAATATATATATATATATATTTTATAGGCACAGTACTTAGTGGAAAGTGTTCAATATCAGAGATAGAGCTAACATAATAAGTTTTATGGATATGAATTTCTGACTCTGAGTTGCATGCTTTCATGATCATCAGATGAACTGATGGTGGCAAAAGCGTGAAATCCAAGGTCACAAACTCATATCCATACAACTTATATATAGTGGGGAGAAAAAATATTCATACACCATGAATTTTTTTTTATTTAACATAGTTAGATTTTAAAAAATTTGGAAGTAAAAATTTATTCATTCAAAATTATAATACCTATTTAATACTTTGTAGCTTATCCCTTACTCAATTCAACAGCAATCGGTCTCTTTTTGTAGCTTTTAATCAATGATTTGCAAATTTCTGTTGATATTTTACTCCATTCTTTGCATATTCTCTTTAGGTCCAGGATATTTTTTGAAGCTCTTTTATTAAGTTGACTTTTTAATATACACCATAAATTCTCTATTAGATTCAAGTCTGGAGACTATGATGGACATTTGAATGTATTGACATTGTTTTCAATAAGCCATTTTTTCTTAGATTTAGCTGTATGTTTAGGGTCATTATCTTGTTGCAAAACCCATTCATTTGGGAGTCCAAGCCTACTGACCCAAACAAATTAAAATCCAAAAAATCTTGGTATATTTTTGAATTCGTTCTACCATCTATTTTCTCTAAATTACCAAAATGAGCAAAAAAACATCCCTAAACTAAGATATTGCCACCACCAAATTTCACTATTGGTATTATGTTTATCTTTTCTCCAAACATGATTCTTTGAATTAAACCCAAATAGTTCAATGTTTGCTTCATCTGTCCATAAAACACTTTTCCAAAATGATTCAGGTTTATTTTTGTGCCCATGAACAAATTTTAACTGAGGTTCCCCTATATTTCTTCAATAGTAGTGGAGTTTTTCTTGGAGTACGTGATCTTAGTTGGCGTCTATGAAGTTCATTGCTTATTGTTCACTTTGTAACAATAATATCTGTTGCTTTTAATTCTTCTTGTATTTCTCCCCAAGTAGCCATTGGATTTTTTATACTTAGCAATATTGGAACGAATAATAGTAAATGATATATTCAGGATATCTGCTATTTTCCTATAGCTTTTGCCTTCCTTCCAATGTTTGATGATCAATTCTTTTTGTGAATTTGATAGTTCCTTGCCTTTCCCCATGATGATAATTATTGTGCATGATTTGTGTGCAGAGATAACCTTATATAAGAAATGAATTTTGAAATTTTCTAAATTGTTCCAGTAATAAAATAATCGGAGGAATCTAGCAAAATCTTACAAAGAATTATGTAAATAATGGTAATTTAAGCCTTTTGACATTAAATACATATTTTGTATGAATACTTTTTTTGCCTCGAAATTTTATAAATAACACATAATTTCATTTATAATAAAGTTTTCTAATTGTTTTTTGCATATTGCAGCATTATGCAATTGTGTAGAAATATTGTATAGATTTTAAGTTTTTTTCATAAGTTATAAACATGTTAATTAAAAAATTTCATGGTGTACTAATATTTATTCCCCCCCCCCGCCATTTTATACATCTAAACTGGAGGTCATTTGTGAATAAATGATGTGTGTAGGTCTCATGTTGCTGAAAAGTCTCAAAGACTGTTGACATGTGAAGTGTTTATCATTTCCTAAAGCTGCTAATATGAGAAGTTTTCTGATCATTTGATATGTATATAATCCTTCTTTCTGGCAGCAAACAATTTGAAGCAGATAAGCTTCAGCACAACAAGTCCTCAGTTGGTTATCATCAATGTTCATTGGAGGTCATTTGCAAAGTGCATATTTCAAAAACATTTCCAATTCTAAACCTGCAAAGCCACTTTTGAACTGAATAGTCAGTCACTTCTCCTTCCTCAAACTCTATATATAGTTTACGAATGTTTTTTGTCTCATAATTGCAATCAACTTTTGTGTGATCTCCCTTATGACTGTTGTTGTTGTTCTTTTACATACTGTGTCCCTTCAGGATGTGGGTTATCATGGCTCTCCACAAATTCTTTTGCATCTTCATTAGGAACAAAGAAAGTAAAAAGAAACAAAAAGAGTGCTGAACTGCTATGTAAAATCAATCCTCCTAGATGGCAGTGAACGCTGGACAATCTCATCACAGATGAAGAAGAGACTTGAAGCAACATAAATATAGTTCTACAAAAGGATGCTGAGAATTCCATGGGCCAAACGTGAGTAACAACAAAGTTTTATTGATTGATTGATTTGTTTTTTATGGCTTATCAACCTTTTGCAGGTTATTTAAAGCCAGAAAACATTTTTAGATTGTAAGAATATTTTGAAGATGATAATGATTTTTACTGATACAAGTTATACTAATTAACTTATAGGTAAGGGGAGAAGAGGTGGATTCATACCTTTCCCAAAGGTATTTGCATGTAAGTTAATATAACTAACCTAACTGCAATTGGAACTCGGCTCTCTGATTTCTAATCTGAAGTCATGATCTATTACACCACCTGCATATCCAAGCTTACGGCACCTGGTATTTGCAAGTGGTCACCCAACTAGATACTGACCAGGCTCAATGTTGCTTAACTTTGGTGACTGCATGAGAACCGATGGCAAAAACAAAAAGGACACTTATAATTAACATCAGGAAGTAATAGTTGAAATTTCTAGGGCACAAAATGAGGAAAGAGGACTTGAAAAATGTGATACTCATAAGACTGACTGAAGGTATAAGGGACAGTGGAAAGCAACACATAACCTTGCAAGCTTGAGTGAATGGATGGCAGAGCAGGGTTTGAGAGTGATAGCAAAAAGACAAAATATATTAAATTTATTAAGAAATACAAATAACAGGAAGTTGTGGAGAACTATGATCGCCAATATCCTGAAGAGACACGGCACATAAAAGATGTGTGCCAGAAATTTGAACTGTCTCTTTATAATCTTAAGTGATAGAATCCTTTTTGTTCCCATTTTCCTTAAAACTTCTTTGTTGTTCACATGTTCTGTCCATAGTATTCTCAGCATCCTTCTGTAGAACCTCATCTCTGTCACCTTGTCTCCTTTTCATGTGTGAGAAAATTATCCAGCATTCACTGCTACATAGAAGGACTGAAATTACATTGCAGTTCATCACGTTTCTTTGTTTATAACAAAATTTTTCTGTCTATATTTCTGAGATGAGGTATTGTAATTATTTACATTGTTCAGACTGATGTCCTCATCTTTATTGCCACATTCATGATGTTTTGGTCATTATATGCTCTGGCCTTCTTCAGGTGAATATAATTTCAAACTGAACTCATGGCCCAGTCTATAAAACATTGGTTGGATCCAGTGACTTGAGCCAAAGAGTTGTGAGTTCAATACCTGGCTACAGCAGTAGTGAACCAAAAAACTTGAGTTAAAGGGAGATAACTGAGACATCCAGAACAGGCATGGCATGTGGAACTAGAAAAATCTACCCTAGTGGGCAAAATAAAGGGTTCAATTTGAAATTCCAATCATCTGAAGAAGGCCGGATTGTACTGCAGCTGAAATGTTGTGAATATTGCAATAAAGATGACCACAATAATCCAAACAATGTCAATAATGTCAATAAAATTTTTCTGTTTCATAATATTTTAATTAGCTTTTCAAAAGCAACTTTCACTTTCACTTTCCAATGTAGCTTTGGATTTTGGTGTACTCTTTCTGAATGAAGCAGGTGTAGAATGTGGCTTAGATTAGCATAAGTACCAAGATGCAACTTTATAAGACCATGGTTATCCCTGTCCTGTTATATGGCTGCAAGACTTGGAAAATGAATCAGGAAGATGACAAGCTCATTGTCCTATTTCCTAAATGCAGCTTAAGAATGAACCTCAAGATTAGATGGTAAGACAATGTGAAAACAGTACAATTGTTCCAATGTGCCTCCGTAGATCTTTCACTGCTGAGGTATGGTGAAGAAAATAGTTTATCATCCATATTTTAAGGCAAGACCAAAACAATGACTGCAAAATGGTGCTGACCTGGTCAACTAAAAGAAAAGAGGGAGACCAAGAATAGCACGGTGAAGTCCTATGGAGAAGAAGAGGAATGCAATGGGCTGGTAATCCTGGGGTGAGGTATAAGTGGCAGCCATTGACAAGGCAGAGTGGAGACGTTCTGTGGAGGTTTTATGTCTCACGAGGCACCATATTAATGGGTTTTTTTTTTTCAGTAAATGATGTGTGTTGGTTTCATGTTAGTGAAAAATGCTTGGAAACTGTTGAAATCTGAAGGGTTTATCTTTTCCTAAAACTGATAAAAATGAACATTGAAAACTGCAAAAACATTCATAGTCAAATGACATAAGACAAGTACCAGTAGTTAGTCAACTGTGTAAGTACTTTTTCCCCCCTTCAGCATATTATTACATTGAAGTGTAAAAATAATTATATTTCTATATTGTCAAAAGTCATCTTACTGTATACTTGGGTCTGAGATTTTTTGCCAAAGAATTATACTTGAAATGATGTAACCACTGAACAGCATCAGGATTGTCATGAATGCAAAAGATGGAAGCCTGAAAAGAGACAAAAGATAATGGTAAAGATAATAATAGTTATTAATGCTAATACAGATAATAATAATTCTGTTTTCATTAATTCAGTTTTCTTATAATGATAATAACAGGCAAAGAAAATGTTTCAGACCATCCTTATAATCAGTTGTAACAAATTTAGTATAGGATTTCATGGCAACTGCTCTGACGAGCTACTTTCACTGGTACCCAAAATTCATGAATTTAAGCAAGTTGTAGCAAATGGGTAGAATGAGGGAGAATCAGAGAGGTTTGGATTGCGCACACAGGAAGTGACGGAGACAAATCTTTGGTGAACCTCTTGCCAGCCTCTCTCCTGATCAAGACTCAAACCGGTTAAATAACATTTGGACACCTACACAACTTCATGTGGCTTCTTCTGATATGTTGCCTATGCAACTTTGTGTGGTCATGCCTCTTCTGGCATGCACTCATGCAAGCATGCATTTCCTTCTGCTCAGGACACGTGTGCACCGTGTTTATTAAAGACTCAGGACACTTGTGCATCCTGTTTATTTTAGGTACCAGATGCATTTCCAGCTTATGCTATCACCAGTTCCAGTTTTACGCTCACACACTGATGCAGGCAGCAAAAGTAAGTCTGAAAGGTCTTTTCTCAACCGATATCCAACAATTCTACGCTACTTCAAACAAAATGTTAGGAAGGAAACCCACATCAATACTAGGAAAAGTGATAATAGTAGACTTGAGAAATTTGTTTTCCTGAAAAAAATTGGTTTTAATAGAAAGATTTTGTAAATTTCAACCAAAAGTAGCACTTGTTCAAAGCTATTTTTAACCATTGATCTTAGAAAGCAGTTGTATGCAGTTGACTGTTGCTCTAATCTGATATAACTTCATTCAGATCCAACATTTCCTTTCGGGTATTAATCTTCACTCTTAACTTCCTTTCAGCTACATGTCTTTTGGAGCAGATAGATTCCTATAAATCCTTATTAGCCATAAAATATTTAATAGGGACAACTTTTTGATTATTGCCATTATAAATTAATTCATTGTATAAGGTGGTCAAACAAATGACATGATCAACTCCGTCAATCAGAGCCAGGGTTTCACTGGCTAATGTACTTCTCACCAACCTTCTTATTTTCTTTGACTGCCAAGTGATGGGGTTTAATTCTATTGTCTGTCCCCTTTGAAAATATAACAAAGCTCCTTCGATTTCCACCATTGGGGAGATTCTCAAAAGAAGCATCAGTAAACAACACAAATTCTACTTGATCACCTAGATCCTGATAATTTAGAGTAACCTCTTCAGTTTGAACTTTTCATATAATCTTATTTGCTCTTTTAAGGCCCTCAACAGTGCTATTTTAATTTGAGATGCACGCCTGAGCCATTCAACACTGACAGTTTAAATATTTCTGAACAGATTTGGTACCATGCATGACATCCATATGCAAGTCTCAATCTGACAAAGCTTTTTAAGCATATGACTTGAATTTTCAGGTTAATCTTTTGGTTTTGTAGAAATTGTGGTATTGTGCAAAGCTACTTGTGCATGAAATCAAAATATTTATAACACTGCATAAATCAATGTAATGAAAGTGGTAACTAAGGCAAAAAGTTATGATAAAGTCCCGTTCCTTTTTTTATGTTCTGAGTCTAATATCTTCAAAAATTTGTTAGCCAAGGATGGTGAGTAGGATCACAAAAGTCAACATAGTTAACAGTAATGATTAGTACAGCTAGTTCTGGTTGACTATTATTACTGAATAGTGTATTTGATTCTTACTGAGTGTCCTGTATAGTGGCCTTCTGCCAAAAACTAAACGATGTCTCAATATTGTTGTATATTAGTCATTAAGCTGGATTTAAACATTATGTGTTATGGGTTTGTTTTTTCTTTGGATACTCAATAATTGTGATCTTGTGTCAAATTATATAAATTGTTGTCGGCAGTGGCTTTATCTTGTATCCAAGAATTTAATTTCTTCTTTGCTGATCATTTCCTTTATGCTGATGATGTTGATGATGATATTTGCCACCAACATGCACATTCAGGAGTAGAAATTTCTAGTAACACTAAACCCTGCTTCCATCATCTATTCTGTGTTACTGTTAGGCTTTGCAAGAGTTGGTTGGAGGTATAAGAAAATCAAAGTAGAAGAAAGTGCTGATGATGTGAATTTGTTTAAGGTGGGGTTCAACTTGCCAGAAAGTGACCCACATACTTGCTTTCGTGACCTTCCTCTGTGGCACATATGGAATGAGACATGAAACTGCAATGGACTGTCACTGTCTTTGTTATAATTTTGAGTGGCACCTTCTGTAGCATGTCTGTTATACGTAGCTGTTATAACTCACTCCTATCTGTTATAATATTATGTCTTACTTAGGTTACTCACTGTGACACCTGTTAGAAATTCTCCTGACTGACTCTAATGAACTACTCTGACTCACTTGAAGCTCTTTATTTAAGGTGTCTTGCCTAATTCATTTTTGTCACCAGGGGTGTGTTATTTACTCTACAACAGGAGCCCTATTCATCCACTGGTTCAACCATTGAAATCTGTTGAAATTATACACTTATTCCACTGTAGGGGTTTTTGGGATTGATCTCGCTTAGTCTGAGTCCTCGTCTTTGGACCTTACCACCAAGGGTGGCCCTACCTGGAGTTTAGAACTTCCAATGGCATCACTGAGCCATTGGACCATGTAAACCCTGCCACCATGATATGTCCTGGAAAGGGATATATTTGATCGAAGTAGCTAAGTGGTTTTGGCTACTATAACCAAGTAGTACACGGTAGCAGTAATCGAGTTGTACTCGTTGTAGTTGCAGGTAATATGCTTAGGCAGTTGATGTAGACCAATAGGATAGCCAATGGCATAGTCCAGTGGGTGTCATCATAGACTTAAACTCTGTCGTACCTACACGTCCGTCTGTATTTATGATGGACACCAGCCAATCATATTCCAGTGAGGGGGGAACACAGGTGTACGCATATTCCATTATATCACACCACAAGGAGCAACTATCAGAGATACCCACACATAGAAACCTACGTGTTTAAACACCTATATTTTAAACACATATTTTAAACTGATGTCAGGGTAAACACTTCATTAAATAAGCGACAACTAATAAAAAAAAATATAGATGGCATTAAGTAAGGATTCAAATATCCAAGGTAGCAGTGAATAGCATAAGTTGTTTTATATTGGAGGAGGAGGAGGAGGAGGAGGAGGAGAATCATCATCATCATCATCATCATCATCATCATTATTATTATTATTAAATAAAAATATAAAATAATAGTAATAATGAATATCATAAATAAAAAAATAACATTAAAACTTTGTTTAAAATAAATAAATAGAAAAAAATAAAAACATGCAACAGAAACTTTTTCTGCTGGAAAACGGACTTCATGGAAAAGGCACTGAATTCAGCCTCTTTGTTAATGGTTGTTGGAATGTCAAGATGTTCAACTCCTCTTTTTGGGACATTGCTTGTTATAATACAAAGTGACTTCTTCTTGTTATCACATGCAACCTTAAAAAACACTTGTGACTAAAATACACCCACACCAGTACACGAAAATAAATAAAATTTTATGATTTTAATTTACAATTTAACATGCCTTTAGTTTTATTTCTGTGTATGTTTTTATTCTTGTGAATACCAGGCTATTTCTGCTGGTATGATGTGAGTAATCCCACAAAATAACAATTTCTAATGGTAATTAATAAAACCATTGATGGCATTATGTAAGGGTTCAAACAGCCAAGTTAGCAGTGAATGTAGTAATAAAAGTAATTTTATTTACCAAAATTAAGCATAAGTAGTCTTATATTGAAAAATTCTAATGGAAGTTAGCAAAATCATTGATGGCATTATCTAAAGGGCTGAATATGTAGCAGTGAATATGTTAATAAATTAAATTTTATTTATCAAAATAAAGCATAAATGGTTTTCTGTAGAAATATATAATGGTAACTCTAACAAAAACATAAATTTCATTATGAAAGGGTTCAAAAAGTCCAGAATGACTGTGTATATATTGATTTAATTTTTGTTTACTAAAATAAAGAATAAGTTGTTTCATATAGACCTACACCTAATTGTAACTAACAAAACTGTGCATTATGGCAATGGTCAGATATCCAAGGTAGCATTGAATATGTAGTGAGTCTTGATGAAAATAAAATATAAAAATAAAATAAAAAAAATAAAAATAAAATAAACAAAAAAATAAAATAAATAAAAAAATATAAAAATAAAATAAACAAAAATAAAATAAAATAAATAAAAAAAATATAAAAATAAAAATTAAAATAAAATATAAAAATAAAATAAACAAAAAAAATTCAAATTAAAAAAAGACATTTGCAAATGCCTTTAAAACCCTTATCTCTTTTTTCTCTTTCTCTAAACTTTTCTCTCTCTCTACTTCTTTCAACCTATGAGAATGCACCCCTGAAATAAAAAGAGGAAGAAGAATAAAAGACTGAACCCAACCAACAACACCATAAGTCTACAGGGGCAGAGCCTACTTATTTGTGACTGAAAAATAACGAAAAAAACAATAAGGCTCAACTCATAACTTCCATTATTAAAAAAATGAAAAAGAAAGATCACCGGAAAATATAATAATTTAACCAATCAAAATTATTGACACAAAGAGATTTTTTATGTTCACACCAAATTCTTCAACCTGGTGAAAAAGGATAAAAATCTGACACTTCTAGATCAACTGGAGAGTTGGGGGGGTGGCAGAATGACACCAGAATAGGATAGAACAAAAGAACGTAGTCATGCATGATGTGTGAAGAAGCAGTCAAGAAGTCATATGCTACTGACACTTCTACCCTGTTTCAGGGCTGAAAAGAACATAGCAGAGTGACACTGACCTAATTTCTGATATTGATACTATCCCTATCATGGTCTTACTTCTAAATGACCAATAACACAAATTTCTCGAGACTGCTACCAATATCTGTCTGATTGCTTTTTGCTATGCCAAATGCCTCATTCTTCACTCTAAAGAAAGTAAATAAAAATATCTTATTTATTTTAAACCTTTGAGTCTCTTTGTTTTATTCCCAAATTTTCCAATAAAATAATTATCCTCCCATCTATTTACACTGGCAACATTCTGAACTGAACTGATATGCCATGAATATATTAATAAATATTATTTTATTTACTAAAATAAATCCTAAGCCATCTTATATAGTAAATTCAAATGGTAACTAACAAAAACAGAAGGTATTATGTCAAGGGTCAAATATCCGAGGTAGCAGTGAACATATTAATTATGAGTGATATCAATTTTTATATTCTAAATACGATTAGATGACATCTACTCACAGAATAAACTGGCAAAGGATTATGGGTGAAATAATGAAAAACTGCATGTCATTTGCCAGAAACCAAGTCCAGGGCATACACTGAAATTGAAAAAAAAGTTCAAATAAAATATCAGCAAGAAAATCTTGAAAAATTCAAAGAGAATATGAAAAATAAAATAGGCAAATAAAATATTTACAAATAATTATTAAAAAAATCAGCAAATAAAATAAGAAAATAAAATATTAAAAACAAAATAATCAAATAAAATAAAATAAGCAAATAAAATGATAAAAACAAAATAAGCAAATAAAATAAGCAAATAAAATGATAAAAACAAAATAAGCAAATAAAATAAGCAAATAAAATGATAAAAACAAAATAAGCAAATAAAATAAGCAAATAAAATATTAAAAACAAAATAATCAAATAAAATAAAATAAGCAAATAAAATATGAAAAAATAAAATAAGCAAATAAAATAGAATAAGCAAATAAAATATTAAAAATAAAATCAGCAAATAAAATATTAAAAACAAAATAAGCAAATAAAATAAAATCAGCAAATAAAATATTAAAAACAAAATAAGCAAATAAAATAAAATCAGCAAATAAAATATTAAAAACAAAATAAGCAAATAAAATAAAATCAGCAAATAAAATATTAAAAATAAAATAAGCAAATAAAATGATAAAAACAAAATCAGCAAATAAAATAAGCAAATAAAATATTAAAAACAAAATAAGCAAATAAAATAAAATAAGCAAATAAAATATGAAAAAATAAAATAAGCAAATAAAATAGAATAAGCAAATAAAATATTAAAAATAAAATCAGCAAATAAAATATTAAAAACAAAATAAGCAAATAAAATATTAAAAATAAAATAAGCAAATAAAATAAAATTCAATAATGATTCTAATAAGAAAATTCAAATAAAATATGAAAAATAAATTATGCAGCTAAAATATTTGCAAATAAATATTAAAAAATAAATTAAACAAATAAAATAAAATAAAATATGCAAATAAAATATTAAAAAATTCTAATAAAATATCAGCAAGAATAATTAAAAGACAAAATTATATTAAAAATGAAAACGAAATTGTTTGTCCATTTACACAGACTAATGTATTCATTTTTGTTGTTGCTATCACAATGTTTAAGCTGTTGTTCTCTCTGGCCTTCATCAAGTTTCTGGTGATCCAGGTAATTCACAAGGAATTCTGAACTGAACCTTTTATTTAATCTATGGAGGTAGATTGTTCTTGTTCGACTGCCTATGTCAACAAATATCTCATCAACGTCTTATTTTTAGTACTGATTAGTTATTGCTTGCACTGTTTCCACTGAAACTAAGTAACCACTGTCCAACCCAGGGACTGAACTCAGAATTACTATGTTAACAAAGTCACTTGGTGGAAACAGGGCGAATAATACCTGAGAAGTACTAAAAATAAGGACTAGATGACATATCCCTAGACATGGGCAGTGGAATGAGAACAGTCTACTCCCATAGATTAAATAAAGGGTTCACTTCAATCACTGGCCTAGGCATTGTGCACTTGGACTCACTGGAAACAGGGCGAACAATACCTGAGAAGTACTAAAAATAAGGACTAGACGACATATCCCTAGACATGGGCAGTGGAATGAGAACAGTCTACTCCCATAGATTTAATAAAGGGTTCAGTTCAGAATTCCATGTAGATTACCTGGATCAACATACACCTGATGAAGGTTGGAGGGCACAATGGCTGAAATGTTGTGATAACAACAACAAAGATGAAGACAATAGTCTATGTAAATAGTGTAAACAATGATAACTCCTCACCACATAAACTGATCATCTACTATTTATCATTAACCTACTTTCTTGTAATTTTATATGAGGTGTACAATTGTCTCTAAGTATACCCAAGGGCTTGGTTTCAAAACCCCAAGTAATATCAAGATCTGTGAGTGTTTAAGTTTTTAAGTGTTCTGACAGAGGACAGAACGTATGATACTAAGATTTGAAGACGTATTGGGATGGCCAAAGATGCATTTAAAAAGCTAAGCAGAGTATTAAGAGACTGGAAATTTTTATTAGAAACAAAGAAAAGTCTACTGAACCGCTGCATGATATCTGTTTACCTTTACAGCAGTGAATGTCGGACAATCTCCTCAAAGATGAAGAAGGGACTTGAGACAATAGAAGTGTGGTTCTATAGAAGGATGCTAAAGATACCATGGACCAAATGTGTGAGCAACAATGAAGTTTTGGAAAGAATGCTAACAAAGAGGAAACATATTTAACATCAGGAAGAGGCAGCTAAAATTTCTGGGATACATAATGAGAAAGGAGGGCTTGGAAAATCTGATACTCATAGGACAGATTGAGGGCAAGAGGGACAAGGGAAAGCAACACGTGACATAATGGGCTTGAGTAAGTAGATGGTGGAACAGGGTCCGGGAGAAATAACAAAAAGACAAAACTTATTGAAAGCTGCAATGAGCAGGAGGAGGTGGAGGGCCATGATCATTTATGTTCTGAAGGGACACAGCACATGAAAGAAGATATAAAATAGTTTAGTATTTGCATATGCAAGGGTAAATAAAAAATTATCCACACTTTCACCATAACATATTTTTAGGTTGGTCACAATGCCTTCTGTTCATGAGTGCTTATAGTTGTGGTCATGTGATCAAAGTTTGTGCTTTATCATGCCAGTTTTCTTGCTGCTATTACAGTGTAAACATAGGCGCTCTGCTAGCAGTGTGCACCAAGGAGGAACAAAGATCAATGATCTGATTTCTCTGTGTTGGCTTGAAATTCATCAGAAAATTTTAACACAATATGGCGACTGCATAAAAGTGTGCATGAGTGTATTGAGATGTTTAAAAGTGGCTGGAAAGGTGTGGCATATGAAGAAGGAACAGAACACTTGTCATCTTCCACCACTGGTGAGAAGATATTGTCAACCATAACTGTGTTATGCTTGACAATATTTCTCACCAGAATCACTTTTTAAGTCTACTCTTCATCTGTGCATTGAATATTGTTGCCACATCTGGTTTGGTGCTTATATCTAGAGATTCTTGAGAATTACGGCTATATCATGTTGAAACACTGGTTCTCGTATGATCAACAAATACCAGCTGCTGTAAGCTTGGATGTGCAGGTGGTGTAATGGATGATATCTCAGAAGTGGAAATTGGAGAGCCAAGTTCCAATTCCAGTTGGATTCATTATATTCCCTTACACACAGAGACCCTTGGGAAAAGTTATGAATCCACCTCTTCTCCAAGCTATGGGCTAATCAGTAAATCATTATTATCTCCAACAAATGCTTACAATTGAAAAAAATATTTTCTGGCTTTAAATAACCTGCAAAAGGTTGATAAGCTGTAAAAACAATTAGTCAATCAATAAAGATTTTTGGAAAAATCCAAAGAATAATCTGCAATGTTATTGATCCTTACCTGGCATCTCAGTTTCAATTAGTTTCCCACGTTCAAAACATATCTTCCCTTTGCTTTTTCTATAAATATTTTCATGGAAATTGTTTGGATAAGATTCCCTTTTTGGTACCACGACTTTATGAATCTAAATGTAGTACTAGATTGGCAGGTAGGTCTCATCATTTTACTATAATAGCTAGGTGTAACCATAAGTTCTATTCTAATAGTTTCTTCTATTGCACTTCTTGCAAGTGGAAATCTCTTCCAGCTTCTTGCTTTATTGTCAAATACAATCTTCAAAGATTATATACAATATTAGTCGTCATTTTCTGTTTCCTTGATCTCTGTTATTTTGATTATCCTTTCTCCGAAGTAATATATTCTCAGTTTCCTTCACTCTATTGTCTTTCATCCTCAATAACTTCTTGCATCTTAGTGGCTTTATCACCTTGCTTGTGATGAAATGATACAAAAAACGCTATGTAGTCTTTATACTGTAAGTATGACCAAAAATAAAAACCTGAGGAGAAAGAAAACTTAAACTTGTATAAATGTAAATTTTATCATCAAAATCTTTGTAAGATGAAAGATTCTGATATATAAATTGTGTACATTCTAGAAAACCAGAGATATTTGTGAAAAATGATAGTGTGAAAAATTGTTTACATATATAAAAAAAAAAATTGTTCCACAAAAGAACATTTCAATTTAAAATAAAATAAAATTATTAAATTTTAATCAATTTCCCAGTTGAAAAAAATTTTTATGGCTTTATTTCTCTCGCTGTAGGCAATCATGAATCTCTACAGCTTCCTTTTCTTTTTTAATGACATATCCCTTCCTGATGTAGGTGATCATGATTCTCCACAGCTTCCTTTTCTTCATTATCTGTGTACTACGATGCATTCTTGCAAAAGATAGTAATTTCCCATTTCCTTCTCCATGGTTTGGAATTCAAAGTTTTTCTTCTTTTTAGAGTTGTTGTCACCCAGAGCTATAGAACCCAGTCTACCTTGTTATTTATCCCATTGCTAAGAGGAGAAGAGACAGATTTATGGATCACATTATATGGAAAATCATATATATATATAGAGTAATATATTTATATTGAAAAACTAGCAGACCTCATTCAATATGAATATGAAGCTTCTGCTTTCTATTAAAAAATAGGATCACATTATACATCACAACTAAATAATTTATTAATATAATAATATATAGAAAAATACAGTACTGCATTTAACAAGAATATGAAAATGTCTTTTCTTTCTTTTTATGGGAAATTTTTTATTAGAGGGTGTGCTATAATGATGGAACACATTTTAAATGCAAGTACCTTGGATTATAAAAATGACATAGAGTACCAAATATATTTATCGCACAAGTGATTCAACATCTATATCGATAATTCTCAAAATGTGTGTGTGTATGTATGTATGTATGTATGTGTGTGTGTGTGTGTGTGATCGAATGTTGTTTATGCATTTCCACAGTTTTCATCCAATTTTGATGAATTTTTTGTGTTTGATAGATAATTCTTCACTGCTGATTTTGAGTCCAAATTGGCTGGAAAAAATTACAACTTTGAGTTAAAGGTGAAAAATAAAAAAAAACTGATTTTTTACACTTTGTGAAAAAATCAAAGGCAAAATGTCAGTAAAAAACAGCATACAACCAATTTAGAGAGTTGAAATCTAACGCAAATGATTATTAGAATTATAAAAGAAATTATATTATAAATAAAAATTATCCTATATTATTATTGCCAGTCTATGGAGAGGTTCCTTTTTGCAAGATTGAGAATGCAAAAATGGCGACCTTTTCAGGACCACCCCCTAATTCAAATTGTTAACCCCCCATTTGGGGATGTGTCTCTGTATTTATTTTCGGGTGGGCTGATTTTAAACTTATAACTGGTCTCATTGAACAGCAAAAATTCCCAGTAATGAAATACCTGGTCAAAGACAGGTTATACTGCTAATTATTTGAATATTACATCACTGAGATGGATACCACCATGAAGAGAACATGCATGAGCCCACTCTCTCATTTCAAATACAGACATTATGAGGGTCCACTGTCAGTGAAAGAGATATCAGATACCTGTAAGAAATAGCAAAACCTTAGATAATATGTCATTTTTATAATCCAAGGTACTTGCATTTAAAACCCTCTATAAAAAAATTTCCCCATAAAGAAAGCAGAAATACATTTCATATTCTTGTTAAATGCAATACTGTATTTTTTCTATATATTATTATATTAATAAATTATTTAGTTGTGATGTA
The DNA here is from genome assembly GCA_903632075.3 of Acanthosepion pharaonis. NCBI lineage: Eukaryota > Metazoa > Mollusca > Cephalopoda > Sepiida > Sepiidae > Acanthosepion > Acanthosepion pharaonis. Next base: position 321,188 of record CAHIKZ030004540.1, read on the forward strand.
TAATGTGATCCCTATTTTTTTAATAGAAAGCAGAAATATGCTTCATATTCATATTGAATGAGGTCTGCTAGTTTTTCAATATGAAAGCTATTACTCTATATATATATATGATTTTCCATATAATGTGATCCATAAATCTGTCTCTTTTCCTCTTAGCAATGGGATAAATAACAAGGTAATTTGGGTTGACTATAGTAATTGGGTGACAACAACTCTAAAAAGAAGAAAACTTTGAATTCCAAACCATGGAAAAGGAAAAAGGAAAACTATCTTTGCAAGAATGCATCGAAGATAGCACAGATAATGAAGAAAAGGAAGATGTGGAGAATAAGTTTCATCACCATTCAGGAAGGGATATGTTAAAAAGTTTCCTCAAAATTCTTAAATTGGAGAATCATGATCACCTACATCAGGAAGGGATATGTCATTAAAAAAGAAAAGGAAGCTGTGGAGAATCATGATCACCTACATCAGGAAGGGATATGTCATTAAAAAAGAAAAGGAAGCTGTGGAGATTCATGATCACTTACAACATGAGAAATAAAGCCTTAAAAAAATTTTCAACTGGGAAATTGATTAAAATTTAATAATTTGAAGAGAACATGCATGAGCCCACTCTCTCATTTCAAATACAGACATTATGAGGGTCCACTGTCAGTGAAAGAGATATCAGATACCTGTAGGAAATAGCAAAACCTTAGATAATATGTCATTTTTATAATCCAAGATACTTGCATTTAAGATGTATTGGATCATTATGAGACACTTTACATGTGCATAAAATAAAGAGTACATTGTGCATGAATAAAATGCTAGATCAGTTCTGATCATGCAAGTAAAATAAAATGCTACTAAAATCTATTATTACCCCCTGTTTTAGTTTGTAGATATTGTTGATATAGAGCAGGTTTTGCCACCAGTGACTGCGACAGTTTTCAGAAAAGTCTGTCTTCCAATAAGGTCCATCAAACAGATATGGAAGGATGAACGTATAAATCATCAGGACAACTGCATAACATGGTGTCAGTCTGAAATAAGAAAGTCATTTTGATCACAAAAATATTGGCACCAGCATCATTCAAATGATGCTGTATTTATAAATACTTCAGAAAGTGTAATAAGTAGAAACTTGAATAGACTGCTTCCTTAGGAAAAAATTGTTTGTGTACTGAGTCTTCAATTAATGTTATATAGATAATTGTTCATAGACTGACTCCTATTCATGACATATAAAAATAATTGTCCATATATTGATACCTACTTGTGGCATATAAAATAATTGTCAATATATTGAGTCCTATTTGTGACAGAAAAATAATTGTTTATATACCAATTACTATTTGTGACATTTTAAAATAGTTGACTTGCAGCATATAAAATAATTGTTCATAAACCAACTCCTATTTTTTAGAATAAGTTGACTTAGTAACTTGTACCAACATTTTTCTTGAAGGTGTAACATCACAGTCAAACATACAATAAAATTTCACTCTGGAGTATGAAATCTGTACAGTACTTTTGTACAAGGACATGGACTAAATTGACACTAATTAATAAAGACTAAACACTTCAAATGACTTGGTGTATGAATCAGTAATAACAAATTTACTATAAAGAAATTGAACCTAGATGTGCTAAGGACTGCATATCAGCATAAATTGTGCCTCTTACTCTGTAACGCTCTACATTGTGTGTGTGAACCTCATAGTAAAAATAATGAAATTCCAAAAATCTTATACATTGTTCAAGGAAGGTGACTGCAAAAATTTGTACATCATTTGTTGTATATTCTGACAATCATGTTCAGCAGGAATTTGAACTTATACTGAGGCTGCTTTTTTATAGAGTTACGATTAATAAGTTAATATAGCAGGCATTTAGTAATGAGATAAATTCCTACTTGCTGCCTCAAAATGTTGGTTTTACGTCAAAATGAAAACTGAAAGAAAAAAAAATCATTCTGCGTTTTATGTCCCCAATGCTGAAAACCCAAAGATGGACAGTTGAGATAATATTGTTTAAAAACTGCTTGCACATAAAGTGAGGGTTCATTTTTAATAAACTTTGGTTTTAACTTACCCTGACCTTATGACATACCAAGGTCGGCTGGAAAGTTCATAGGCTGTCTAGGATATAAATGTAAGTGTTGTGGCCTTGTTAGGGCCAGAATTAAAGACACAACAGATGAATTGAGTTAAATATATTAACAGAAAACAGTAATACAAACATATACAAACAAAAGTGTTACAGCAAGAATGTTTGGTCTGACTCTCAGAGATGACTGCTGGAAACTTCACCCTCCAAAAGGCAGTACCTGCTCCTATTTATAGCTGAGAGAGTCCATGTCTGTGTGGGTAAATTGCCATAACAGTAAGTAGACAAACCAGTTGGTAGACTAGAGACATGCAAGTGTACCAGAATACATTAGCTGGATAATTCATTTTCCAGCCGACTATCGTATGCGCATAGTAAAAGATGTAGCAAATGCAATTTTTAATCCAAAATAAAGAATACAAGAAAATTGTCTTTACCTGAGGTAACGTCGCACATATATAAGGAACACGGTCTTTAAACCAATATTTCCTTTGCTATAGTAATTGTCCAAGAAGTAATAGGTAAGCAGAGTTCCACTGAAATATGACAAAAAATACCTACTTTTGAAGTAATGCAGATGATCATTATATATTTTATTATTAAATTATTACAGAAGTAACAATATAGTTTACAAAATGGAATCAGAATTGCTTTCTGACTGAGAAATCTACATAATAATATTAATCAGGAAAGAATTATAAAAAGTGAAGGAGAGAACTGTGGAAAGAAAAGGTAACAGATTTTTGCGATGTCAATGAACACTCGTTGCCACTTACATAATGCTTGTCGTAGTAGAGACTTTGTAATCACAGATACAATGATAGTAATGCTGTTGAACAATACTGGTGTCAGACACCTTCGAATAACACTCGCACTAATAGTACTTGCTTGATAATACTCATGTGAATAGTAACCACCAAATAGTGATCCAAATAGTAATCCATATAGTGACCACTTCGACGCCACACTAATTCCCAAATATACATTTCCTTTACCATCACTTGATCTACTTATTCAAAATGGGATTGCCTGTGTTTGCTCTCTGGTGATCTGTGTTAAAACACTAGTATCGGCAGGGATATTTTATTCCTATATAACACAGGTAAGAAAGAGGAAGGTGGAGAAAAGAGGGTGTGAAAGAGGAAAAGTGGGAGGTAAGGAAATGATAAAAAATAGATCTGTGAAAGAAGAAAGGTAAGAGATGAGAAAGAGAAAGAGAAGAAAAGAGGGTGTGAAAGAGGAAAGGTAGGAGGTAATAAAGTGAGAGAAAGGAGGTGGGGAAAAGAAGGTGTGAAAGTGAAGAGGAAGGAGATAAGAACGTGAGAAAAAGGAAGAGAAAAGAAGGTGTGAAAGAAGAAAAGTGGGAGGTGAGAAAATAATGGAAAAAAGATCTGTGAAAGAGGAAATGTAAGAGGTAAGAAAGAGAAAGAGGGGAAAGGAGATTGTGAAAGAAGAAAGGTAGGCAGTAAGAAAGTGAGAGAAAGGAAGTGCGGAAATGAAGATGTGAAAGAGAAGAGGAAGGAGATAAGAACGGGAGAAAAAGGAAGAGGGGGAAAGAGGGCGTGAAAGAGGAAAGGAAGGCAGTAAGAAAGGTAGAAAAAGGAGGTGGGGAAAAGAAGGTGTAAAAAAGGAGAGGAAGGAGATAAGAACGTGAGAAAAAGGAAGAGGGGGAAAAGAGGGCATGAAAGGAAGGAAGGAAGAAAAACAAAAACCAAATGGAAGGGAAAAAATGAATACATACACACATGCATTTTGGTTTGTGTATATATGAGCTCTTTGCTATGGTACCAAGAGTGTTTGAATTTAAACACAGTGCTGATAGCAGACATGGAAAGGAAATTACAAAACCTCTTACAGAAGGTAGCAAAGGAGAACAAGAAGAAGGGACTAAGTATAAACTACAAGAAGGTAGAATGCATGGTCATCAGCAAAAAGGTGAGGGTTAGATCCAGTGACAGGACCCAAAGAGTGTGAGTTCAATACCTGGTTAAGGCAGTGGAGAACTTTCAGAGGGAAAATTAACAGGAGATAACTGATAACTGACATCAATTAAACATGGCGCATGGAACTAGAACAGTCTACCCCAGTGAGTGAAATAAAGGGTTCAGTTCGACATTCCAACCACCTGAAGAAGGCTGGAGCATACAACGGCCGAAACGTTGTGATAAATATGGTGACATAGATGAGGACAATAGTCTGAATAATGTAAATAATGTACATAATACCTCATCTCAGAAATATAGACAGACTCTGAACCCATACTTAGTCAGAAAATACAATCTCTCTCTATCTAGCTCATCTATCTCTCCATCTGTCCCTCTCATTCAATTTCTCTCTCTCTCTCTCTCTATATATATATATATAATTTTTCAAAAAACAACCGTATTAAGTTGTTCATTTGCCATTCATACCTGACGACTTGGGAAATCATGAAACTTTAAGTTGCACTACAAACAGGTATATATGTATTTATTAATATATATTTCATAGCTCTGTTTAACAACACTGAGCACTGTTTTGTTTGCATCATAAATTAGATAAATATTTATTTGCTTATCTGTGTATGCATGTCATCGCACACATATACAGTTGTTAATATCTCATTATTTATTTTATAATCACACTTATATGAAAAATTTCTCGGAGTTAACCTGTAGAAAAAGACAATATTTATAAATGTAAAAGACAATAGGAAAACTGTAATATTAGCTGATGTGTTTCATCCAATGTGGACTTTTTCAAGGCAAAAACGAAATGAATTTATTAATAGTTACTTTGTTTTAATAAATTAATTTTGTTTTTGCTTTGAAAAAGTTCACATTGGATAAAATGCAATGGCTAATATTACAGTTTTCCTATTGTCTTTTACATTTATAAATCCCACTTATATCTATATCTATCTATCTATCTATCTATCTATCTATCTATATCTATATATATATATATATATATATATATATAGATTAATAAATATACATTTTTTTCCTGACCAGTAGTAGAGTTTCATGTACAAGACAGTCAATCTCTATTCATCACCTGAAGATTGCATTGTGTGTGAAACTCCAAGTTGTTCTACCAGTAAGGAAAAAAATGTATATTTATTGATATATACTTAATAGCTCCGTTATATTACATCAAGCACTCTTTTATTAACACCAACACTCAATGTATGATATATATATATATATATATATATTAATAATTTTACCTCAAGCAAGTCAATAAAGCCACTAAAACAAAAGTGGTTACTGAATGTGAAAGTATATGAAAAAATAAAACAAGAAGAGAAAACAATAAAAGAAAAGGAACTAAGAAGACAGAAGATAACGATTGACATTGCATTTAAATTTTTGAAGATCAAAGTTGATTGGAAAACATGGAGCTAGAAGAGAGTTCTACAAATGAAAATTGAGCGAGAACAATAGAAGAGTAATCAGGAAGACAGTAGATAACGATTGACATTGCATTTCAATTTTTGAAGATCAAAGTTGATTGGAATTTAAGAAGCTGAGAGAGAGTTCCACAAGTGAGATATGTGAGTGAAGAAACTGCTAGTATAGAACACATATATATATATTTAAGCTAGGACAGAAATTCCTAGCTTTAATTAAAAAAACACTTTCCTACCAATAGTAGACTTAGTAAAATATTTAATAAAAACACCCTAAAATTAAGTTACAGCTGCACTGAAAATCTAGAAAGTATAATAAAAAAAAAAACAACACTATAATAAAATCCTGAACAAACCCCCATGTCTGAATAGTATTAATAAAAACCCTACACTTAAATTAGACAAAAATAGTGAAAAATTATGTGATTGTAGAAACCCAGAAGACTGCCCATTGGAAAATAAATGCTGCGTTAAATCTGTGGTATACCAATGTACTATCTCATCCATTGAGAGTCCTAATACTAATATGATATACATTGGGTCTACAAAGAATGAATTTAAAACCAGATGGAGGCAGCATAAGTGCTCTTTCAACAATATTAATAAAAGAAATCAGACATCTCTATCTAAATATTTTTGGCATTTGAAGGAAATGAATAAAACACAAAAAGTAAAATGGAAAATTATAAACAAAACTAGAACTTGTAAAACTTGGGATGACCCATGCCCTTTATGCCTACATGAAAAACTACACATTATTAAGTTTCTAAATAATAAAAATCTATTAAAACAGACATGAGTTTTTTGCTGACATTATCAAATTTTTGCATTGAATAATTAGCATAAAAACAAACAAACAATATAATAATTTTTAAAATCCATAGTCCTAATAAATAGTTTAAATGCCCTACAGAAAAAGATAACCCTTTATGAAGTTGTCAAAAAACAAATGTTAGCGATTTATGACAGTTTTTATATACACAAAACCCTTTCAGAAAAAAATAAAAATAAAATAAACAAATCTCCATAGACACTTAACCAGACTAGACGATGTCATCTTCCGCTTTAAATTTAGACACCCCAACCTTACCCTGACTTGACATCTGTGAATGTAACTGAGATATTGATACAAATTATTAACACCTCACGCCCCTTTTTCTTTAAACAATTGCTCTAGCCGTTACCATAGAAATTTTGATTTCAATAATGAATATGCTTATAAAACGTAAATTTCAGAAATAAGTTATTCCAAAAAAAATTTTGCTTGAAGATGGAACAGAGCTTAGTAATTTAATTCAATTTAATTCAAATAATTATATTGAAGATTCAGCTCTTGTTTTGAAACATGAGAACTCTTATGTAGCATGTTGGAATCATATTTTTAAATAAATAATTATATTTATGCTCTACTTTTGTATCAAGCACTATTTTTTAAAAATAATAACAAAAATACTAAAGAACTTTGGATTATTTACCTAACGAGTTCTTTCCTATTTTCTATATATTTTTCACACACACACATATATATATATATATATATATATATATATATATATATATACACACATATATATATATATATATATATATATATATATATATATATACTCGTGGCCTGACGATTGCGTCTAGCATGAAACAGACTGTCACTTCTAAGTGTTAACTTTAATGTTTACTTTTATATTTACACACGCTCTATCACTGATCTTGAGCACTTTATCTCATAAATATAGCACACCTTAAGAGTATATTTCTTCATTCATAATTGGAAAAACACAATTGTTTTTGCACAAAATCAATTTGAAAACATGATTAAAAGGCATCGCAAGAATAAAAGGGAGACAACTCATATTGAGTTATACTTATTATAAAACCCAGGTTGTTTGTGTGTGTGTCTGTTCGTTTATATATGGGATCGGATTTCCTACATTTTTCAAACGATTTCTACAAAACTTCACTTTTTTTTGCAGGTAGTGTTTCTTATTGTCTTGCACACTTTTTTCTTTATTTTTTCATTCAGAATGCTTTAAAAATTCCATTTACAACACAATTGTTTATAATAAAATTCTATTCAATCGGCAGATCCATAACGATTGAAAGCAATGTTTTTGTTTCAGTTTGGGTTTGACCAATCCGTAAAAAAAACAAACCAAAGAGAAAAAACTAATTAAGACATGCGTGTCCGTCAACCTTAAGCAATAATCTTTGTCAATTTTATTTTTCAGTCTTTATGATTGTCGATACTTGATCTATCTCTTACTGTTACATCCCCGGGCAACGCCAGGCTCTACTGCGAGTATTAAATAATTTAGACAAGTTTTGTTTCCTTATTTTTAATAGGATCTTCTCATAATTATAAACAAGTTTATAAGATAACTCCCAATTTTTAAGAGTGATTTTTGGGATTTAAGAATGTCTTATATGTGGAAATATATGGTATATATGTGTATGTGTAGAAATAACCTTTTAATTGGTGTCAGTAAAACAGTTGATTTCTGAAGTGCATTACCTGAGCAGGAAGAAAGTATCCACAGCAAAAGGTGCAGCTAACACTGCTTGAAAAGTAAAACTCTGATGTAACTCAAGTCCATCCATCATATTTTCTGTGGAATAAAATAAAATAATGTCAGTGCCAAGCATTTCTGCAGGTTTTTATTGTAATGCCTGCTTTACCATTTAAGAAGAATTAAAAAGTGAATGCAGATATGTAAAGGTGTTTTCTTTCCTTGAGATTTACAATGTTTAGTCATTTACTCATTCTGGGATATACATCAGTTGTGGGAGACCGAGAGTTAGTTCAGGTTATAACACAAGATAGTAGTTGAGATAGACCTGAGGAGAAAATCAAAACACATTTATTTGAGTGAAAGACTTGTGGGGGAAATTTCAACAAAAATTATTACAGTAGTCGAGAGTTAGTCTCTGCAGTTGCTGCTGCTTTTGTCATTGGTTGAAGGCATCACTTGATGTCACTATTGATGACCTGGTTAAGCTTACCTGCCATGAGGTCCATCACTAATGGCAGCATGGTCGGATCTGCTTTTGTGGGTGAAATCAGCATTGACTTTAGTGGGTCAGTGTTTCAGAAACAACGGTGAAAACTGTGCAAGGCTTTTCTGACTGTTCCAAAAATATGTTTTCAGATCTGGGTTATAAAATAAGCTGGTCTTGAAGACGAATTTACTTGTGTACTGAGTTTGATAACAGAAAATGGAAAGGTGCATAAGAATAGAAAAACATACCTTTCCAAAACTAAGTAAAGTATCAAGATACAGGTAAATATCTTTAGAAACAAAGAAGAAATGTTGAAATGCTATGTAGTATACAGTGCGTCCATAAAGTTTGTGTGCACTTTAAAAAATTTATAACTTTATTTGTATTTGTGAAAGAAATAATCTGTAAAAAATGTTATAGTTTTATGTACCTAGTTTTAAGTATAGCTAAAATAACTAATGTGATTTCAGGCATTACTGTTAATCAGTTGGCAAATGTTTTCTGTGAACTGCAAAATCGTATTACCCTTTGTATTGCTAATGATGGAGGACATGTAAAAATTTCAATAAAACCTTAAAAAATATAGATTTATTTCTTTCTAATCCTTTTTTACAAATTATTTCTATTGCAAATACAAATAAAGTTATAAATTTTTTAAAGTGCACATGAACTTTATGGACACCCTGTATAATCTTCTACATGATAGGAAATGCTGGACAATCTCCTCACAGATGAATAAGAGATGTAAGGTGACAAAGATGTGGTTCTACTGACAAATGTTAAGAATTTCATAGAGAAAGTTTGAAAAAAATAGAAATAATTTAAAAATTTTTTTTTAAGTATTTCACCCCAAGCAAGGTGGGAAGCCACTAGCACGCAAGGGGTTACAGAGAGTTGGAGCTAGAGCAAATAGGAGTGATAGAGGAAAGGATGAAGAGAACGATAAGGGGATAGATCAGGGCATCTGAAGATGTCGATTGACATTAAATTTGAATAGTTGGAGATTATAGCTATCAGGGAAACAGGAAGAGGGGAGGGAGTTCCACAGGCAAGAGGTGCGAGACATGAAGCTTTTGAAGTAGAAGAGATGACTACATTTAACAGTTTCGACAGTGAAAGGGTGTGAGCAAGATGCCAGCCTAGTAGAACGCTTAAATTCATGAAGTTTGGGAACCAGTGACAGCAGTTCCTCGGAGCAGTTACCATGAAAGTATTTGTAAAAAAAGACAGAGGGAGGTTTCGAGAAGTACGGTACCACCTCTTAATCGAAGGTGGTGGAGGTTTATCTTATTGTTGTGGAGTGATTTCACAGTGGAGGCTTGTATTTGTACTAAGTCGGTCCTAAAATAGGTTCGACGTACAAAACGTTAGGAAACTTATATAATAGGTAATGACGCGGAGAAATCTAGTTGTGGTTGCTGATACTTTAGTATCCGATTAACGGTCGTCCGGCATCGACTGACTGACCGACTCACTGAGTGACTTCACAACTGGCTTGTTACTCTTACTACTCCTACCTATTATAGGTGGGAGAGTCTATTAACTATAGAATAGGCGTGTTTCACCATAACACTTATGATAAAAGTTTTTCACTTTCCACTCTTGATAGAGTACAGAAGTGTTTTCACATCCTTGTGGGTGACAAATTATTTTCCACCCTACAACCTCTTTCCTCACAGACGATCCAACACAAGCCTCTCGCTGCTCTATCGTTATTTCCATAGAAAGTGTTCAGATGAACCTTCACAGATAAGAACCACCATGCTACACATATTTTAGCAAACCACCCTCATTCCCTTCATATTCCTTTGGTGAAATGTAAGTCTGACTTAAGCAGCTTCTTCCCATGGACCACTGCTCTGTGGAATTGACTCTCAAGGGGATGCTTCCCCAATCCCTACAAAACACTTAACCCTTTAAGTCTAGAGTTAACTGTTATCTTCCCCACATATCTCTATCATATAAGCTGTATCTCTTACTCTGTAACCCTCTACCTCAAGTGGCCCTTAGGCCTTATATAGGGTAAACATCATTGTAAAGATAAATAAAAAAAAACATATTCACAGAATTATTATTATACTGTTTTCTTGGCATGGTTTTACAGGAAAGAAAAGAACTTTATTGTTTGAAATTGTTAATATTTATATAACATTCATACCTGAGTTTCTGAATTGATATTTATTCATATATATTGATACTTACATAAAGTAAAGGTATGTATTCTTCCTTAGGTGGTCCAACCACCTGACAGAGAACACATACCTTTACTTTTTACTGCTCAAAGATAGAAAGGGTTTCAAGATTTGTGACACCTATAATTCTCAACCAGGAGATGTTTGTTTGTCTTTTTAATGGCATATCAACTTATGGGTCATGTAATACTGAAATTTGATTTTCTTAGAGGCTTTGAAGCAATATAAACACATTTCATTTCTGCTTTTACAATTGAGTACATGGCAGATGATATTTGGATTTTTGTGTATATACATGTTTGTGTAGACATAATTACTAGAGGCAGTGGTATGTGTGTTTTATGCTGTAATTTTGCTAAAGTTATATTTTGGAATACAGTTTGATTTCTTTAAGAAATTGTAGGATATTATATGGACTAATGTCATGAAAGTTCAGCTAAGTTATTGGATTGTTAATTTTCTTTCAATCCCTTCAAAAATTCCTTGCTGGTCAACCATTTCTCTTCATTATACTTGCACTGAACAATTAAAGTTTCATCATTTTTGACAATTTTTTGATTTCTTTAAGAAATTCTCGGATATCTGGCGGGCTTAAGCAGATGGATGACAGAACGTGGTCTGGGGAAGGAAGCAGAGGGAAGGAACTTGTTGAGAGCTGCAAGGGATAGAGGAAAGTGGAGAGCTATGCTCACCTACGTCCTGGCTGATTTTGTTTAGTGGCTTATCAACTCCGATGGTTTATTTGATACCAAAATCTAAATATTTTGAATACAATTGTATGACTTCAACTACAGATAAAATGTATTGTTGGTCATTTTACAATAAATATGTATTGCTGGTAATTTTACTATAAATATATATTTTTATACTTTCATAGAATTTTGTTTTTGTTTGAGCTTTCACTATTTACCCATAACTGGGACCCTAACAGATGCTACTAACTTGGGTCAGGGTGGATCTGGAAAGCACAGCAATAAAGAGGTGGTACCATGCTTCTTGAAACCTCCAATCTTCTGATCAGGGGCCTTGCTGCCAGATGTAGTTTATCATCAAACCCAGGACTAACCAGGGGAGGTAATCTTAAAACTTATACCAAAATCCAACACTGAATATACTGGCATTAACAATTTAAAAAAAAAACAACATAAAAGTCAAAAACTTACTAATGTAATCCTCTGATGCAAGCTTGTAGGTATGTCCAAGAATGATCCATGCCATGCTCAGGAAACGAATACCATTTATACAAGACAGTACTTCCACAGTATGTTTGGTGTTGAACAGCCAGTAAGCATTACGTCTCACAGAGAAAGCTAACAAAAATGTTCCAAATCCCCTGTCTGGTGTTTAGGAAAGAAAAGAAAATAATTATTAATGAAAATTTTAAAATCAAATAAATTTAATTTTTTTAAAAGTAAGGTTCACCCTGTACAAGTGAGACAATGAAATCAAGTATGGCTGATCATATATGGAAGGAAAAGGGTGATCAGCAATCATTGTTGAATGAAGAGAAAAGGAACACTGGAGAATAAGACATCTGAAGGTACCAATGCATAGGATAGAATATGACAACCACATTAGCAGGCCTTGCATAGACACTATAAGAGAGCTTATTGTCCAGTTTGCACTTCTTCCTGGTCTTTTGAAAAGTGAAAAGTTCTGCGTGAAGGGTTACAAAACAATTAAGATTGGTTTGAGAAATGATGGAGTAGTTATCGGCATGCTTATATTTTAATGACCTGTGTGTTTTTAGATCTATTTCAATTTTCGTGTGCTTTTGTCGGCATGTGTGTATATATGTGTATATCCCCTCTCCATACATACACACTGTCTCACTACGAGGAATCAATGAACACATCTGTATACCCACATACTAGGTGTCATTGTTTTACTGTTGAAATAGCTAGTTGTCACGATAAGTTCTATTCTAATTGTTTCTTTTCTCACACTTCTTGTCTGTGGAAATTTGTTCTGGTTTCTTGCTTCTAAGTCATCTAGAATCTTCAAAAATGTAAATGCTCTCGTCATTTTGTGTCTTCCTGAATCCAGTTTTTTTATTGCCCTTTCTCCTCACTAATGTCTTTTCATTCTCTTTCATTCCTAGTAAACCCTTGTGAATTAATGGTATTATTGTCTTATTTGAGGTGAAATGAAAAAAGAAAAATCTTTTACAAGTGAAAGAGAGGAATTAAAGAAAGGACCAATTATTTGGGTTTGAGTTTCTGTTAACTTTGTTAAAAAACCATTTTCAGGTTTAGAAAGAAATCCTTTTAAATGGAATCAATAAATGAATGTCTAAATGTCCAGCAAAGGGAACATAATATTCAACAAGAAACTGGAAATTAAAAAAAAAATGGCCCAAACACATTATGACAAAAAAAATCAGGTTTTATTTTCAATGATTCCCTCCCAGTTAGATTGCTTGAGGCACTGATGCTAGTGGTTTCTTTTCAAATTCAAATAAAGGTATCTTGAGTTCAAAAGCTGATTTTCAAGGCAGACATCTTTCCTTTGAAAGACTGGTGATTGGTGTCATACCAAATTTCTAACTTAATCTTTCTCGCAAAAACTGACCACCTATTAGGCAAAGTAAAACTGACAACAAAAATGTGAAGGCTTGCCCAAACAAATCCCCAATCAAAAAAAAAAAAGAAGAAATTAATAAGAATCAAATAAGTAAAAAACAATAAATAAAATAAAGGATAAGGTAAGGCAGAATAAATACCCCCAACTAACAAAAATACCAAGATCCCACCCACCAAATCCTCCAGCCAACAAAAAAAAATAAAATAAATAAGAATCAATAAATAGAATAAAATACAGGAAAAGGCAGGGCTGAATAAATACCTCCAGCTAACAAAAGTACTAAGCCTCCCACCTCCAAAATCCTCCAGCCAACACAAAAAAAAAGAATAAATAAGAATCAATAAATAATATAAAATACAGGAAAAGGTAGGGCTGAATAAATACCTCCAACTAACAAAAATACCAAGCCTCCCACCTCCAAAATCCTCCAGTCAACAACAAAAAAAAAATAAATAAGAATCAATAAATAAAATGAAATACAGGAAAAGGCAAGGCTGAATAATTACCTCCAGCAAACAAAATCCCAAGCCCCCACTCCCACATCCAAAATCCCCAGCCAACAAAAAAAGGATAAAAAAAAAATCATTCAATAAAATAAAATAAAGGAAAGGATTTTTTTTGTAATTAAATGGGTTGGTATGAAGTTTTCTTCATTAATAAAATATATCTGACCCTTGACTTTCGCAAGTTTTATTTTTTAGGATTTGATTTCTTTCGTCTTCACTCCCATTACTTTTTTTCACCTGCTTTTCTTTTCATTTTTACCTAGCTTTTTTTACTTTCTGTCTACCTTTCCTTCTTCCCTCCCCTTCTTCTCTTTCTTGCTTTTTCTGTTTTTCTATAGAAATGACTTGAGTAGCTGTTGATATGTGTGCATGATTTTAGGGACACAATGTGATAAATAAATGAAAACTTTCAGGATCAAGTGCAACTCAAATGGAAGGTAAAGAATTCTGAATGGTGGTTTCCCCTACAAAGTGGGATAAAGGTTTGAACCCTACTGCATAGCATATCTTTATTAAGTCTCTCAAAAGTGCAAGTCAGCATCAATTCAAATTACTCTCTTCCTACGGATGGGAGGAACCCGAAGGAGGCTACGCCGAAGGGCAGAGTCTCCTTTGGGGTGGTAGACCGGCCCTGAACCCGTTTATACGTGTTCAATGGGCATATTTTTGGCTGAGCTCACGGGCTCGAAATGCCCACGTTAAAAAGGCCTTGTGCCACATGACACCCTCTTGTGGGGGGTGACTGAATATCGTCAGCATCAATTCAAATATGTGTATTCACTAAAATAACATTTAAAGTAATACAAAATAATAACATATTCAAAAATGAAATCCATTGATTGCTTAGCCAAGTAAATGTAAAAAAAAATTTACTAGGTCATAAATGTAATCCCTTTCACCAAAAATAGATAAATAAATCTCATAATTTATATTATTAACACTTAGACTCTTGTTCTCATCTTTGTTGTTATTAACACAGTGTTTCGACCATTGTGTACTCCAGCCTTCTTCAGATGCTTGTTAACCCAGGTAACCTTCAAGGAATACACACTGTGAACAAGCATACATATTTTTACTTTTCAATTAAAATGTGTAAAGTTTTTCCAAAAGCCAATGTTTGTTAAATTGTTTTCATTCATTCCTATTTCTTGGAATGACTTTTTTTATTTTTTAAAGATCTTTACTTAAGAAATTGGGAGGCATAGTGGATTAATGAATAGCAGATCAGATTGAGGAATCAGAAAGCCAAGTTCGAATTCCAGTCAAATCCATTACATTCACTTATTCTTCTCCCACCAGCTATGGGTAAATAGCAGGACAGGCTGGGTTCTATAGCCTTCGATGGTAACTGGTCTACCGCAGAAAGAAATGGCAACCTACTGTAGGAAAAAATTTGCTTTGTCAGTCATATATCAAAAGATGCATGATCATTGAAGCGTGTATCACACATGACACATAACAGACTGACTTACAAAATTATATTTATATTTATGTTATATAGGAAGAAAATGAATAAATACCAACAGGTGTATAAATAGCAGTGTCAGGCTACTGACTGGGGTGATTATTAAGTGACAATTGAGTGGAACTATCCAGTCGAATTAGTGTGGATTATTGTGTATTGATGATTTAGGTTTTGATTTAAGATTTACCAGCGCTGAGCCACCCTATTAACAAGGTATTCACTGAAATGGTTAATTATCTTTGGTTGACTTTTAATTCTTTGATCCTCTTAAGTATTTATTTGCAGTTGTAATTAAATACTGTTTTATCTTTAAATTGAAATCTTGAGTTATACTTAATCATTTAACAGTGACCATATGTCACAAAAAATTTAATCTTTCATGGTGTAATAATCTGTTGGATTACCTTATGTTGTTTGCCTAGGGACTTCTCCTGATGTCCAATAGGTGGCATTGTATAAAGGAATATAAAAGAAAAGAGCATAAACCCACCCTTTCTCTCTCTATCTATATATCTATCTTCTTTTCTTCATCCACAGGATGTTGTAGTGACAAGACATGTCTTGTTTCCCCACTGTGAGACTTTTTATTTTACAGTGTCACATAAATACACATCTGCAAATATTATTCATCTATTCAATATCACTACTAGTTGGTAACATCATACCGTTGGAAATGCACAGTTGATAAATAAAGTACTATTAGATTTTACTTACATTATTTATATTTGAACTATTGTCCCCATCTTTGTTGTTGTTTTTTAGGATTTGATTTCTTTTGTCTTCATTCCCATTCCTTTTTTTCATCTGCTTTTCTTTTCATTTTACCTAGCTTTTTTTTTACTTTCAGTCTACCTTTCCTTCTTCTCTCCTTTCCTTCCTTGAGGTTAATAAGCCATAAAACAAAATAAACCAAACCAATCTAAACCAAAGAATACATATTCTATTATTATGAATCTATCCTAAAAATGTTGCCGGCATTAAATAACCCATTGAGGTTGATATGCTGTAAAACAAAATAAACCAAACCAATCTAAACCAAAGAATACATATTCTATTCATACGAATCTATCCTAAAAATATTGTTGGCATTAAATAACCCATTGGGATTGATATGCCATATAACAAAATAAACCAAACGAAACCGAACTACCAGTGGACGAAATCACCCATGTTGGGAAACCTTGCTCAAAATGAATAATATTCCAGTGATTCCATTATACACAACATTACCTTCCTACCATAAAGTTCAGGTGTTGATGTATTCTTGTCATTCTCCTGACTTTAACATTGAACATTTTCATGTGTAAACAATTTTTCATCATCTGTTAGGATATTTTTGTCTGTTGTTCTGATGATACGTTGGCCTGGTCTGAATACATTTCTTTTTTTATATACATTAATTTAGTTTAGGGGTTAAAAAGACATCATCAGCCCCACAATGAAAATACATAAATTACAAAGAGATCACTTGCATTATTTACATTATTCAGACTCTTATCCTCATATTTATTACCATATTCAAAATGTTTCGGACGTTCTTCAGATGATTGGAATTTCTTCTTCAGGTGATTGGAATTTTGAACTGGGACTCGTGGATAAACATGTTGGTTAGATCCAGTGCCTAGATCCAAAGAGTTGTGAGTTCAATACCAGGCCACAGCAGTGGTGAACCAAAACTTGGAGAAATGAGTTAAAGGGAAATAACTGAGACATTCGGAAGAGGCATGGCACACTGAACTAGAACAAGCTATTCTGGTGGATGAAATAAAGGGTTTAGTTTGAAATTCCAATCACCTGAAGAGGGCTGGAGCATACAATGGCCAAAATGTTGAGAATATGGCAATGAAGATGAGGGTAACAGTTCGAATAATGTAAATAATGCAAGTAATCATAATACATCATCTCAGAGATCCAATCACCTGAGGAAGGCTGGAGCGTACAATGGCTGAAACATTGAGAATATGGCAATGAAGATGCGGTAACAGTCCGAATAATGTAAATAATGCAAGTAATCATAATACCTCATCTGAGAGATATAGACAGATACAAAGAAATCATATACAAGAAACAACACAATAAGCATAAACAAAAATGATAAAAGGCTTTCGTATACATTTCAAATAAAATATTGTATATTTTAAGGAGCATATATGTATACAGAGATAAAAAAAATTTCTTATCTGATAGGAGCAACATGGTCTATCAGAGCACTGTCCATGGATATCTACTTTATTTGTCTATCAAAGATGAAGAGAGAGAAAATTTGATATTTGTTTCAATTGGCAGAAAAAAATGCCTGTTACAGTGCATGATAGGAGTTTCATATTTATTTAAGTTTTTTTTATAATCTCACTTTTTCTTCTTTATTTTAATTATCATTCTAATCTGTAAAGTAATTTTATTACTTATCTTTTAATTTTTCTTTTATTACTAATTATTTATTATTTTGGTTTCATACTTCTACATAGTCTAGTACTAAGGGTTCAAGGTTATTAATGGTTTATTTGTTGTTATCACTACAATATATTTAAGGAACAGTTAGTTAGGATGATACATTTGTATTTTCAATAGGTTCTTCAAAATGGAAATTATTTATGAGTTACCTGAATACAACAACAACAATATTAAAGTTTAACTGGGCTAGTAGAGTTCTTTGTAGTTTTTCCACTTTTGTGAGTGCCCTATGACCCTAACACTAGCAAATCTGGCAAGAGGACTGTAACTTGAACTTACCTGGAGATGTTTTGTCGTTGAAAATATCATGTTCAGTTGTAGTATTTGTGTTGGGGACTGGACCACTAATGGTGAAACTGTTTGCATTTTGGTTAGAATTTAAAAAAGCAATTGAATTACTGGCTCCTGGAAGGGGTTCAGTTTCAGTTTCAGGTGGAGGAGGAAGAGGAGGAGTAGGAGCTTTTGGTTTTGACAAAGAATGGTCTGGAGCAATTGGCGCAGACTTTTTGTTACTGAGGGAATTCTCAGACGATATCAGAATTATTTCGTTGTTACCATTTGCTGTGTTGTCTCTGGTCTTGTTATTGAGGCTAAAAGAATTTGTACATGATTCAGCAGACAGACTGTCCATTTCATAGGCGTTGTTGTAGTGAGTGCCGGAATACATATTAATGTCAGTATCATAGGAAATGAAATCCTCATCAAATTGGGGACTTTTGTCATAGAATATCAGATCATACAGAGTTCCGATGAGCAAGAAGATACATATAACACCAATAAGGACCCTGCAAGAAATTTAAGACAGCAGAGTGAGAGGGTGATTGTGGTACCGAAGGATTTCCTATAGGAATGCATTGAAAATCAGGAAGAAAGGTATTGTCAGTGGTCAGGAATTAATGTAAGCAGTACTGAGAGAAGAGGGCTATTATATGTAGAATGTAAATTCATTACTAATGATTTACAATAGGAATGCATTGAAAGTCAGAAAGAAAGGCATTGTCAGTGGTCAGGAATTAATGCAAGCAGTACTGACATAAGAGGGCTATTATATGTAGAATGTAAAGTCGTTACTAATGATTTACTATAGGAATGCATTGAAAATCAGAAAGAAAGGGATTGTCAGTGGTCAGGAATTAATGCAAGCAGTACTGAGAGGAGAGGGCTATTATATGTTGAATGTAAATTCATTACTAATGATTTCCTATAGGAATGCATTGAAAATCAGAAAGAAATGAATTATTTGTTTTCACAAATTAATGCAAGCAGTACTGAGAGCTGAGGGCTATTATGTGTTGAATATAAATTCATTACTAATGATTTCCTATACAAATGCATTGAAAATCAGAAAGAAAGGTATTGTCAGTGGTCAGGAATAATGCAAGCAGTACTGACATAAGAGGGCTACTATATGTAGAGTGTAAATTCATTACTAATGATTTACTATAGGAATGCATTGAAAATCAAATAGAAAGGGATTGTCAGTGGTCAGGAATTAATGCAAGCAGTACTGAGAGAAGAGGGCTATTATATGTAGAATGTAAATTCATTACTAATGATTTACTATAGGAATGCATTGAAAATCAGAAAGAAATGAATTATCTGTTTTCACAAATTGATGCAATGTTTTTCAGACAGCAATGACTGTGCCACATCTGTTGCAAATATTTGTACTTATCCGTTTTCAAGCGATAAAAACTTGTGTCGATTAGTAGAAAATTTTCTTTTCATACCTTTCATTCTGATTTCTGCAATATCCACAAATTTTGAATTTTATTTTAGATTTCATTTTTTTTATTTGACATTTTTCTGGAGCCTGCCATTTTTATATATGTATGTTTTTCTATGTGTATGCATCCTCTTTCTGCAGGTTTTTGTCATGTCTTTGAAATCTTTATACACTAGCAATTTTAATTATTAAGCTTTGAATATATCAATGGATTATACTGATTGAATAAGTATAATAACATATGTTACACCCACCATTATTTCAGATAAATAATGAGCCATCCCATTTTGCTTGCATGGAAACATGTAAGAAAAATATATATGAGAAATATTGTTTTGATTTAGTGTGAAAAAGTAAGCATGCATAATAAGAAATTAAGAAAGATAGAGCAGGAGTGTGTTCATGTGTTTAATGTCTGCTTCTGTGAAATAGAAAACCCCGTCTATTTTTAATCCTTTCCTTTGTACCCTCTTACTTCTTTAAATAATGACTTGTATTCATACTTAGGATTATTATTGAAATATTTTATTAAAGTTGGTAAGCTCAAATATTTAATGATGTTGTTATATCATGAGGGAGCTATTGAAGAAAGATTTATTCTCCCATTCATGTTACTGGCATTATTATATCCATGATATAATATCACTAATTATTATATCCATGATATAATAACACTGTAATTCACAGAAGGAACAGAATGATTGAAAGGAAAAGGAATTACAAACATGTATTGTTCTCAGAGAGACTTTTATACCACAACATACAAAGACATACACAAAACTATATATACACATATCCATGAGGAGAATAATATATCATATATCTACACAGCAAGCAGAGTGTAAAGAGATACGAAAAGGAAGAGTTTATACATAATATGGAGATTCTTCTGTGTTTCAGGAGAAGTCATATTTAGGATTCAAATGGGCTGGATTATTCTACATGAAGAGGAAACCGTGAGTCTTGGGTTTTCCCAAATTGAGGATGGTGAGTCAGAGTTTCTCTCTATATCTGGAAAAGATATATTCCCACAGGGAAATGACACCATGTGCTTATAAGCTGTAGCATTTGTTGGAGGAGACAGATTTAGATTCAGCTTAGGCTCCTTGACCCAGGCTAAAAGAAAGCAATCTTTCAGTTTGGCAGCTGTAAACCAACTAAATGATTTGCCACTTTTGTCATTGTATAAAATGATGTCACTAAGTGGCTGTCACATAGCAAATGTAACTTATTTTCATAAAAGGGAGATAATTGCCTTCTCTATCTCTACAATGCAGGAAGAGAATTTCCATAGTTGTGGAACTCTCAAGGAGCTTATTCAGTTCTTAACTCAAGAATTATGATTCATCAGAAAACTCCAATAAGAAAACTGAAATCTTCATGGGTACTGCTGTAATGTACAATTTTCTTAGCCAATGTCAGTATAATTTTTGTTTGTAATTATTATTTATCAAATCATAGAACATTTTAAGTAACAACCTCTAATTATATTTGTTGTGGATTCCGAGATGAAATCCGGTCTCCAATGAATGCCAAACGCAGGAATGAAATATAACAAATAAATGTATTTACACAATAATACAATTGGTAATACGGTTAGTAAATCCAGAAACACGGTTAGTAGCAATAATAATATATATATAGTCTGGTAAATCTAGTCTCAAAGTAGGACTTCCTTAGTGTCTATACGTGCTTGTAAGTGTGACTTCTACAAGCGTTTACCTCACACTATTACTCTACCTCCAACTCAATTACAATCTCCATCACTCTACTATCTGACTACTCTGATTGACTCTTGGTATTTAACGGCAGCAGTCCACGTACACACTGGTCGAGTCCACTTGTATGAAAAAGGGGTGGACCCCATAACAATATTGAAGTCATCACCATTGCTATTCTGACAGTAAGTCAGGTAAAAATATGTCTGAACCAATTAACTTCTGCACTTCATGTTGCCACTCTGATGGTTGAGTTTAAATCATTTTTCAAAGTGAGTCAAAATTTGATATCAGACAAAATCTTTATTAATAAAAATAAACAGCCAATCAATTGTTAACAGGTGCAAAGAATGGTTTGCAAACTTTAATGTTCCCAAAACGAAACTGCTATCTTTTAATCATCACAGTATGGTTTTTACTGTAGGAATGCAATGGAAAATGATTTTTACTGTAACAATGCATTGGAAAATGATTTTTATTATAGGAATGCATTGAAAATGATTTTTAATATAGGAATGCATTGGAAAATGATTTTTACTATAGGAATGCATTGGAAATGACTTCCCTTATAGGAATGAATTGGAAAATTATTTTTACTATAGGAATGCATTACGGAACCAAAGAAAAGACAGAGGGAAGCCACACAGTGGTGTGAAAGTGACCGATGTCAAGATGCCATGTCAGCACTGCTTATAATATTAACCCTATTATGTATTTTGTTGAGAATCTTGAGTTATATAGCTGGAGCACCAGACCAGATTTAATAACAATATTCAATGCATGAATGATAGATTTATAAATATGGAAGATGGATTCTGGTGAAACAAACTTTCTTAATAGACTTAGCAATTGTTTCAATATAATTGTTCCACTTCATGTCAGTATTAGTAAGAATTTTTGTTTTGCAATTCCATCAGAAAAAGATTAATTCAAAACTGAAGTCTTCATTTTTCATACATGTGAACTGGAACTTTTTATGGTTTTGAATAAGTTCAGTTCATCTGATAGAATTCCATTTCCTACATGAAATTAAATTTGATAGTTTCCTTTTTAATTTGTTTATGAGTAAGAATATTTGGTTAAGGAAGAATTTGCAAGATTATTGGTTCTAACCTTGTATCTCTGCTTCAATGGCTTTTCCACGGCCATAATATAGCTTCTTGCCTATAAATATTTTCATGCTAATTATTCTGATGAGTTTTCCTCTGTTGTGCAAATTTACAAATTTAAGTACATTACTAGATTGGCAGCTAGGTCTCATTATTTTACAGTTGAAATGGCTCAATGTAACCATAAGTTCTTTGCTAGCAGTTTCTTCTCTCACACTTCTTACTTGTGGAACTCTCTTCCAGCTTCTTGCCTCCTAGTCAACTTTGATCTTCAAAAATTGAAATGCAATGTCAATCATTATCTTCTGTCTTCTTAATTCCAGTTTTTTTTATTAGCCTCTCTCTTTAATGTTTTTGTCAGATTATTTCACATTCATTAACTGCTTGTATTTTAGGGGCTTTGTCACCTTGCTTAGAGTGAAATTATTAAAAAAAATGTATTTTTCATTGCAGAATTCTTTGTCACTAGTTCTTGGCTATATTAGTCAAAGCAACAATTTTTGACAATATTATTTAAAAAAAATTGTTTACTACAATACTACAAGATTGGGACTCCTAGTGAGGATCAAATCCTTTATTCAGGGTTAAATGTAAACCAGACAAATATGTTGCCTGTTACCCATTCTGAGTTGCTCATGAGTTTACAACAATTAAGGCTTGTCAAAATATTCATTGATGATGATAATAAAAAAAAGAAATTTAGTCCTACATGCTAGCCCATATGGATAAGAATTTGATAATAAAATTAAGATAAAGTGCATTTTCTATTTGGAAAGTGTTATCGTAGGTACCTCCAGGTTGTGCTCTTGTAGTGAAGTCACCACCTATCAAAATTCAGCCTTGGCCGAAAACCAATATGCTATGGTTTAGAATACATATAGACTTTGCAGGACCATTAAATGGAGCATGCTACCTAGTGGTAGTTGATAGTTACACTAAATGACCAAAAATATTAAAATGTAGAAGACTGACTATCGTGATATTGGTAAATTTCCAACACAAGATTTTTTACAAGGTTTGGTGTTCCTGACTTTATTGTTTCAGATAACAGGACTCAATTCACATCTACTGAATTTAAGTTTTTTTGCAAATCATTAGCAATAGAACATATTACAACTCCCCCTTATCCCCAAGATCAAACGGACATGGGGAATGGTTGGTTGATACATTTAAAAGAGCATTAAATATGTCAGAGGGGAGAGGAGTCAGATGAAGTAATGATTTAGCAATTTCTGATAATTTACAGAATAACATCAAACCTGAACACTGTATCTGGAAATGTCAGAGCTATGAAGGAATTTTGGAGAACAATGATTACACTGTTGCCCCCACCTCCACTGTCTCTGCTATCTGAAGCTATATGACACAGAGAGAATTACTTGTCAGATTAGGTCAGGGGTAGTCTGCCTTTATATACGGTGATGTCTTCAGTTCATCATAGTTGGCTTGACTTTTTATAATTAAGTTAAAGTAAAGATTAAATTAAATATTTTGACTTACAATGTTCCAATAGCTGTTTTTTTTTTCAATAAATGAACTGGGGTTTTGCAGGTTAGGTCTGTTAGTTCAATTCCAAGTGTTTTATTGGTGATATCTGTTAAAACAGTGAAGCATTTTTATGTAAAACAGTATAATGGATCATGGCAAAATAAAATAAAAATGAAAAACATTTGTGGTAAATATGACAGTGAAACATGATAAAATAAAAGAAGCAACAAAAATGACACATGGCAAAAATGAAGGCAACCTTCCATGTAGGTAGTTGCAAAAACGATATAAGCTTGATCAATAGGAATCCATAGAAAAATGATTTTTAATAGAGGAATGAGTTGAAAATGATTTTTACTTTAGGAATGAATTTGAAAATGATTTTTACTAGAGGAATGCATTAAAAAATGATTTTTACTATAGGAATGCATTGGAAAATGATTTTTACTATAGGAATGCATTGGAAATGATTTTTACTATAAGAATGCATTGGAAAATGATTTTTACTATAGGAATGCATTTGAAAATGATTTTTACTATAGGAATCCATTGGAAAATGATTTCTAATAGAGGAATGAGTTGAAAATGATTTTTACTTTAGGAATGAATTGGAAAATGATTTTTACTATAGGAATGTATTGGAAAATAATTTTTACTATAGGAATGTATTGGAGAGTGATTTTTACTATAAGAATGCAGTGGAAAATGTTTTTTACTATAGGAATGCATTGGAAAATGATTTTTAATGTAGGAATGCATTTGAAAATGATTTTTACTATAGGAATGCATTGGAAAATGATTTTAATATTGGAAAGAATTGGAAATGATTTTTACTATGGAAATGCTTTGGAAAATGATTTTTACTATAGGAATGCATTAGAAAATATTTTTACTATAGGAATTCATTCAAAATGATTTTTACTATAGGAATGCTTTGGAAAATGTTTTTCACATTAGGAATGCATTGGAAAATGATTTTTACTTTCACAATCCATTCAATATTATTTTTATTATAGGAATGCATGGCAAAATGTTTTTTTACTATATGAATGCATTAGAAATTGATTTTTGCTGTAGTAATGCATCGGAAAATGATTTTCTCATTCCAACTAATAAATGATTGCTGTTGAACATGTTTTGTTTTTCATATAGGTGAGAAACATTTATAAAATATTGAGGCAAAATCAACTGTTATTACAAACCAAAAATTGGCCCAAAAATAAACTTCAGTTCGTGATTGCTGCAACGTTGAGTTGAACAGAAGTCCCACTTTATTTCCAAGGAATCAACTATGCTTGCAAAAGCAGAATTCATATGAGCCTGAAAAAATATATAAGAGAACATAGACTTGGGTAAAAAAGCTTTCATTTTTTAAAAAAAAAAATTCTTTAAAATGTATCTAAAGTGGATTTATTATTCAAGTTAATTGTTAATTAATTATTGTATTAATGCATCATGTCATTGTGTGAGTAGCATACATGAAATCAACATGCTGAGTTTAAATTCTGACTTAGTCTGTTGCATTCATTTTCTTGCAGATATACTTAAGGAAGGTATGAATTCATCTCTTCTCTCCATCCACAGTTATATTTTAAATTGCATGGTAGATTGTGCTCTCTAGCCTAGCCTTGGTGAGAGTCAGTCTTGGACAACTATGAATTCAAAATCTGAGAGTGGGTAACAGAAAACCACTCCATTATCATACCAGAAAAAAGTCACAATTGACACATAGTAAAGAAAAGTAATCTGTGGAGAGTGTTGCAATATGATTTCTCACACATACTTAGAAGATGAAGAGATAGATTCTTTTTCCTTTTAAGTCAATTTAATAAGCAGAGATTCTCAGGAATCTTGTCTCCAGCTAATCTTTAAATCAATTTAATGACCAGGATTTTTCAGGAATCCTGTCTCCGGCCCACCTTTAAATTGATAAACATAAAATTTTATCTCTGATTTTAGATAGCCATAAAAGTAGAGTCCTTTGAAAAACTGGCCACTCAAAAACTAACAAGGTGGTCCCTTTTACCAGTTGGTGGAATACAAATGGATGGATAGAGGTAGTGGGTCTCCCAGCCAGTATCCATATAATGAGTGGTCAATGAAAAGACTCGAAGTTAGTCAGTCAAGTAAATGGCAAGCAGTGTGTAAAGTGGCCAGCAGTCAGCAAAATGGCCAGGCAGTGACAGTGTAGGAGTTGTGTTTTCCTGGCTGGAACTAAGTGAGAAATTCTATTTTATTGCTACTTCCCAACCAGTGTCTTGAAAAGCATTTGTTTTTATTCTTTGTCAACATCAATCATGGCCCTAATATTAAAACAACCATGTTGAACATAATAAGCTTGGTGTATTTATATACAGCCGACTTTGGATGTCATCACAGCTTGTGCAGTGATGACATCCAAATTTGGCTGTATTGCATGATCACAAGAGCCATGATCATCTATATCCTGATGGAACATGGCATTTTTAAAAAGCTATGAGTTAATTTTATATATTATGTTGTGGCCTGTTTAGAGGACAGAAAGAAAGACATGGAGGACAAAGCTAGGTTGGACAAGTGTATTGAAATAACGGATATATACAAAGCAAGAGTGTTAGTAATAAGCAGATAGAGGTGCACATCCAAACGGTAGGTTAACACTGCATCTCCGCTGCCTTATGACTCTACCCTAGGAAGTCTCACAGTTAGTATTTATGAGAGGAGGAAGAGTTCATTCTACTGTAGGAGGGTTTACCACAACATATTAGATCTAATAATTTTACTATAAGGAAGAGAATACAAAATTATTTTAAAAAATGTTTTTTCATGAATATGTAAAAGACTGGCACAGTTTCTGATGTGGAATTGGATAAAGAAATTCCTGCCACAGTTCTGCATTGATGAAAATTCCTCTCAATTACAGTTAAAGCAGCATCCTGCAACAACAGTAATTCACGTCATTCAAAGTTGGACAACAGTTCTGCAATGACAGAAATTCCTATCATTTACAGTTGAAGCAGTGTCCTGCTGTTGTAATGTCTTCTAGTCTGTGATGTAGAAGTTCCTACCCCAGTACCGAGTTGTAGAATTTAGTTAGACAAACAGATAGTACTTGACTGTATTGGAAGTTGAGTCTGCTCTGGCCACCTTCTGAACCAGTTGGTGGGTGGTTTATATAACTGACTGGGATGTTCCATTCTGCTAATTAGGCAAGCCTATACTCTAGGCCCTGATTAACTGCTGGTGTGGATAATGTGCTCAATCCATCATTATGCCGTGAATGCTGGGTTCTGTATTAGGTTACAGCCTGCTTTCTTTTTGTCTGCCAACTGGATGCTAGTTGGGAACTTCCTTGTGAGGGTGAGTATCATATTTTTGATTCTACATGAGTGATGACTGACTTATTAACAATTATTATTCAAAAGTATTATTCAAAACGAGGCAAGTCCATTTTGCCTAGGTTACTACACCTCCTAGAAATGAAGAGGTTTTATGACATTCATTGATTTGTGACTTCTCTGAACTTGAGTACAAGATCCTATCTCGCTCTCTCTCTTGAGGTGTGTTTCTGTTTCTCTTTATTCGAGATCTAGTTCTGGACTTGTCTTCATTCTTATCTTCCAACTTTAATTTGTGTAAATGACCCTCTATAGTTTCTTTACGACTTCATTTGCTTGCTTCATCAGAAGCACTCATGCTTTCCTCCCTTTCCGGTTCTTCCTCCTCTTCCATCTTGACTTCTTCATCATCTCAGAATAAGCCAATACATTTTGTCCACTTGTTGCTATTATGTCCTGTTATAATTGCTTATATCAACTTGTAGTTCTAGTTAATAATATTCGAAAGAATACACTAGAACGCTAGATTAGTGAAAGAACTGTTTAATCCTGTGGATTAATATTACAATTTTTTCTACACAACAAATATATATATATATCTGGTCTGGTACATCTGTTATGCATTTAGAGATTATTAATAAAAGCCAAAGGAGAATCTGCAATATTATCATTTCTGACCTGGCATCTCAGCTTTAGTCCCTTTTCCTTCTGCCTTAATATAGCTTCACTGTGACATTTTTTTTATAAATATCTTCATGGAAAATCCAAGAGATGAGAGCATTGTCCAGTAAGGGATCTATGGCAGAATTACTCAATATCATAGATAGTGAATTTATAGATTTTTTTTTTTAATCATTTCATTCCAAGCAAGGCAATAATCCACTAAGATGTAAGAGGTTAATAAATGGGAAATGATGTTAGTGAGAAGAAAGAACAATAAAAAAAAGAAAGGATTTAAGAAGACAGAAGACAGTGATTGATGTTGCATTTATTTATTTTTTTTTTAAAGATTAGAGACACCAGGGAAACAAAAAAAACCCCAAAAAACAGAAGAGATTCTCACAGGTGAGAAGTACAAGAAAAGAAACTATTAGAACAGAATTTGCGGTTGCATCTAACTAATAGATGTTATAATGCTTCGTATCAACTCATCATTTGCATTAATAATATTAAGGCTGTGAGCTTTATGGCCTATCTTAAAATTCTAGAAGATGTAACTTTAGGAAACTCTCACGAGGCAAGTATTGGATTTTGGTTGAGGAAAAACCCTTGGCCTTATTTCCACTGCATCAGTGTGTGAGTGGAAATCAGAACTGGTAATAGCATAAACAGGAAATGCATTCAGTGGCTAAAATAAACAGGACGTACAGGTGTCTTGAGCCTTGAATAAACAGGGCCCAGCTACATTGGAGAGTTAATAGTTTTCTTTCCTGAGATTTCTTGAATATTCAAACTAATAAATGAAAATAAATATACTGTTTAACAAATAAACAGAACATTTACTCAAATATGGGCATCCACTAAAAAAAAAAAAACATTTAAGTAATGAAATCTGTCAGATTAAAAACTGAGCAGATATGAGTTATTCAAGAGTTTGAGAAAGATTTGCATTTACAAGGCACTATTCAACTTTGCTTGATATATATACATATATATATATATATATATATATATTGTCACTGTAAATGTTATTTTTAGTGGATAATTGTATTTGAGTAGAGGGTATGTTTATTTATTAAATAGTATATTTATTTATTTTAATCTACCAGCCTGGTGGAGAGTGTATATTTTCCTTTAATAAGATTTCTTGAACATACAGGCCAGTAAGGGAAAATAAATATATACAGTTCAATAAATAAATGCTGTATCTACTTAAATATGAGGAATTTCATAGGATTTAACATTAGTAAATGTTTTTTTCACTCAGTCTAGGTAATTTTGTCTCAATTCCTTTCATCTAGTTGTAACTTGAGTTTCATGCTCATGCCATCTTCAAATGACTTGTATGGAAATTGCATGTGTGTGAAACTCTAGTTACAACTAGAGCAATCCTTTCGTTATATATATATTAATGCATGTTTCATTAAATGATATAGACAAGTTTTGTCTATTTTAAACAAATTCCTTTCATATTGTCTGATAAGCTTAATAACATTATCATTGAAAGATGAAAGAAAATTACCATATTGATACATGTTTTTTAATCCTATCTAAGTTTTCGGCTCACATAAGAGATGACAAGTACATTACAATAAATTAAACAATACACAGACATAGCAACAATGATAGTCTGTTTTGTTTGCATGGAAGATTTCCAAGCAACCACAAACTCGTGCATATGAGCCACTGGAAGCAAAAATTGTACCATGGCCATGATATATATATATATATATATATATATATATATATATATATATATGTATAAGTGCGTAGGTATGCAGAAAATAGAAAAGAACATGTTGGGTGCATGATCCGGGGTTCCTTAGTATTTTTTGGTTTTATTTTTAAGAAGACAGTGCTCCATACAGAAGTAGAGCTTACATTATAATAATATTTTTTGTTTAAAAATATGATTCCTTCGCTACATAAGAGTTCTCATGTTTCAAAAATGAGAGCCGAAATATCCAAATAATTATTAAAATTAAGTTGGATTGTGGTGTTTAGTCCCGTTTCATCTTCAAGCGAAATTTTAGGAATAAGCTATCTCTCGAATTACATGTGTTTTTAGGCATGGTCCGTTATAGAATTCGTTATGGTGGGAGTGGCTAGACTATTTTCTTTCGTTAAGTGGTCAGAGAGTTAATTCTTATCAATAGATTCATCATCTTCTAAGAGGTTTTGGTAAGGTTGAGTAGGGTATCTATTTCAAGGCTAATGTTTGCGGGAATTATTTGGATATTTCGGCTCTCTTTTTTGAAACATGAGAACTCTTATGTAGCGAAGGAATCATATTTTTAATCAAAAAATATTATTATAATATAAGCTCTACTTCTGTATGGAGCACTGTCTTCTTAAAAATAAAAACAAAAAATACTAAGGAACCCCGGATCATGCACCCAACGTGTTCTTTTCTATTTTCTGCATACCTACGCACTTATACATACTAGCTCCCAAATCAAGGTCAAGCACTCTGAACCTTTATTTTTAAAATAAGAACTTTAAAAATATGGAAAAAATAAATTTCAACATTTCTCTGACGAACATTCCGCACACAAACAAACGGAATTATTTCATCAAACTTTTACAAAAGACAGAGGAATTAATAAGAAGAATGAGATGAAAAGTATTCTTCTTCCTACGAGGGAATAACCTAACGAAAAAAGAGCACAAGGTTTACGGATTTAAAAGCAAGAAAGTAGCACCATACAACAAAAACCTACAGGAATTCGAAAAGGACCTACTAAAAATATAATCAACAATATTTCCTTCAAAAAAGAAAAACAACTTCCAGAAGTTGTCTGGACCAAATAGTCAAAACCATAAACGACAGTGATAAAATACTAGTTAAATCCGATAAGACGGGAAACTTTTACAAATTGATGGCCGACGACTACAACAAATTAATTAGAAAAAACTTAACGAAGACATATAAAAAAGCCCAGAATAACAATATAAATATGGTTGACAGTATCAATAGAACTAGTAAAATGATTACTGAAAAATTAAAAATAAGTGATAGAGTTGGCAAACTGGCTGAAAAGGAGTGCTACATCACTCTTAAGGACCACAAACACGGATTTGAGGAAGACCCCACTACCAGAATGATAAACCCTACTAGACCCGACATAGGAAAGATAAGCAAAAAAATCCTGGAAAGGATCACTAACCAAATTAAAAAACAACTTGGATTAACACTATGGATTAACACCAAAGAAGTCATAAACTGGTTTACCAACATCGACAATAAGCCCGACTGCACCCTAATTCAGTTCGATATTGTCGATTACTACCAGTCAATATCAAAAGACCTCTTTACAACTGCCCTAGAGTTTGCTACAGTATATTCAGACTTAACTAAGGAAGAAACAAACATAATTCTCAGTGCAAAGAAATCTGTCCTCATCCATAATGGGGACCAGTGGATTAAAAACACCAATGACAACTTTGACATCACCATGGGATCTCTAGATTCTGCAGAATCTTCGGACCTTGTCAGTCTATTTATACTGTACAATGTAACTGCCCACCGTGAACTAGACGTTGGGGACATTGGGCTATTCAGAGATGACGGGCTTATGGTAGTGAGGAGCTCCACAAACTTTAAAACAGAGAAAATTAGAAAGATAATTTACAATGAATTCAGGAAACTAAATTTAAAAACAATAGTCAACACTAAATTAAAAAGAGTAAACTTCCTAGACGTAACTCTAGACTTAACGAACAACGTTCACCTACCTTACAGAAAACCTAATACTAATCCCCTGTATGTACATTCTAAGTCAAACCACCCTCCATCTATAATTAAGCATATACCCGCATCAGTAGAGAAAAGAATAAGTATGAACTCAGCAAATAAGGAAATATTCCAACAACACAGTAGTTTTTACAACACAGCCCTGAAA
Organism: Acanthosepion pharaonis; assembly: GCA_903632075.3. Taxonomy (NCBI): domain Eukaryota; kingdom Metazoa; phylum Mollusca; class Cephalopoda; order Sepiida; family Sepiidae; genus Acanthosepion; species Acanthosepion pharaonis. The sequence continues at coordinate 352,787 of CAHIKZ030004540.1, forward strand.
AATAGTGGATACAAAAACGCTGACATAACCTATAGAAGCGATAGTACCAATAATAAGAAAAACAGGAAAAGAAAGATCATCTGGTATACACCCCCGTACAACCAAATGGTCAGCACCAAACTAGGCCATAAGTTCCTAGCTTTAATTGAAAAGCACTTTCCCACTAATAGCAAACTTAGCGACATCTTTAACAAAAACACCTTTGAAATTGAGTTACAGCTGCACTGAAAATATAGAAAGAATCATAAAAAGACATAATAAGAAAATCCTAGAAAAACACACAAACCAAAACAGTAATAAAACACATAAACTAAAATTGATAACAATAACGAAAAAATTATGTGATTGTAGAAACCCTAAAAACTGCCCGTTGGAAAATAAATGCCTCACAAAATCTGTGGTATACCAGTGCACTATCTCATCCATTGAGAGTCCTAACACTGATAGGATATACATAGGCTCAACAAAGAATAATTTTAAAATTAGATGGAGGCAACACAAGAGCTCCTTCAACAATATTCAAAATAGAAATCAAACATCTCTATCCGAATATTTCTGGCATCTAAAAGAAACGAATAAAACACCAAAAGTAAAATGGAAAATAATCAATAAAACAAGAACCTGTAAAACCTGGGATGACCCATGTCCTTTATGCTTACAGGAAAAACTACACATCATTAAATTTCTAAACAATGAAAAATTATTAAACCATAGGCAGGAGTTAATGTTTTTTTGCAGACATCAACAAACTTTCGCATTAAATAATTAGCATATAAAAAAAAAATATCCCATAGCTAAGTAAAATTCTTAAAAGCAAAGCCAAATCATTAAATAGGAAAAACCCTTTTTGTAGTTGTCAAAAAACAAAAAAACAAATTGAAATTCAGTGCAATGTGATTTGTATATAAAACACCCACTTGAATAAACAAATAAATAAATAGATAATCAGATGGACAATAATAAAAGACAATTCCTCAGACACATAATGATTGTAGGTGCGCCATAAAAATATCCCTCACTGGGAACTAACTAAAGGGTGACTGCAAACATTAGCCTTGAAATAGATACCATATCCAACCTTAGCAAAACCTCTCAGAAGATGATGAATCTATTGATAAGAATTAACTCTCTGACCACTTAATGAAAGAAAATAGTCTAGCCACTCCCACAATAACGAATTCTATAACGGACCATGCCAAAAAAACACACACAAATAAATCGAGATAGCTTATTCCTAAAATTTCGCTTGAAGATGAAACGGGACTAAACACCACAATCCAACTTAATTTTAATAATTATTTGGATATTTCGGCTCTCGTTTTTGAAACATGAGAACTCTTATGTAGCGAAGGAATCATATTTTTAAACAAAAAATATTATTATAATATATATATATATATATTTAAGACCACTGGTATGTTTATTTGTGGCAGAATTCTAAAATTTTTTTTTTTCTTCTTTTTTTTTGTTTTCCAAAAGAAATTAAGGGAATCATTAACTTCAGTTGGTAAAAATGTAATGAGGAAAAATTAAAAATGAATTAACAGAAGATTTTTTTTCTTAAATAAAATATAAAATCTTTTCAAAGTAATTTCAGCAAATTTAAACAAAGAATTGAGAGAAGGAATTGAGACTAAGAATTTAGACAAAGAATTCAATTGCAGAACACTTACAGGAATCAGGGTCTTCTTCAGATATTCCGGTATTGCAACATGCATAGAACAATACTGTCCACGAATCAGAGGGTTTGTTTCTGTAATATTCCCTGGTTCAAATGGCATATTAATTCTGGTACACTGATAAAAATCTCCAGTCCAATGTGTTGCACCTTTGAGTATTCCAGATAATGGCTTGCCACTTGCATCCAGCACTACCAAAAAACAGAATATTTGTCAAAAAAAGAACCAGGTTAATGACATGATTAAATGCAAAAATCAAGGTATATTTGAGAGAACAGATAATATATTAAAAATCATAATATTATTTTTTAATATATGGTTACAATCTCAAATAATGTTGATATAATGGGAAGAAAGATTTATTCTCCCATTTACATTTCTCATGTTACGGGCATTATTAGATCCATGATATAATAACAGATGGAACAGAATGGCTGAAAGGAAAAATAATGAGTTTGTTCTCAGACTTTAAAACTATATATACATATATACAAGTGTCCCACATGGAGAGTAATATATCTACACAATAAAACAGAGAGTAAGGAGAAACAAAATGTAAGAGTCTTACATATAATACGGAGATACTCCTGTGTCTGGAGAAGCCATGTTTAAATTCAAATGATCCAGGTTCACCTATGTCCCAGGTGAGGACATATTCCATGAACAGGAAATTGCAAGTCTTGTGTTTTCCCAAATTGAGGACTGAGTGCTGGAGTTTCATTCTATATCTGGGAAAATTATATTACCAAAGGGAAATAGCACCATGTGCTTGTAAGCTGCTGGGGGAGGCAGATTTAACCTCAACCTGGGCCTCTTGGCCCAGACTAAAAGAAAGCAACCTCTCAGTTTGGATGCTGAAAACCATACAGAATTTGACTGCCGCTGTATTGGGTGACGTCACCAAGTGGCTGTCATGTGACTCACATAACTTATCTCCACCATAGGGAGATAAGAGCCTTCTGTATCCCTACATTGATATTAGATAATAGACAAACATATTATAATGAGACTCAAATGCAAGATTTGAATAATATGGAGACAGTTGAAACAAGGATCAAATGTGTGGATTACCCAGTCTCTTTATATCACTCTCTCTCTCTCTCTCTCTCATATTCAGTTTCTTCATTTCTGTCTATTTATCTAAGTCAGTTCATATCTATCTATCTATCTATCTATCTAAGTCTGTTTATATCTATCTTAACCAGTTTTGTCATTTCTAAGTCTGGTCAATTCTATCTATCTATCTATCTATCTATCTATCTATCAATCTATCTATCTATCTATCTATCTATTTATTCCAGTCTGTTCATATTTATCTGTGAATCTAGCTATGAACAGATTAAGATAGATATTTTGTTGGACACAAAAAAAAAAAAAAAAAAAAAAAGATTGCCAAACTGCTATGCCATATCTATCTTGCTTTATGGCAGTGAATGCTGGACAATTTCCCAACAGATGAAGAAGAGACTTGAAGCGACAAAGATGTGGTTATAAAATCAGATGATGAGAGTACCATGGACAGAAAATGTGATCAACGAGGAAGTTTTGAAGAAAATGAGAACTAGAAAGACACTTAAAATCAGAGAGACAAATTTTCTGGGGAATATAATTAGGTAGAGGGGCTTGGAGAATGTTCTAAAAACATCAATAACATGGATTATGGTTATGATGATGATGATTGTAAGCACTTCCGGTTTCACTAGGGAATGCTGGAATCAAAATGGATCCAGTGGTCAGTTTGAACAAATATGTTGTTAATTTTACAATGTGTTGTGTCATCTTTGTGTTGCTTCAGCTTTTCAGTGGCCAGCCTCATATAATATATCTTTCCACCTTAAGCCCAGTAGAACAGAGAATTTAACACTTACAGGACCTATAGCCAGCAGAGGAGGCTGTAAGCATTCTGAAATCAAAGGAAATGTTAGTCGCAGATTAAATCCACACTGCAAAGAACAAATCACTGTAAGTTCAGACTCGAATATTGGGGGCAGAATGAAATGCTGAAAACTTGAGTCACAGGTACTATCTCGCAAATCACCATGCATGTGACCAGTCAGAAAAATAACTCATTCTCCGACGAATGCAATAGCCAAAAAAACTACCCCCTGATTCGAGAACAACTGCTTTTATCGGCCGAGCATTTTTTCCATTTGTCGACAGCTGGGAGAGGACGCCAAGTAATTTACATATCAAAGTTCTTTTATAGAGACTCCTGCGACGTACCTGTTTTTTTTTTCACCTAAATATTCCGTCTTCAGCATATTATGTGGAATACGTGTCCCTCCTTTTGGTAAGTAATTCCAAGAATACAACCGAGAGAAAAAAATAAATTTTGGGAATCATTGCTCTATAATATACAGTTATGTAATAAATAAAGCAATTGTGGATTACCCAACTTGGCTTCACCAAATGCCCATTAGGTGGTGCTGTTTATGTACTATAAAAAGACAAACATTTCTTTTCCCTTTCTTCTTCTTGCTCCAAGATATAACAGACATAGAAGAAAGTATCCTTGTTGGGGGCGTTCATTTCCCTAAGTGACTGATAGATTTTTATACCGACAGATTGTGGGAGGGGGAAACTTGGACAGCTAGGCAACTCAGAAGCATTGTACCTGAAATTTGATGTGAAAGGAGAAAAAAGATAGAACTCTTAGGTGCTGTAGCAGCACTTTACAGTGTTCTTAGGTAATAATAGTTCAAGATTGCAATGTTTTGCCTCGTTGCTTACAAGCAATGTCTGTCCTTGTAATAGTAACACTAAGTAACAGTATCAGTAAATACCCACTCATAACAGAGCTTAAAAGACCATCTGGAAGGTGAAAGGAATTTCCTTTATAGCTTTCCAGACGGTCTCATTGAAATGGATAGTAGTCTCGTGCATCCAATCAGATTGGATCTACTACAACAGCAAACATAAAAATGACCACCACACAACCATTTGAATTCTATCGCTTCACACTATCCACATAGAGTTTCTTGGTGAGTAAAAGTTACAACAACACACTTATTAATTGTTGTTTGTTGAAATCCCATGTTCTGAACTTATTTCTGGGTAGTGAACTGGGATTGGTAAATAGGATTGTACCTATTAAAACAAACAGGACATAAACTCACATGTACAGTGTAACCCGGATATAAGAGAGTTGTCTGGACCGGATAAGAAGTCTCTTATATCCGGGTTTCTCTTATATCCGGGTTTGGTCTATTTTATATACATTAACATAGGCTCTAATTTGGGACCAGAGAAAATCTCTCTTATATCTGGGTTTGGTCTATTTTATATACGTTAACACAGGCTCTAATTTGGGACCAGAGAAAATCTCTCTTATATCCGGGTTTGGTCTATTTTATATACGTTAACACAGGCTCTAATTTGGGACCAGAGAAAATCTCTCTTATATCCGGGTTTCTCTTATATCCGGGTTTCTTATATCCGGGTTACACTGTATATGGTAAATATTGTTTGTAGGACAAATGTGCCAGTAATCATGAATGTTTACAGAAAAAAAAAAATCAAAACCACCAAGTGAAAGTGGTGATTCCAGCAGAATAGTATAAAAGAACCCTCATTGAAAACAGTCAAATATGGACAAGCCATGTGATGCAGATCCATTGGTTAAGGTGGAAAACAGTGCAGTGAAGAGGAAAGCAGCCAATAATGGTTATTGAGATGAATGTATTAAACAAAAAAAGAAGGAATACTCACTTTTCATTGGCCAGTCATTTGGACCATTTGTTAACTTTCCTATAAAAGCAAAAATATCTATGCGGCATTGTTGTGTGATATTCATTATTCTCTGTATGAGAATAGGTAGAATTTTTTCAACAATTCCCTAAAAAAATAGAGATAGAAATTTTCGTAATATTAATAAAAATGTTTTCAATGTTACTTTTTCACATGTAATTTGGTTAACGACATTTAAATAACTTCAGGTTAATAAAATGAATTCCTTCATTATATCCTAAAAAAATAAGACTGGGTTTACTTGAGTGATTAAAATATATTGTAATTACACAAATGCAGTGGATTTCTAAATGGAATTGTACCTATTAAAAAGAACAGGACATAAAACCCAGTGGAGAGAGGAGGAAAAATTTTGTAGAAGTTCAAGAACAATAGAGGCTTTAAACCTTTTGGTTCTGGGTAGTGAACTGGGATTGGTAAATAGGATTGTACCTATTAAAACAAACATGACATAAACCCAGTTAGGCAGAGGAGGAAAGAATTTGCAGAAGTTCAAGAAGAATAAAGGCTTTAAACCTCTTATTTCTAGTGAACTGGGATTGGTAAATGGTGTACCTATTGGACATAAATTGGAAAAAATTGTTGAAGTTCAAGAACAATAAAGGCCTATTTGGTTCTGGGTAGTGAACTGGGATTGGTAAATAGGATTGGACACAAACTAAACCCAGTTGGGCAGAAGAGGAAAGAATTTGCAGAATTTTAAGAAGAATAAAGGCTTTAAACCTTTTGGTTCTGGCTGGTGTACTTGGATTGGTAAATAGTATTGTACCTATTAAAAAGAACAGGACACAAACTCCAGTGGGGAGAAGAGGAAAGTTTTAGAAGTTCAAGAACAATAAACTCCTTAAAACTTTTCGTTCTGGGTAGTGTACTGGGATTGGTAAATGGGATTGTACCTATTAAAAAGAACATGACGTAAACCCTAATGAGTAGAGGAGGAAAGAATTTGTAGAAGTTCAAGAACAATAAAGGCTTTATACCTTTTGGTTCTGGCTGGTGTAGTGGGATTGGTAAATAGGATTGTACCTATTAAAAAGAACAGGACTTAAACCCTAATGAGGAGAGGAGGAAAGAATTTGTAGAAGTTCAAGAACAATAAAGGCTTTATACCTTTTGGTTCTGGCTGGTGTAGTGGGATTGGTAAATAGGATTGTACCTATTAAAAAGAACAGGACATAAACCCAAAATAGGCAGAGGAGGAAAGAAGTTGTCAAAGTTCAAGAACAATAAAGGCTTTAAACTTTTTGGTTGTGGGTTGTGTACTAGGATTGGTAAATAGTATTGTACCTACAAAAATATGTTAAATAAATGTGAAATAATGTGTATAGTGAAGTAAGTGATCAGGGAAATAAACGACTACTCATCACATACTGTAGAAAACAGAATACAACAATATGGCCTTGTGGCCAATAAGTTCTTTAAGTTTCTTGGAGAAACCAGAATTTGTCATGACTTAGATCCAGTCTTTTCAGTGCAGACTAGGACTAAAGTTTGAAAGACAATCAAGCAAGAAAGAGAGAAAATGAAATAACTGACCTCTTATCAACTTCGGCAGATTGTGAAACTATAATGAAATTTTCTGTTATGGCATGCTGCAATATATTGGAGAATTTGACTTTAGTTTAAATTTCAGAAATTATAAAAAGACGTTTAAAACCTAAAAAGAACCTTGTCCTAGTGAAAAGAACCAAATTTTTGTCCATTAAACAGAAACATGATGAATCAATTATGCAATATCTTCACCAATTAAGATAGGCTAACAAATTCTGTGAATTTGAGATGCTTGGAACTCAAGATTTGATTATTGAGGATGCATTGATTCAGTTACACTTGATTGAAGGTGTGGCTGATACATTTCATAAATATAAGATATTGGAACAATTACAATTAAATAATTTGTCTCTAACTACATATGTGGCATTTATACAACAGCCAGAATTGATTAAAAAATATAATTCTACTAAGGACAATGTTATATTCCACTCCAATTAGGTCTCTTTCTGATTCATTCTGCATGTCAGTCGGATGTGAATGCTAAGAAGGCAGAACACAAAATAAAAAAAAATCGCTTTCTGTGCGTAGGCTCTGAGCATTACATCCCATCCATAAAGCAAGCTCTTAAAATGAAACTGATACAGTGGCCAATCACAAACATTCCCGCTGGAAAAGGAGATGACCCAGGTAACTGGCAGATCTGTTTAAAAGCAAGCCCCTACGCAGCTGCCAGCCAAAAGGCCACCTGCTGACATGCAGAGCACTGTTGCTGTCACTGCCATGACTGCTTCTCTCAACACAACTGTTACAGATTTCACTAATCTCACCTGACTCTTCACATAGAGATTACCTTTGATGACACCAGTCCCCCGAAGCCAACCACAATGATTTATAATACCTTGTCATCACTGTAACCTTGCTCAAATTTTGTTAATGTTACCTGATAGATTCCAACAAAGACCAGCTTCAACACCCCCAGGTCCCTGTATCTAACCAGTGTGATTTATAACACCTTGATGTCATCACCACACAATTCTGGGCCTTCCTCATTGCCACTGCCATCACCTCAGCAACCTGACTTGCTACAGGCATACCCTTGAGTGAAACATTCCACCACAGTCCTACCAGTTACACCTAATTTCTCATCACCACCACTGTCACCTTGGCAATCCAACTAGTTACAGGCATACCCTTACAGTCATTACTGCGACCTCATTTCATTTGTGACACAGAGCTTTGGATATTGATTAAAAAAAAAATAAGTAAAAAATAAAAGGAAAGAAAGAAAGAAAGAAGAGTAGAAAGTCTACTAACTGGATGCTAATTGTTGAAATTCACAGGAAGATGGATTGAAAAGTTGAGAAGAAAATTAAAAACAAAATGTGTAAAAAATCATATTTTGAAACAATTCCAAGGAAAATTAACCCCAAATTTAACTAGGTGGAATTTAATAAGATTGAGCAAAACCAAGACTATCTGCCATTTTCCACTCCTTGCTGATAAGAAAGAGACCATTAAGGTATCCATGATGATGTCAGATAAAATAAAAGCATATGTTATTGATAAAGAGACCAGAGTGGTCACCAAAATAAATAAAATTCATGATTCCTCTGGACAAAAAAAGGGCCAGGAAATAAAACCATCTGTTTTGAATCAGCCACCCAGAAGAGAAGTATCCCCACAGAGATAGAGACCAACTGGACGCGTTCGTCATTATAATTTCTGTGACATTCATCCAGAGAAAATTTTATATCCAAACATTAATTCAGATTCTTTTGGATACAAGTGATAAGGAAAAATGAATTACTATTTTCAAGTGACCATGGACAAAAAAGCTATGTGATCTGTTTGATTGTAAAAAAAGTGAATAGACAAAGAAAAGATAAACTTTCATTTTAAGGAAAGTGGAAATAATTTTTCTTTCTTTTCCAATTTTTGAGTGGTCTGGTTGATTGAGAGATCTCAGCATGAGGCAAGTTGATAGAGAAGGTTTAATGATTGAAAATCCCTTTTGTTTTCGCTACATCATCTGGAAGTTGGATTTGTCACACCAGCCCTGGGAGCAGGCTGAGGTTAGCAGCTAAGAAAGTGGGAGAAGGAAGAGAAAGACATTAGCAATGCTTCTATGGAGCTATGATGCAATCTGAGGCATAAATAGAGTTGGAGTTAAGGGGTGATTTGATATTTCTGGCCACTCTCAAAAATTGGCTGGACAACCCCAAATTTGGGAAAATGTACTTTTATTTATAGAAATTTAGAAAAAGTTGATGCTTAGGGTAAAAGAAAACTGAACCCAGATGCAGAATTCCATATAAGTTGAGGATTTTGAATAGCTGACACACACAGAGAAAAAGATTCTTCACACTAATTCTACTGGAATCCATATCGTTTGCCAAGACCTCCTGCCAGTTCTGAAGACCAGAACATAGAAATTTAAGTTACTACTAAAATAAGTTGCAGACTCCAAAGGGGCTCCTAGTGTCATTTGATTATACCAACAAGTAGGAAGGGTTAAAACCACTGTATACAACAAATCATATATAAACCAAATTGTTGTTACATTTTAACCTGAGTTAATGTTTGGATATAAAATTTTCTCTGGATGAATGTCACAGAAATTATAATGACGAACGCGTCCAGTTGGTCTCTATCTCTGTGGGGATACTTCTCTTCTGGGTGGCTGATTCAAAACAGATGGTTTTATTTCCTGGCCCTTTTTTTGTCCAGAGGAATCATGAATTTTATTTATTTTGGTGACCACTCTGGTCTCTTTATCAATAACATATGCTTTTATTTTATCTGACATCATCATGGATACCTTAATGGTCTCTTTCTTATCAGCAAGGAGTGGAAAATGGCAGATAGTCTTGGTTTTGCTCAATCTTATTAAATTCCACCTAGTTAAATTTGGGGTTAATTTTCCTTGGAATTGTTTCAAAATATGATTTTTTACACATTTTGTTTTTAATTTTCTTCTCAACTTTTCAATCCATCTTCCTGTGAATTTCAACAATTAGCATCCAGTTAGTAGACTTTCTACTCTTCTTTCTTTCTTTCTTTCCTTTTATTTTTTACTTATTTTTAAATCGAAGTTGCAGTGGTGACTGTGAGGGTATGCCTGTAACCCTAACTGATTTTTTACCCCAAAGGATTCTTGTTTTTTGTGTAGCTCCAGTCCTCATACCAGTCTGCTTCATCAGTGATCTTCTCCTCCACTCTGAGATCAAAAACACAAGGTGACAGAGGAGTGAATGGTCATGAATAGACAAATTAGACAGTTTAGTTGAGTGGAACTGTGCCATCATTATGATACCAGTGACAAAACGAGTCACATGCTAATAGAGTGAAGAGTCTGCTAAATGGTAACCGCAGCAGTCTGAAGGAACCTGAGGTCCAAAATTAGTTACCACTGATGAGAACCAACCACTGGGGTTACATGTTGGTACTCAATATATGAAACATTCCGCCACAGACCTACCAGCTACACCTAATCCCTCGTTGTCACTGCCGTCAGCTTGGCAACCTGACTTGCTACAGTTATACCCTTGCAGTCACCACAGTGACCCCATTTTGTTGAGACTGAACACATGAAACATTCCATCACAAGTTTACGAGCTGCAGCTAATCCCTCATCACTACCGCTGTCACCTCAACAACCCAACTTGTTGCAGGCATACCCTCACAGTCACCACTGCAACTTCGTTTTGTTGAGACTCAACACATGAAACATTCTACTACAGGCCTATCAACTACACCTTACCGCTGTGACTTTGGCAATCCGACTTGCATATCTACGCATTCACCACTATGATCCCAATTCATTGATATACTAACTGAACATTCCACTACAGGCCTTCCAGCTACATCTAATTCCTCATCTCCATTGCTGTCAGCTTGGCAACCAATGCACCCTACTATGAATAAACCTACCACCGTGACCTCTGAAAAATAAAAAAATATGATGAAAACCCTTGCAAGCAGGTTCCCAACTAGTGTCAGTTGGCAACAAAAATAAAGTGAGTTGTAACAGAAATATCCCTCAGTACACTGAGAAAGCTTTGGAACATGTATTGAGTTATTTTATACTTTATTTTTGTCTGCCAACTGGACGCTAGTTGGGAACCTTCTTGCAAGGGTGATCATCATATTTTTGATTCTTCAACCTCGATCGGTCAACACGTACATTAAACCCAACCAACAACTAAATCCACTCCTAACCTATCCTGTGACTGTGGTTAACCAACCCAAGAAACCAGTCAACTCCCGGCACTACCCTTACACCTAAATGCTTCCCTAACAATCAGCAACCTAAATTGACATTATCTTCAATTTTCTAACAACTGTAAATATATCTTGTATATTAAACAAATGGCAACTGTTTGAAAATCTAATCCTTGTTATTCCTTTTATTTTGTAACCAAACACTCACTGTTGAAATGTTCAGTATAAAAACGGAATGCAAGAAATGTAAATACTGTAACTATGAGCATGAAATTGGCAAGAAAGTGCCAGCTTTTGGAAAAATTTGCCATAACTGTGGAAGAAAAAATATCATTTTCAGTCTGTATGCAAATTTAAAATGAAAATAGACATTACAGAAAGGGTGGAAAAAAGAGAGAATTGACAACATTTTTTTAAATACAAAGACCTAAGGAAAAGAATCCGTTTGAAAAAATTAAATTAAATGGCATGACTTTTTCCAATACAAATGGATATGATGAGTGAATTCAATCTGATCCCAAGAAATTTCTGGGAACAGATGTGTTATGGTCCTGTTCCTTGTACCACGGTGATAGTCCAAGGTAGAACCAATAAAGAAGAACTCAAACATTTATACGGAATAACACAGATATATTACAAACAGGAATATATACAGAGAGATAGAAAGTGTTAGTACGAACAATCAGGTTTAGTAGTAATTGTCTGAACGCGACTCTGTTTCGGTCTGCCTCTGACTTGACTGACTGACTCGCTCGCTTTGACTGACTGACAGACTCCTGACGGACTTCACTCCAGACTTCAGACTGAACTCCCTGCTTCCTCTTGAGGCGTAGTATATATTACGTATAGAATAGTCCATTATGTTATTATGGGTAAGGTCCCATAACAAGATGGGTAACTAAAATTGAGAAAAGTCATCTGAAATTGAGACAATTTGATGGATCTTCTATAAAAACTTTGAGATACTTCAATGGAACTTTTGAAACCTGTGATTGATTTGAAATTATTCTCATTACAATAGTGGAATATAAAAAATTCATGACTGCTAGGTATAGATATTCTAATGATGGATACATCATACATCGAAATTAATCAGCAGCATAAAATCAGTGTTGAAAGACGTTATAATAAGTGTTTGGTTTTGAATGGAAATGAATAATGAGAATTAGGTTTTTTTTAAGAATGTGTAATTGTTTAATATACATAAGATTTCTCACAAATGTGTGGTTGGATTTGCCAAGGTGACAGCGTTGGTGATGAGGGAGGCTTGTAACTGGGTAGTGTCAACCTTGAGGGGTTATAAATCATGATGGTTGGCGTAATTGGGCCTGGTGGTGCCAAAGCTGGGTAGTTGATCTGGGAGTGAAAATGGTTGAGTTGAGACGAGCACTTGTAATGGCGGTGGCAGCAGCAGCACTCTACATGCCAACTGGTAGACCATCGACCTACAACTGCTAACAGTTGTTATGGGAGACCCGCTTTTAACCAGATCTAATTGCAAAAGTGTGTAACAAAAGCAAGAGAGAAGGGTCCAAGTTTTTGAGAACAAATGCATGAGAAAACTCTTTGGCATTTTCTATTGGGAACAAAAAAACAATGAGTTTGTATGGAAAAGTGTTGAAAGTTTTGTGGGACACCAGGAACCTCTTCTTGCCACTGTCAAATGGAGAAAAATGATGTGATTTGGACACATTACAAGGCATGACTCTTGTGCAAGACCATCATGCAAGCCACTGTTGAAGGTGGGTGTAGGAGAGAGCACTGACACAAAAACTGGTTGGACAATGTTAAACAATGGTCAGGTACAACTGTACCAGAATTGCTGATGGCTGCCTTTGAGACACTGTTGTGGAAAAGTGTTAGTGTGACTTCTGTATTCAGAACCACCCTACAATTACAAAAGTCAAGAGGATGATGATGATGATGATCTATCTATCTATCTTTCTATCTATCTATCTATCTGTATCTGTTCAATATCTCTCTATCAATCTATCTATCATTACAAGGCACGACGGCCTGTGCAAGACCATCATGCAAGGCACTGTTGAAAGTTGACGTAGGAAAGTAGACCAATGCAAAAACTGGTTGGACAATGTCAAACAATGCACAAATATAACTGTACCAAAATTGCTGATAGCTGTTGTTGATACACTGTTCTGGAAAAGGGTTAGTGTGGCTTCTGTATTCGGATTCACCTTGTGTTTACAAAAGTCAAGGGGATGATGATGATAACAAAAACATAAAAAGGGGTATAAAACAAGCATACAATTAAATAAAATAGTACCCAACTTATTTTGAATCTTATAAATTATCCACAAACTATTGAGCATGAAATGTTTTGCAAAATTTGATTTAAAATCAGCCTTCAATAAAATACAGATTGATGATAAATTAAGAGAAATTACAACAATAACCAGACATATAGAATTATTAAGATGAACAAGAATGCTTTTTGGAGTGAAAACAGCCAGTGCCATTTTTCAGAAAGCAATGGATGTGATGAATACAGATAGCCCAAACACGCATATACGCATATATTAAGGTTAATCTCCGCCTGACAACAGAAGAGGTCATGTGGGGAGTCTTGAGACATTTTGGGAAAGCAAGTCAAGAGGTTGACTGACCCAATTACCTGTAGCAACAGACGTCTAGACAAAATCTAGACAGGGGACCGACGTAAGGTCATGAAGCAGCAGGAACTGGAATTTGCGCCAAAACGCAGGACACGTGGGAATTAGAAAATTACTTGGAAGTCAGTTGCTGTCTTGTCTTTGAAGGAGCAAGACTCAAAATCGAAGCACTGATAACTTATGAATGGAAAGATGAGACTCATTTTGGTAATGATGGAACTTGTCCGATTCATCCTAAGCAACTCCAGATAAGAAATATAAGGATATGTATTTCTGTTTGTTAACTCCAAATTGAAGAAGATAAATCAAATTATTTATCACAGAAGACACAAGGAAATTTGTATGCTGAGAATACAACCTGCATTTGAAGAAAGAAAAGAGAAAACCAGAGAGAAGAAAGTATATATCTCTGTTGCAGCCGAACCGTGTTTGAAGCCGAATTGTGTAACGAAGAAGAAAGAAAGAAAAGAGAAAACCACAGAGAGGAAGAAAGTGTATATCTCTGTTACAGCCGGACCATGTGTGAAATTGGACTTGTGTAAAGAAAAAGAAAGAAAAGAGGAAACGTGAGAGAGAAAAGAAAGGACAATGAGTAAAAGAGAGAATTGAATATAAAGATAAGTAAATATATGTTTTGGACCCATGTTAGAAAGACACAGATGCATCCATAAACTTTATGTTCTCACATACACCTTTCCACATGTCAAAATAGAAATATGTAAATCCTATCCCATATCCCATGTCTTTTGGTTATGTGTTGATTTCTGCATTCGTAGTTATTCATACTTATTTTTTTTATCCGTTCGGGTTCTGTCGAATCCACTTGGATTTGGGCATATTTTGGTATCCCAACATAAGTCTTGAGATTCTGGTCGTCGGATGCTTTACTCATGCATATATTTTTCTTTTATTTTAATATTTTGTGTATATGTACATATTAAAATTCTTATACCAAAACTTATTACGCCTTATCGTTCATCCTTGAATTGTGAATCAGTATTTGTGTTGAAACTGAAGCGAACCTGGAAAAAGATTACTGTTTGACTATCCCAATCAAACAGTGTTCTTTAAAATATTTTTATTTACTAATTGTCCATTTGTCATGGTCTAAAAGAGATAGCCTGTATCTTTCCATAGATGTGATAATGCATATATCTCCTGGTCAGCATATGATTGCATTATAAATTATTCGTCAACTAGGGCATATGACAATGGAAAATGTGTTAACTGATGAAATCTGTAATATGATTATTTATTTATTTTTGATAGTTGCCTTGGTATTACCACTAAAGATGAATTAAGACAAAAAACAGAACATGTATTATCAGACAATTATGTGCCATGCATGATACACACTTGGGCAATCATGTATCTTTCAATACATGACTGAGAAGGCAGATTTTTTTTCCCTCAGCAGGTTGCTATTTCTTTCTGTGGTAGACCAGTTGCCATCCAAAGCTATAGAACCCAGTCTGTCTTGCTATATACCCATAGCTGTGGGTAGAAGAAGAGGATTCATACCTTTCCCAAGGGTATTACAATGTAAGTGGACGTAATGGATTTGACTGGAATTTGAACTCGGCTCTCCGATTTGAATTCCATGTGTTAAACAAGTTAAAAAATATGAGGATAACAATAAACAGACAAATGTGAACTTGATTGTGATACAGTATCATATTTAGAGTACCAAATTTCAAAAGATGGTATTACACCTGATCTAAGGTTAATTAAGAAAATTTCAGAGGTATCTATAACTACTAATAAAAACAGAAATAATCCTTTTTAGGATTGGTTAATTTTTATATAACTATTAAATTGCAAGGACTTAAACATTTGCTGAATTGTGGACAAAGAATAGTGAGTTCAAATGGACTCAAAGGCAAAGCTTAGCATTCAAGGATTTAAAAGAGATACTTGCAGAAAAAGCCATTGTAAAAATCTTTGATCCCAGAAAGGAGCTTATGTTAACTACAGATGCAAGTGAGCTAGCTGCGTCAGCAATTTTATCACAAGAAGGCCATCCAATAATGTACCTTTTAAGAAGATTGATAGTAGCAGAAATAAATTATTCAAATATTGAAAAAGAGGAATTGGCCATTGTCTGGAGCAGAGACAGAGCTCAAAGGTTCCTATTAAATTTATACCATAAACCTCTACAGTTTATTTTTAACCGTAGAAAGGAGCTATCAAAAGTTACTTATCCCAAGGTTTTAAGGTGGGCAATAAAACTAATGGCTTATGATTTTGACATTTGAAAAGAAAGTACAATGCCACATATCAATGAGCTGTCAAGGTTACAATTTAATAAGGATCAAAAAGAAAAAATGGAAATCATGAATGAAGAAATATTACATTGGGTTAAAACTGACTTATTATCTCGACAAAGATTGGTATCAGAAACTCTACACAATCCAATCTTAAGCAAGATTGCTGAGAGAATAAGAAGAAACAGGTAGAGTTAATGATGGAAAATGGTGTTATATGCAATGGAGATGTGATAGTACAACCAGAAAGAGTAAGAAAAGATATTTTAAAAAGTGTACATGATGATGTGCACTGTGGGATAATGGCTACAAATTAGGGCTATGCTGTCCAGGGTATTATCACAACTTAGAAAGATATGTACATAAATGCCCAAAATGTGCAGAAATAAAGAATTTTCAACAAAGGAGAATACACTCATGGCCTAAAAAAATGGAACCATAGTCTCGTGTTTACATGGACTATGTACACATTAATGGCATGGGACTATTTCTAATTTTAATGGACTCCTTCTCTGGATGGCTTGAAGTCATTAAAGTTAAAGATAGAAAAATAACAACAATAAAACACATACTAAAAGTGGGATTTTATAGAAATGGGGTCCCTGAAACATTAGTATCAGACAACGCACCAGAATTTTGTGATGAAGGTCGATGTAATTGGTGGAGGTGGATTGGCTACTTCCCTTACAAAACACCAGCATATCACTCACAATCTAATAGGTTTGAGTTGTTTGGTTTGTTGTGTTTTATGACAATCAACCTCAATGGTTTATTTAATGTCAACAAAATTTTTATTGCTGGTAATGTTTTTCTTCAAAAATCTATTTCTGGGAATATTTTTCCTTGAAGAAATCTATAGCTGGTCATATTTTTTTCGAAAGAATGTATAGCTGTTTGTATTGCTGGTATTTTTTTTAAAGTATTGCTGATAATAATTTTTCCTTAAAAAATTATTGCTGGTAATAATTTTTTTTTTTTTCAAATATTTCTGGTATTAAAACCTATTTGTACACAAATTTGGTTGTTAACTATTTGCCCATAGCTGGGACCCTAACAGGTGCCACCACCCTGAGTCAGGGTGAACCTGGGAACACCAGCAATTAAGAGGTGGTTTCACGCTCCTCAAAACCTCCTGATCAGAGGCCTTGCTGTTGGATGTAGTTTATCATCTTACCTAGGACGTGGATGTAGTTTATCATCATTCCCAGGATGCAATCTAACAGGATTGTGCAAAGCATGGTGCAGACAGTAAAAATGGGATTAAAGCATTGTCCCCAAGTAGAGATACTATAGACGGTACTTACCAATGTTACTGCTTAGAGGACAATTCCACATGTAGACAGATTGGAAAACCCATCTGCATTAATGAGAAGACAATTAAGATCTCCATTAACAAAATGTCTTACTCAGTAAATGAAAAGATGTGGTATAAGAAAGAAAAAGTGGCAAGTCCTGAGAGAACTAATTTCATCATGCAGAGGGGACATAAAATGGCCATTATATGAAACAAAGGAAAAGGTTAATGACTCATTCTGACCCAGAAATGATGAGGAAGAAGTTGCGACGAAAGAAGACCTTGACAGAGAAGAAAGGATGAGTTCTTCAGATCAGAATAATACAATAGAAGATGAGCCTATGAATGATAGCGAGAGTGACTCAGATATGAAAGAAGATGAAGATGAGGCCAAGATCTACATTAAAAAGAACAGGAAATAAACCTCAATGGGGAGAAGAGGAAAGAGGCTGTATAAGTTCAAGAACAATAAAAGCATTAAACCTCTTTGGTTCAGGGAAGTGTACTGGGATTGGTAAATAGGATTGTACCTATTTGCATAGATTAAAAAGACAAAAAATAAAGTGTATAGTAAAGAGCCAGGAGGAAGCTGACTGTTGATTATGTGTCGTAGAACAACACAATACAAAATCAAATAATTCTAGTCTATTAGAATGAAGGTTAACAAATCGCATTAGTTATTTACACTCTTTATATTGTTCAGACTATTGTCCTCATCTTTGTTATCATATTAACAATGTTTTGGCTGTTATACACTCTGTACTTCTGGTGATATATGTTAGAATTTTGAAGTAGACACTTTATTTTGTCCACCAGGGTAGATTGATCTAGTTCCACATGCCATGCCTTTTCTAGATATCTCAGTATCAGTTATCTCCCTTTAGTAACTCAAGTTTTTGTTCACCTCTGCCACAAGGCCCAGTAGATAAAAGCATTGGTTGAATTAATCCAGTGACTTTATTCAAACAGTTGTGAGTGCAGTACCTGGCCAGAGCAGAGATGAATAAAAAAACTCCAAAGAAAGCCAGATTGTACAATGGCTAAAATGACGTGAGTAAGATAATAAAGATGAGGTCAATAGTCCGAACAATGTAAGTAGTTTAAATGCCATATATATCCGTGTATAAGGCAACCTTTAGATAAGATGAGATAAAAAATATAGCAAATTTTTGTGGATTTATTCTATACCTGTGGTATAAGGCAACTCCTTATTGATTATGTAAAGATGATGTTATTGGAAATGTCGTTACTTACTGTATCCTTAAAAAATCAAAATAAAACAAAATAATAAAACTGTTTCTATATCATGTTGTTCATACACACGTCCCCTAAAAGGGAAACCATTGTTTTGTTTATGTTTCATCACGTGATCTCTTATGAATACTGATTCTTCTTCCTCTTCTTGCCCTATATCAAAACAATTAAAAACAGCCTGGTTTTCTAGTGGCCATTTACTTATACTTCATTGACAATAATAAATTTTTAATGAGAAATGAATATTATGTAATCCGAAATGTTATTAATGCTGTAATTAAAACCACCATTTATTGAAAGTTTAGTGAAAGATAAAGGTTGCTGTGAGTACAAAAATATAACTCAAAGTTTACATTTTCTCAGCTGAGCTTGCACAGATACAAGTTGATTTCATTGATATGGAATTATTCTTTGAATAGGCAATTTATTATGATGTTATGCTAATAATATATAGAGATGGTTTTATTAAGTTGCATTTAAATTTTTGAGGATTGAAGTGCAAGAAAAGAAACTGCTATAATTAACACTACCATGATCGTTATTTAAAGTTTAGTGAAAGATAAAGGTTGCTGTGAATGTAATCATAACACAATGTCTACATTTTCTCAGCCAAGCTTGCATGGATACAAGTTGATTTCATTGCTATGGAATTATTCTTCAAATAGACAATTTATTATGATGTTATGCCAGTAATATATTAGGTAGAAATGGTTTTATTACTTTTATTAACAGTTTATTTGATAATGTGAATCTTTTCATATACGTTATTTGTTATCACACCAGTGCTGAGGTTAGCCTATCGACAAACATCACTCAGAATTTAAGGTTTCTTTTTTAGAATTGTACTGTAAGATGACCTCCAATTTTTAAGGTGATTTTGGGCATGGAAAAGTCATGTTATATGTGGAAATATACAATAGTTATAGTAACTCATTTCAGAAATATAGACAGATTATTTGCATTAGGTGCTGAGAAACAGAAGACGTTTTTAGAAACAAAGAAAAGAGTGCTGGCTTGCTGTGTGATATCCATCCTCTTATCTGGCAGTGAATGTTGGACAATTTCCATAAGGATGAGGGAAAAATGAGAAGGCAGCAGAAATGTAGTTTTCTGGAAAGATACTGAAAGTTACATGGCTGGAGCCAGTATATAACAAGAAAGTCTTAAAGGAAACGGTAACAGAAAAAATACTTATACTCATAATCAGATAAAAACAGCTGAAATTCATTAGACACATAATGAGAAAGAAGGGCTTGGAAACATTAACCCTCACAAGACATATTGAGAGTACAAGAGATATGGAAAGGCAGCAAAATAGATAATTAACAACTTAGATATGAACAGATAGATAAATAGATAGATAATGAATACAATTAGATAATTAACAACTTAGATATGAACAGACTGATAGATAGATAGATAGATAGATAGATAGATAGATAGATAGATAGATAGATAATGAATACAATTAGATAATTAACAACTTAGATATGAACAGACTGATAGATAGATAGATAGATAGATAGATAATGAATACAATTAGATAATTAACAACTTAGATATGAACAGACTGATAGATAGATAGATAGATAGATAGATAGATAGATAGATAGATAGATAGATAATGAATACAATTAGATAATTAACAACTTAGATATGAACAGACTGATAGATAGATAGATAGATAGATAATGAATACAATTAGATAATTAACAACTTAATGAAAAGACTGAGATAGATAATGAATACATTGAAAGAGATAGATAATGAATGCACTAAGATAGATAAATATTAAGAGATTGATATAGATAGAAATTAAGAGATTTAAATTGACACATAGATAATGAATACTCTGTGAGTTAGATAATTAACAACTTAGATATTGTTGTAGCATACCTATGGACGATAATGCATATGCCCCATTCCCATAAATACAGTAGTGAATACTGCATGTGTTTGTCTGTGGTCTTCTAGCAGTTGACTACTTCTTCTAGGCACCACTAGCGAATCTTATATGTGTTGTTCTTGTCCTAAGTATTAACATGCATTATCAACATTCATTTGATTATTCTATTCAGTAACCTTTCTGAGGTTAGAACAGATTTGAACAGAGAAAGATAATGATACATTAAGACAGATAGATATTAAGAGATTGATATAGATAGAAATTAAGAGATTTAAATAGACTGACAGATAATGAATACTCAGTGAGATAGATAGATAGATAGATAGATAGATAGATAGATAGATAGATAGATTCCATCAAGAAAATCTTAAAAATAATTTTAACAGAAGGATCACTGTTGGGGCGCACCCACCTTCTAACTAGAAATGGACTGGTCCCTCTTATATAAGTCAGCTCTAGAGAGAGGATGGGGGAGCGTCAGAGAGTGAGAGACAGAGCGTCAGCAGTCCAGATAAGCTTACCCATTACATACCGTTGGACTATAGACTTTGGATATTGTTTCGTACTAACCAACCTTCGTTCTACTAATTACTCTATTGTTAATTGCTTTTACAAATATACCAGTATTTTCCTCTACAACTGTGTTTGTCTTGATTCATACACCGACACGCGGGAAACTCACAACATCTCAACAATCACTTAAGTTTAGAATCAGGAAAATGCAGCTGAAATTCATTGGACACATAAAGAGGAAAATGGGCTTGGAAAACTTAACCCTTACATGGCATAGTGAGGCTACAAGAGATATGTGAATGTGGTGAGATAGATAGACAAACATGAATAAACTTACATAGATAGATATGAAACAGACTGAGGTAGATAATGAGTACAATGAGATAGATAAAATTGTAAATCATCAACTGCAAGACGACAAAAGGTATGGTAATGAGCAAGAGAAAAAGCCCAAGATGTGAGTTACTAATTGGAAATATCAACATCAAGCAGGTGCAGAAGTTTAAATATCTTGGAAGGATTTTAACAGAGGATGGAAAATGTGACACCGAGATCTGAAGTATGCATATGGGCTAGTGAAAGAGGCATTCCAAAAGCTAAGCAAAGTTCTGAGAAACAGAGAAAAATTTGCTAGGCACAAACAGAAAAAAAAGTGTGCCGGATTGCTATGTGATATCCAGCTTCTTATATGGCAGTGAATGCTGGACAATCTCCCCACAGACGAGAAGAAAACGAGAGGCAGCAGAGACATTATTCTACAGAAGGATACTGAAAATTCCATCCAGTAAGCAACAAAGAAATGGTAACAGGAAAAGACAGCTGGAATTCCTTGGATGCTGTTATGGTCCAGGTTAGGACCAAGGAAGAACAACATGAACAAAAGAGTAGAAATAACGAAGGTATATTGCACGAAATAATAATACAAGATGTGGAAGTTGTTAGCATGATTTAGTCTGGTTTGGAGTGAACTACTATCGGCTTGACTCAATTCGTACCTCTCTCTTGAGAGGCGTAGTATACATAGTGTTAGGAAGAGTTCATTCTGTAGTTATAGGTAAGGACCCATGACAGATCCATAATGAGGAAGAAGGACTTGGAAACCATAACCCTCACAAGGCATATTGATGTTAAGAGAGATAGAGTATAAACAGTGAGTCAATTACCAGGTGAGCTTGTGTGAATGGATAGCAGAAGATGGGGGCAGGGGCCTTAGCAAAGAAAGAAAAACTGTTTACACAAGAGTGAAAGTTGTGGAGAGCCATATGATTGCCCATGTTCTGGAGGGACACGGCACATAGAACAAGAAGAATGTTATGGGAGTTCTTACAAAGGAATGAGGCCATAGAATCATCTAGATAAATATGTAACATCTGTAGTTTGAGGTGTCATAACTGACCGGCAAGTAGGGAATTGGTTTGCAAAATTTTGTTCTGGAGAAATGAGCTCCATACTGGAGCATTCATCAGATTCGACGATTAAGCATGTCCATAAAAGTTTAGTCAAGAGGTACCATCCGCTCATCAGTAGTAAAAGAAAAATGTTATTCTCTTCTATAAAAACCCAAATCACATTCAGCAAGAATAGCGTCCTGGGTATGACAATAAACTGCATCCGTGTCCTGGGTAAGACGATAAACTACGTCCAACAGCAAGGCCTCTGATCAGGAGATTTTGAGGAGTGTGGAACAACCTCTAAATTGCTGGTGTTCCTAGGTTCCAGCTATGGGCAAATAGTTGACCCCGCAACTTGACTCAAAACACTATGAAAGTGTAAAAATAGATTTTAATACCAGAAATACTTTTTTAAAAAATTATTATCAGCAATAAATATTTGAAAAAAGAAAATATTACCAGAAATAAAAATCTTGTCAGCATTAAATAACCCATTGAGATTAATATGCCACAAAACAAAAGAAACCAAACTATACATTTTTGAAAAAAAAAGGAAATTTTCTTGGCATTAAATAACCCATTGTGGCTGATATACTGTAAAACAAAACAAAACAAACCAAATCAGCAAGAATAACAAAAGATTAATTTTTTTGAACTCAGTTGGTCTGTTCTACGCCATCCACCACATTTACCCAACCTTGCGGGTCACACCACTTGAGATTGCCAAAATTGATCATAAGGGTGTGCACTTTAAGTCTATAAAAAGGCAAGCATATTCTTTCTCTTTTTTTCTCTTGCTTCCAGATGTAGTCGAAACATAGATAAAGAACACTGCTGATGAGGCACGTTCCCTTCTTTAGTCTTTTGTTGACTTTTGAACTCTCACACACATGCACATATGCACATGCATATTACACACACTTGTTTTACATGCACACACACACATTCAAATAGCTACTTTCAGTTTTTTCATTTCATTTCAATTGTGTACACAGATAATTAGTTTTGTTTTAATAGATGCATATAATTGCTATTTGTTCTAAATTCATTGCTTCATGCTTATTACCCAGGCTAACCTGATTCCACCAATATTATTTGTGAGACAAATGTCCCGGGATCCCATAAATATTTACTATACAACGTACACACACTTGTACCAATAGGATAAAATCCCACAATAACGGTGGTGACTTATTTTTACCTAAACATCACAGAATCCAGCAACAACCTTGCACCAATCGATTATTGCCTTTTTTTGATCACTGCAAAATGCTTTGATGAGAAAACTTTCTTTAATGAAAACCAGATTCAAGGATTCATCAAAAACTCTTTCACGTCAAAATTTGTGGAATTTGACACAAAAAGAATCCAAGAGCAATCTGATCTAGCAACAGATCATTTCAAATAATGGTGAATATCTTCTTCTATGTGCCATGTCACTTTAGGACATTGACGATTATGGCTCTCCACAATTTCCTGTCTTTTGTAGTTTCTAATAATTTTTGTCTTTGTTCTCTCCTAAACCCTGTTCTGTTATTCATTTACTCAAGCTTGTTAGGCAGGTTGTGCATTGTTTTCTTCTTGTCCTCAATCTGTTCTGTGAGTATTAAATTTTCCAAGCCCTCTTTCCTCATTATGTACCCTAGAAATATCACTGCTCTCTTTCTGATGTTAATTATCAGTCCTTTTTGTTCCAATTTTCTCTGAAAGTTCATCATTGTTCATATGTTTCGGACATGCTATTCTAAGTAAACTTTAAGTCTTTTCTTCATCTGTGATGAGATTGTCTAGCATTCACTGCTATATAGAAGGACAGATATTATATAGCAGTACAATACTCTATTCTTGGTTTCTAACAAAATATTCCTGTTTTTTGATACTTTTTTTTATCCCCAGTTGAAAAACTGTAAGTTTCTATAGACCTCAATGGGCAGAACCCATTTCAAATGCAGGTAGAACAGGTTAAATTATTAAAGCACAAGTTTTCATTAGCTGAAGGTTATCAGTTCAATACTTATACTGGGTAGTAAATGTATATTTGAGCTATTTAACAACTTAACATTATGTGTTGTGACCCTTCAAAATGTGTGTGATTGTGGCTCTCCCCAATTTCCTATCCTTTGTAGCTCTTAGTAAATTTTATCTTTTTGTTATCTCTCCTAAACTCTGTTCTACCATCCACTTACACAAACTTGTTAGGTATGTTTGCCTCTGTTCCTCTTTCCTTCAATCTCTCCTATGGGTACCAAATTTTCCAAGCCCTCTTTCCTCATTATGTTTCCTAAGAATTTCAACTATCTCTTTTTGATGTTAAGTATAAATATCCTTTTGTTTCAATTTTATCTAAATTTTTTTGTCATTGCTCACATGTTCAGTCCATGTTATTCTCAGCATCCTTCTGTAGAACTACATTTCTGTTGCTTTAAGTCTCTCCTTCATCTGTGAGGAGATTGTCCAGCATTCACTGCTATATAGGAGGGCTGATATTACACAACAGTTCAGTACTCTTTCTCTTTTCATTTTTCACTCAAATACTCTTGGAAGATGTATGAATCCCTCTCTTCTCCTCTTAGTCATAGGTTAAATAGCATGGCTGGCTAGTATTCCTTGTCTTGAGGTGGCAACAAAACTAGGAGAAGGAAAACTGCGAATTCAGCTTGATAAGGGATGGGCTCCGCCAGACTAAATTTCCCTATATACACCACGTACAGTACATAGGTATGAATCATTCTCATCTTTTTCCAGCTATGAATCAAATAACAAGGCAGATTGGTCTTTCTTGCCCTGAGGTAGCAATAGGGCAGGATTTAGGCCTTAAGAAGCCCCTGGTTAATAGAATTTGTGGTCCCTGTCATTATGTATATTCATCCACCCTGTGTCTATAAAAAGATATATTTTTAGATTATGCTTTTTTTGGAGTACAATATTGATCAAATTTGCACTCATTACATGTCTATTGAATGAAGTGTAAAATTGAGCAAAGGAAATAAAATTATGTAAAACGAAAAAAGCTACATCAAAAATCTAAATGTATATAAAAAAGTTGTATCAAAATCTAAATGGAACCCCCCCGTCAAGGCGGTTTCATCAAATTTAAAAGAGCCACTCCAACTAGAGGAGCCTAGATACTCTAAATTGTTTCAAATTAATTCAAAAGAGCCCCATTAAATCTGAATATAAACAAATCTCCTCTCTGTTCTTATATCTTTAATTTTTTTAGTTTTAACAGGTAGCCTCTCTAGTCATGGGTCCCCTGGGCTACAGCCCATAATAGACTGTATGTAAATCCAGCACTGGGTGGCAACCACTCTGGAAGAAGGAAAACTAGCCTGAATAGGGATAGGCTCCATCAGACTATCTTGTCTTAGGGACACCACTGCAGTATATACAGGACATTCATTTATTTCGTTTTAAGAAAAATTCACTTGGAACATCCTTATTCAAATCACCTCTCTTATTAAATATTTAGGAAAATTTCTGCCTACCTCTCACATCCTAGGACAAAACGTTTAATTACTGAAAATTATAACAAATTTCAGTATGCCTTTTTATTCTAACCACCTTGTGTATCAGAAACAAATGTAGGTACATTGAAAAAAAATGTCATGTTGGAAAAAGAATATGTGTAAAACAAACTTTTTTTTCAACAATAAGCTACCTATTTATTGAAACTTTTTTAATATTTTTTTCTTCTTTTTCTTTTGAGCCTCTTTATCTCTCTTTTCCTATCTATCTATCTATCTATCTATCTATCTATCTATCTATCTATTTATCTATCTATCTATCTATCTATCTATCTATCTATCTATCTGTTTCAGTCTGTTCGTTATCTATCTATCTATCTATCTATCTATCTATCTATCTATCTATCTATCTATCTATCTAATTTCTCTCTCTCTCTCTCTCTCTCTTGTATTGTTTGTTTCAAACTCTCTCCCACACAAATATTGTAAACATATATAGGAATTATCCCTACTCGGTCAAACAATATGCCACTATGTGGCACTGTTTGAAGATTATAAAAGCTTGGATAATCTTTCACTTTCTCTCTTTTCTTTTATTCCATTTGTTTTTAGCAAGATCTCTGGTTGGGATGTTTTGAGGAGCAAGTAACCACTGGTATTTCTTGGTCCACCCAGCCCCAGGGTGATAGCACTTGTTAGGGTCCCAGCTATGAACAAATAGTTAACCCCAAACTGGGGTCAAAACACTATGAAAGTATAAAAAATTTTATAGTAAAAATACCAACAATATATTTTCATAGTAAAATAAAAAATTACCAGCAATGCATTTTTCTAAAAATTGAAAAAAAAATACCAGCAAAATATTTCTGAAAATAAAAAAATTACCTGCAATATATTTTTGTAGAAGAAGTTACTAATGCCCCAAGAAAATGAAATTTCAGTATTAAATGAGTCATAAGGAGTTGATATGCTGCTAAACAAACAAACAAACAATGCTGGACAATTTCTTCACAGATAAAGAAGAGACTTAAGGCAACAGAGATGTAGTTCTACAGAAGGATGGTGAGAATACAAAAGATATAGCATGTTACCAATTAGGCAGTTTACCATTTGTTCTTGTTTTGAATATTGCTGCCACATCTGGTCTGGTGCTCTATATTTAGAGATTCTTGGTAAAATTCAAAGAAGAATATGCAATGTTATTGACGTCTTGGCTTCAGTTCCTTTCCTACCACTCTAACATATGCTTTCCGGTCGCTTTTTCTATAAATACTTTCATGGTAGTTGTTCTGTTGAACTTTTCACTATGGTACCTAGAATTTATGAATTTAACTGCAGTACTAGATTGGCAGTTAGGTCTCATCATTTTTCAATTGAAATGGTAGATGTAACCATAAGTTCTATGCTGACAGTTTCTTCTATTGCATTAACACTTGTCAACTGTTATGACAAGTATTTATTTATAACAACCCTCTTGAGGTGACAGAATGTGCTGACAGTGTGCGAAGGGAGAGAATTCTACAGCAACAATTTTCAATTCCAGTGTGGTAAAGGTTAATTGATGTTATTCCCAGGTCCACCCTGACCCAGGGTGTTAGCACCTGTTAGGGTCCCAGATATGGGCAAATAATTAACTCCCAAACACTATGAAAATATAAAAATACATTTTTATGTATTGCTGGTATTTTTAAGACCAGTGATACATTTTCATTGTAAAAAAATTATCTGCAATTCATTTTTGTAAAAGAAATTATAAATTAATGCTCCCAAGAAAATTAAATTTCAGCATTAAATGATCCATAAGGAATTGATATGCCGTTAGACAAACAAACATTTGCTATTACTTTTACAAATGATGACAACCTGTTATTTATATGTGAAAATTTTGTTTGTCACTGCTTTTGCTTGAGCTAGAAATGGTGACTGCAAAAAATATTAACATTGAATCTCTGAAAAAAAAACTAATCATTACAGACTGCATTAACTTAGCTCCTTCAAAAGAGAAACTTTAAGAAAATTAGAAAATCTTAAACACTTATAAAATTTTCTTTTTCACATTCAATTTCAATGAAACAATGGGTTGACTGAAAGTTTCCATTTCATGAGTCAGGAGTCGAATGACCAAAATCAATTATTTACACATAAGCTCTGGGTGGCACTTCTGGTATTGTTGAAAATATTCAAATTTTAATACAAATTATTAATCAACCACTGACAGCATTTGCCTTGCATTTTTTAGGGACATTTTTTTGAGCAAGCATCTGCTTAAGGGAAACTATAAATACAGATCATAAAGCAAACAAACACAGTTAGCAAATGGATTATGCACTGTCAACTCAACTGATTTACTAACCCACTGAAACATTTCACACTTCTCTGATTTAGATTCAACAATGGATCCAAGGTATCAACTTTCTACTTTCAAGGGGTTTATTAAACATATCTCAATGTGTGTCTTGTCTATGAATTTTTTCCCCTTTTCAGGGGTTTTATTAAGCACACCTCGGTGCATGTTTTGTCTTTGAACTTTTCAATTTTCATGGATTTAATTAGCGCACCTCAATGTGTGTCTTTGTACCTTTCCATTTTCAAATGTTTATTGAAACACCTAAATGTGTGTACATAACTTTTCCCTTTCAAAGGGTTTTTATTAAACACACCTAAATGTGTGTATATTATCTTTTCTCTTTTAAATGTGTATATACAAACTTACACTTTTTTCAAGGGCTATATTACATTCACCACACAATGTATAAAATAGCCAAATAAATAGTTATTTGTTGATGAACAAATCTTTATTTTCTTGCTCATTTGAATTCACTTGTTTCCTTGCTTAATCATTGTGTTGCATGTTGGGACAGCACCTGGAATAACTAATAATCGTTGCCACTATCTTATACAAGTTAGCAGCAAGAACTAAACACTTTCAGTGCTCCTAAGTCAACTTGTTCCATAACCTGCTCCTGAGAAAAACACTACCCCAACAAACATGTATAAAATAAAGGTTACTTGCCCAAATATACAATATCTAAATTACTGAAAATTTCACACACACACACACACACACATACATATATATATATATATATAAGCTGAATTACCCACACCTTGCTATGTGTCATACATTTTTTGTAAGAATATGATGATTGATTTTAAATCATAGTTATAATTTGTGGAGAAAAATCATGCTCTTCAATATTACTCAATGATCTTAACCTCCATCTTCTGGCTTTCTCCTTCTATATTTTGGATAGGAGCCATTCCCTTGTACGAATTTAAATTTAATTTAAATCAAAGGGAAAAACATTTTCAGTGGGGGGTGCAAAAACAGCTTCATCTGACTCCTTTGATATGTATTTAATGCAATACTTAATTGAATGAATTGATGAGCAGATTTCAACATTGTTATGAGAGTTGAATTGTCACAACAAATATGTGTTGTAAGGCACTACCCACTAATTGGTGATTTCTTGCTCAACTTGAAATCCATATTGTCTCATTTTGATCTTGTCAATGTGACCTCCATTTTCTGGTTTTCTCTTTTTATATTTTGGATAGGAGCCATTCCCTTGTTCAAATTTAAATTATAAAATATATCAAAGGGGAAAAATTTTCAGTGAGGAGGTTTATGCCCCCCAGGGACTACCTTTGATCAAAATAAAATATACTTATCCAAGCACCCTGGGTAATGTAGTTTAGAGTACTTGGATAAGTATATTTCATTTTGACCAAAGGGGGTTCCCAGGGGCATCCCCCACACACATATACACAGAAAGTTTTTTTTCTCTTTGATTTAAATGACTCCTAACCAAAATATAGAAGAAGAAAGCCAGAAGATGGTCACACCCACAAGACCAAAATGAGACAATATGGATGCCAAGTTGAGCAAGAATTCACCAATCAGTGGGTCATGCCTTACAATACATATTCGTTGCAACAATTCAACTCTCATATCAATGTTGAAATCTGTTCATCAATTCATTGAACTCCTCCTAGGGTTTTGGAGATAGATCCCCATAACTATATATATATATATATATATATATATATATATATCCACAAAAATGGGAAAGTTTAAAAATTAAGTATTTTGAGTATTAATGTTAAATTTTTGATATAAATGCTTGTCTTGATCCATATTTTTTATAGTCAGAACCAGATTTGCTTCTAGTTACCAGTTTCTTCATTTATTAATAAAGACGTTGGTGTGTAAAATTAATTCTTTCTTTTCTGTTTACTTTCGGGGAATTTAAAATGGTCACAATGAAATCATGCTTGGAGCACAAACCAACCAATCAACCAACATAAATTGGTATAAATTATAGTATAATAAACATAACTTAGTATTTATAAATAAAAAAAATTCCCCCTGTACAATCTCTTCACATGTGATGAAGAAATTTCAAACAAGAGAAATGTGATTCTGCAAGAAGGATTCTAAGAATATCATGGCCTGAAGATATAAATAATGAGGAAGTTCTCAAGAAAAAGAAAACAAAAATAACATTTATACTTAGAAATTATACTTAGAGTTGTAATTTCTTGGGTCCAATAAGGAAAGAGGGAGTGGAGAATCCAATACTCACAGGACATACTGAAGAGTGACAAAAGGAAACTTCAAATAACTTACCTAATAAGTTTGAATAAACAGATGGCAGAATGAGGATTGGGAGTTACTGCAGAAAGACAAAAGTTACCCACATTCACCCACATTCTGAAGGAACATGGCACATAGCTGATGACGATAGTGCCATATTCCACAAGGATGTATATTATCATGGTTCTTCAAAATTTTTTTATCTGATCTCCCATAACATCTAAGTTGACTAGTTTTCCATTACTATCTGTTTTGAGTTCAGAACAAAACTGCATCTTGACTGGTTAGCCACCAAGTTTCAAGAACCCATTATATACTGCTGTTCACTCCATTGCTATTAGCAGAAGAGATGGATTCATATCTTTTCCAAGGGTATTAGTATGTGTCTGTGTGTGTTTTCTTAATTGTTTCGTCCAAAGCAAGTCAATAAAAGCTACTAGGATTCAAGGGGTTACTGAGAGTGAAAGATACAGAGGACAATAAAAGAAGAGGACTCAAGGAGGTAGAAGATGATGATTGATATTAATTTTTGGAAATCATAGTTAACAGGAAGCTGGAAGAGAATTTCACAAGCAGGCAGTGCCAGAGAAGAAACTATGAGCACAGAACTTAGTTACAACTTGTCATTTTGAACAATGAAATTATGAGACCTAACTTCCAATTTAGTACTGCGCTTGAATTTGTGAAGTCAAGATACCAACAAGAAAAGCTCATCACAACAATTACCATAAAAGTGTTTGTAGAAATGGCAAAGGTAAGCTATGTTATAATGGTGGGAAAGTGACTTAAGCCAAAATAGTGGGTCATGATTGATAACAGAAATCTTTATTTGGATTTTGTCAAGAATCTATGGATATAAAGTACCAGATCAGATGTTGGAGTAATATTCGATGCATGGAAAAATGGTAGATGTTTTAATGCCAAAATGGTAGGTCATGACTGATAGAAATCTTTTTTTGGATTTTGTTGAGAAAAATCAGATGTTGGGTAATATTCGCATGGAAAATGGTAGATGTTTAAATGTGCCAGAATGATTCTGTTGAGAAAAATTGTCTCGTGTTTCTATTTTATTGCTTTCTGGCATTTTGGCTCCAAGAATTAAATCCAAACTCCATGTCCGTCTTTCTTTCACCTGAGGGGTAGAGTTAAATTAATGCTTGATTCCCAAAAAGTGAAATGTCAAGGGAATGGGACCATTTCTAGCATGAGGAAAGGACAAACGATGAACAGGATTCAAGAAGATAAAAGAGATCAATTGAAATTGCATTTAAATTTTTGAAGATCAGAAAGCAAATAAATGGAAGGAATTTCCACAGGTGGGAAGTGCGAGAAATGAAACTGCTGTAATTAACACTACCATGATGATTATTGAAAGTTTTATGAATTATAAAGGTTGCTGTGAATACAAATATAACTCAAAGTTCACATTTTCTTAGTTGAGCTTGCATGGATACAAGTTGATTTCATTGATATGGAATTATTCTTCGAATAGGCAATTTATTATGAAGCTATACCAGTAATATATAAGAAAGAGATGATTTTATTAAGTTGCATTTAAATTTTTGAGGATTGAAGTTATCAGGGAAGCAAATAAATGGAAGTGAGTTCCACAAGTGGGAAGTACGAGAAAAGAAACTGTTGGAGCAGAAGTGGCAGTTGCATTTAGCTATTTCAACAGTAAACAAGTGGGACCTCAATGCCAATCTAGCAGCACGCTTAAATTCATGGAGTCAGGGCACCAGGGAAAAAAGCTCCTCAAAGCAGTTGCCATGAAAATATTTGTAGAAAAATCTGAGTGAAGCCACGTCACATCTGTGAGAAAGTTACTGAAATTGAGATATTTGGTCAGGATTAATCACATTGCAGATCCTTCTTTGGATTTTGTCAAGCAGGAACACCAGACCAGATATAGCAACAGTATTCAATGCACAGACAAATGACAGATTTGACAAATGATAGATTTGTAAATGTGCAAGATGAATCATGGCAAGAAAGATTTTCTGGCACAAGAAATGATAGATTTGACAAATGATAGATTTGTAAATGTGCAAGATGAATCATGACAAGAAAGATTTTCTGGCACAACACAGTGACCTAACTTTCCTTGCAGTAGATGCAGCTCTGGATTTGATGTAGTCACTCTACTTCATGTCAGTTGAAAATGTGAGGCAAAAAAGGTGCAGTGTGTTTCTATTCTGAATGGCAGGCAGAAAAGAGCAACTAATGTATTCAATGTGTTATTCTGTGAAATATCCCTTTTGTGTTCATATAATCTTTTATTTAAATTTAATGTTTCTCCAATGTATTCTTTCTAGCAATCATTACAGGTGATAGAGTAAACTCCTCCTTCAAGTTTTAGCTTATTGTTTTGTTTTGTATTAAGTCTTTTATTGTTTTAGATGTAGTTGTGACAAATTTGATGTTGAGTGTAGATAATTTTGGGGATTGTAGTTGTGATGGTGAAAACAATTTACTAAGATGAAAATGTTGAGAAAGTGCTTTAATCATTGGTTCATCCACAATAAACTTGCATCCAGGTTTTTACATAAATAAGTATATTTTTAATACATGAACAGAGAAAAGCAGCTGAAGAAGTCTTTTCAATGATATTTTGTCATTCATGCCAATTGCAATAAAATTAGAATACTATATTTTTAATGGTTAAAGTGTAGTAACTGTTTTACTTGAATCAAAAAGAAAAACTAAAACAATCATAACACAATAAAAACATATATCGTTTCTGTGGAAGTGGGATTTAAGAGGAGGAGTGCACATGTGGATATTTATTTTTAATTGTGGACAGTTGTAGCCCCACCAATGAATATTTGCATATTTTCTACACAAATGCAAATATTTGCGAGTACTTACTGAATTTACCATAAATAGTTGATTCCATATTTAGTTTTGAATAATTTGTGAAATTTTTAGAAGTTTTGATCTATTATATTCATAGTTATAAATTTTTCTAAAAATTAATGTAGTCCAAATTTATTTGACTGCCCCCCCACTTATGGAAGTAATATTGCTCTATGGCAATTGTAATGTTTTTTTTCTTAATTTGACATTTAATACAAACACCCTTTCAAAATGAATTAGTATTGACCTGATTCTATAACATTCTAAAAAGTAATGAAGAAGACAGTATGTGAGTGCCACGTACCACAATAACTTATTCATTCATAGCAAAGATGGCTGAACTTGACAAGAAGCTCTGAATGAAGATAGTTGATGCATACAAACAAGATGATGGATATACAACACTTTCTAAGTGTTTAAGTGTTCCTAGAGCAACAATTCATACCATTATCAAGAAGTACAAGAATAAATTAAGAAAATGGTGGAAAATGGTTAGAGATATCTCAAAGAATCCTCACTTAATGACAGGACATTGTCAATGATGTAAAGACATCAGGTTTGAAAGTATCAACAAAAACAGGCATTAGATGCTTTCATCGAACAGGACTTTAAGCTTGTTGCCTAAGGAAAACTCCCATTCTTAAGGCTAAATGCTGAAAATGCAGACTAGCTAAGGTTAGAAGCCATCTAGAACATGGAAGTAGATATTGGAATTCTGTTTTATGGTCAGGTGGAACCAAACTAGAATTATTTGGTTACATGAATTCCTGCTATGTCTGGAGGAAAGTGAATGAAGCACACAAACCAAAAATACTCTCCCTACAATTAACTCTAGAACACTAACCATGGGTATATAGTACCCACCGTAAATTTTCCTATTTTTAATTACAATTTTCAGTACCTGATTTTCTTACCTAAATAATGTTTTTCAGTTTCTATTAATGTTAACTCAAAGTACAAAGTTTGAAGTGCCTGAATATAAAATATTTCAAATAAAGATTTATATTTAATATTTTTTTTGATATTTTCAAAATCGGGTATGATATACCTATGGTTAGTAGTAGTGTAACTTTGATTGATGGTTAGTATTCTATATTTAAGCACAGTAGTGGGGGCATTCTGCTTTTGGGATACTTTGCTGCTTCTGGACAAGGAGAACTAGTAAGAGTACAAGGTATCATGGATAAAGAGCAGTATTCTTAAAAATAGTATAAAACAGAGTGCACGAAAGCTGTCTTTGGGGTGTCACTGGATGTTCCAACAAAATACTGACCTGAAACACATGGCACAAATTGTTAAAAAATACTTAGATGATAGCAAAGTTAAGGCATTGGCATATCCTGTACAAAGTTCTGACCTAAACCCCATTGAAAATTTATGGACATGTCAATTTCTTTTTGAAGAAAAAAAGTAAGAGAAAGAAGTCTGTTGGAGTTAGCTCCTCCTTAATTCCCAAATTGTCACTAGGGGTCATTCTCCCTATACTATAAATACTGGGCGACTTCTCACCTTATTCTCTTTTTCATTTCTTCATTTCAGTGACTACAATGTAAGCTCTCTTAGAAGATCCACGTCTTCCCATTTGTGGGAGACGCCATAAACATTATATACACATACATGTACATACAAACATTCACCAAAATACGAACATTTACCAAAGAACAGATACAAACATTCACACACACACAAATATTATTGTCTATGTCCATTGTAAAATTGTTTTGTTTAATACATATATTTATTTATATATATCGGTTTTGTTTGTCTTCTTTATATCTTCAAATGGACTTAACTTGAGTCCGGCAATTTTCTTGTAGTTGGACCTTTTAATATTCTACCAGGAGTTACACACGTGTTTCTAATACAACACGCAAACAATCACTGGTCCTCAACAAATCCTTTGAATTTGGAGGAACTAAAAACTGTTGCCAAGGAAGAATTGTGCAAAATAACTATCAGTGTGTATAGTGATCTTGTAAGGAACTATCAAAAACAATTAAAGGCTCTAATCAAGAATAAAGGTTACTGTTGAAACTTGACTAATGCATGGAATAATAATACAACACAAAATGTACTTAGAACAAAATGTATTGAAACAAGAAAGTGTACACAATATTTACATATAGTCTTTTGTATATTCTTGGGAAGACCATTCCTGGAGAATGTGTTGACTTAGTCGCAGTCAAGCAGAGTCTCTGGATTGAATCGCTTGATTCCTCCCCTTCTCTTCCCAGTACCAACCATATTTATATGGTCGGTACTCCACTATGCAAATTAGGTGGATCCTACCACAACAGTTACACAATTGATTATTGAGGAAAGAGGGCTAATAATTTTGTCCCATGTAATATGATTTATGCAGATCTTTGTATTATTGTTTGACATTGAAATAAAAATTTTGATGTGGGCATCACAGCACATTCTTTCAAATCCATTATTTCATCATTTGTGAAAAAATGTGCATGAAGATTCCATGAAAACTTAAGATATTACAGTTTTATTTTTGATTATGGAAGTTGGGTGTGAATAATGGTTCTAGGAACATTCACCATAAACAATTTTGCTGTCGGAAAACTTGCCTCAAGAATTTTTGCCATAGAAAACTTTCCTGTATAGGATTTTTGCCGTAAGACAATTTCACCAAATTTTTATTTTTTTATGTGCAAAGTACCTTGTTATCAAATATATCTGGCTCACACTATTGTTACTTCGATTTAAACATTTTAATAAGTGAAGTTATAGGATCAAAATCCTACATCATTCATCCTTGTTGATGGGGAGCACAAAAATTTCAACTTGACACCAGGACCTACAATACGCAATTTCATATTTCAGACTTAATGTTAAATTTTCTGTTAGTATAATATCAGTCTACCAATAATTCTCACTCAAGCAATATATATTATTTCAAACAAGCTTACAACTTGAATACACAACCAAATTCAATATAAAATATCTGACCAAAGAAAGATAACCCTTTCAAATTCTTAGTAAGTCTTTTTAAATTTACACATTCAATTCATCAAACACAAAAACATTTAAACAATTTAAAATACCACCTTATTATATAATAAAAATACCTAAATTGAATCCCTAATTTGAATACCTAAATTGAATACCTAAATTGAATACCTAAATTGAATCCCTAATTTGAATACCTAATTTGAATCCCTAATTTGAATCCCTAATTTGAATGCCTAAATTGAATCCCTAATTTGAATCCCTAAATTGAATCCCTAAATTGAATCCCTAAATTGAACACTAAAAGAAGGAGTAGAATTATATCTTAAACTCTTTAACATTTCTTTATTCATTTGACAATATTTTTTTGTGAAGCCAACCCATAACAATGGTCTATCAAGTGGAAAGTACCAGAGATGGTGTGAAATTAGTTGATGATCTTAACTTTGTTTACAGAATAGATAGAAAATACAGTGAAAAAACATATTGGAAATGTGAAAATAAAGAATGTAAAGCAAGAGTGTTACCATGCTGGAAAAATGATAATTTATCTACATGTAAAACATTTGGCAAGCATTGCTATCCATCTCATCTATAACTGTATGAAGAACAAAAAAAACTATATGAAAATGTATGAAGAAAAACAAAATTACTAGTAATGGAATCTTCCATATGTACCAGTCACCCCTGTGGGAAAATGCACTCTTCCTCCAAATCAATTTTGACCAATCATCACATCACTTTTCCAAACTTGACTTCCCATTGGTTAAAAGGACACAAAAAATGTAGCAAGTTGAAACAAATCCTTTTTTCCTGCTCACCTATCTGGAGCCGGTTTGAAATTCAAAAGTCAATAAATAGGATCGCTTGACTTAATTCAAGTCAGTCAAGAACTGAGTCTTTGAGAGATGCCAACAAACTCCATGCACACTGGCACACTGACTCAACAACCACCATTCTCTCTCAGCAACTCAACACAACCCACACAGTCTTGCTGCACGAATTAACTCAACTTACAATTCTCTAGAGAAAATGACATTATCACTACAAAGTAGTAATTGTATATTTAATCAATTTATATCATATCAGTCAAAGGTACATAACTCCTTATGACTTTAAACAATATTTACAATTGTCACACACACACACACACACACACACACACACACACACACACACACACACACACACACTAATGTTTGAACTCACACAAGTGACATTTCACCTTGCAGAATTCAAACTGTTTTAATTTCATAGACAAACTTAAACTACAAGCTTTCATACACCAAATCTCTGCATGGTCACTCCTTACAATTTTATCTCACTTGCCATATTAACAAGCAATGATAAATTCACTTTGTGTATGTCAAATGTATATAAGTTCATGTTATTTGTTGAAATCTATAACTACGTTGTTTCTCCTTGATTTCTTCCAATTGAACTGTTTTCAAATGTTTGCTTATTTTATTTGTTGTGGATGAATGTTTAACAAACACACATTTTTTTTAAGCCTTCATACAATCTCACCTTCTGACACATCCAAATTAGCACAAATTCCACAACACTAGCCACTAATTCACAAACTTCTGCACAGTTGTTAATTGCAGAAATTTCAACTAGTAGATGATAATGTATTGTCTTTGCTACCGATTTCATTGCATTTTTCGGATAGAATTTTAGTGTTTTGCACTCAAGCTAGGTTAGAGGACCTTTCTAATAATAAAGATGCTAATAATAAAGATTGAACTTGTGATGGCACTTTTAAATGTAGCCCAGAATATCAGTTATTCACATTATTATCACAAGACATTAACGTACCACGTCTTTTTGTTTTACTACCTAGTAAATCACAATTAACAGCAGACTTTTTAGTGCCTTGAAAGGCTTACACTCATCATTAGCGGCCGAAACCTTAATGGTTGATTTTACAAAAGCAATTATCAATAGTTTCTGTGATATATTTCCAACAAAAAACACGACAGGTTGTTTATTTCATATGGCTAAGAATATCTATCGCCACATTGTGGATATAGCTTTACTTTAAAAGTGACGCTGTTAGTGTTATGCCATATCGTATGTTGAGGAATGGACCATTTGTAGATAGATGTCTGTTTAGTTTATGGCTGCGTGAACAACATGACCACACAATTTATATTTATACCACAAAGCATGAAATACAAGAAGGAAAATACCACAAAGCATGAAATACAAGAAGGAACAAAATGGTTTTAAAAACATTTGTATTTATTTGTGTATATTGATGTACATACTTAGAAGTTAAAGATCTGTGGGCGTTATGTCCCTTAGACTGTGAATATTTTTATCTGAACTCACAAAAGTTGAATTAACTACAAAGCTGAGAAATGCTGAAAAAACTGTCACTTTAGAAAAATATTTCAAAGAGAAAAGTTTGCTTGTTTGAAAATGTTCTGTATGTTTTTAATGGAAAGTTTGTACATACGTGCATGCGTGAATATGCTTTTAATGTCTGACCATCCATGGTCAAGATGAGAATCCTTTTGGGACTACATCTTGCAGCAAGAAGAGAGAAAAGAGAAAGCAGCAAGCTTGTGTCTGCTATTTATAGATAATGTAATCACGTGACAGGATCACTGCAAAACTTGGCTTGGTCACGCGCTGGAAAAATATTTGTACACTTGTGTGTTTATTGACCAATTAGAAGCTTTTTTTTCTGAAAATATTTACTAAGATAAGAAGGCACTCTGATCCACCTTTTGCACAAAAATGTACAAAATTTGACATTGGTAAGAAAGTGGTAGCAGGATGCTAAAAGACTATTGTACGGACACAGAATTTAACAACAAAATCAAATGCTTCATCGCATTAGCATGTCTGCCAGTGTGTGATGTTATTGATGGATTTCTTGAACTGACTGACGATGATAAGTTGCTCCAAGAATTTGTATCATATTTTGAAACTCACTATATTGGAGGAGAACGGGGTCAAGGTGAAAGAAGAAGAATGCAGCCAACTTTCCTATTGAATTGTGGAATGTCTTTGAACGAACCCAAAATGATATGATCAGAACCAACAACAATGTAGAAGGCTTCCACAATTGCAGTACAGAGCTCCATGAAAAGGAAGAGACATTAGCAAAAAAGAAAAAGTGTGATTTAGATCAAGGAGATGAAGTCGTACAAATGAAAAAAATATATATTGATCAATGCAAAACTTTAGTGGAAAATGCTTCATTACAGTCCAATGAAAAAAAAAAAAACACATTATTTACGAAGCATTACTTGGAATTTGCACACATTTTAAATTATTTCTTTGTTAATGTTATGGTCCGGTTCCTTGTACCACAGTGATAGTCCAAGGTAGAACCAATAAAGAAGAACTCGAACACAGGTATGGAATAACACAGATATATTACAAACAGGAATATATACAGAGAAGTAGAAGTGTTAGTATGAACAATCAGGTTTAGGAGAGTGAACAATGTAGTCTCGATCAGTATCACTATTCCAATGTCTTGCAGTAATTGTCTGAACGCAACTCTGTTTCAGACTGCCTCTGACTCGACTCTTGACTCGACTTGAACTACTGACGATATTCAGTCACCCCCACCCACGAGGGCATCATGTGGCACAAGGCCGGTTTAACATGGGATCGTGGGTTCCGAGTGAACCCGTAAGCGGGTTCGGGGCGATTTACTTTAAACAGCCTACCGGGTTCCTCCTCATTGAACCCAATAAAGTCACCCCACCACAGGTTCAGGTGGCACAGCTCTCCTTTTTACATGGGCATTCCCAAGCCAGTCAAGACTTGAACTACTGACGATATTCCAAAAATGATTTATAACGTGGCAGGTTCAGGGCCGGTTAATACCATTTGGAGTAAACAGGTTCCGCCCTTCGGGCATAGCCTCCTTCGGGTTTCCTCCCACTCGTAGGGAAGAGAGTTTAACCGAACAGTTGAGCGACTGACGATATTCAGTCCCCACGAGGTGTCATGTGGCACAAGGCCAGTCAAGAGCCATTGAACTACAACCCATTTGAACCCGATAAACGGGTTCAGTCGAAAGGAGACTCCCCCCCCAGCCCACGGGTGTCATGTGGCAGTCAAGGCCTGACAATATTTAACGTGGCACAAGGCCTTTTAACAAGCCATTAGGCTCGGCAAAAATCGCCAAAATGGCCAGGGGCAGTTTAACCTCCCCGAAGGAGAACCCGTATAAACAGGTTCAGGGGCCACAATATTTCACCCCCACGAGGTGTCCACAAGGCCTTTTTAACGTAGGAACTAGGCCCGGCCAAAATAGCCATTTGAACCGTATAAAGCGGGTTCTTCGGGTTCCTCCCCCTACTTCAGGTTAAGGAAGAGAGTTTAACCGAACAGTCGGTTCAGAGTTGAGCGACTGACAATATTCAGTCACCCCACGAGGGTGTCATGTGGCACAAGGCCTTTTTAACGTGGGGCATTCCGGGCATTAGGCCCGGCAAAAATAGCCCATTTGAACCGTAAACGGGCCGATTTTACCTCCCCGGCGAGACTCCATTAGGGTAGCCTCCTTCGGGTTCCTCTCGCCCGTAGGAAGAGAGTTCAACCATGCAGTCGGTTCAGAGGTGAACGACATTTGATCACCCCACGAGGGTGTCATGTGGCACAAGGCCTTTTAACGTGGGACCATTCCCGAAGCCATTAGAACCCGATATAAACGGGTTCTGGGCAATTTAACCTCCCCGAAGGGAGACTCCGCCCTTAGGCGTAGCCTCTTGGTTCTCGCCCGTGGAAGAAGTTCGGGTTCCTCACCCCCCCGAGGGTGTCATGTAGGAAGAGAGTTGAGCCTGAACCCACGGGTCGTTTACCTCAGGAGTTGAGCCTCCTGGGTTCCTCC
Organism: Acanthosepion pharaonis; assembly: GCA_903632075.3. Classification (NCBI taxonomy): domain Eukaryota; kingdom Metazoa; phylum Mollusca; class Cephalopoda; order Sepiida; family Sepiidae; genus Acanthosepion; species Acanthosepion pharaonis. Next base: position 393,916 of record CAHIKZ030004540.1, read on the forward strand.
CGTAGGGAAGAGAGGTTGAACCTCTGATCAGTTCAGAGGTGAACGACTGACAATATTCAATCACCCCCCTGAGGGTGCATGTGGCACAATTTTTTAAGTATTGGAATAGTCCATTAAGCGGGTTCAGGGCTGGTTTACCTCCCCGAAGGAGACTGGGTAAGATCCCTTGCAGGAAGAGAGTTGAACAGTCGCTTAATTTGATATATTTTAGTCCATTATTATTTTTTTTAAGATCCCAACAAATTTGATATATTTTAGTCTTTTTTTTTTAAATAAATGTTTACTTTTTAATTTCTTTTCTGATGATTGACCCTGTAAAAAAGACATCCATATATATACTTGATAACAAGGTACTTTGCATATTAAATTGAACGTTAATTCAAAAGAGAAGTTCAAGATAAGGGTATCAAAAAAAAAATGTTGCAAAAATTGTCTTACATCAAAAATCCTATACAGCGAAGTTTCCTATGCTGAAAATTCCTGTGGCAAGTTTTCCTATAGCAAAAATGTTTATGGTGAATGTTCCAGATACGATGAATAATTTTGCCCACAACTATATATATATATATATTAAACTAAAACCTACCTACCTAGGTTGTCCTGAGTATGATGATAAGCTACATCTGCATCCTGGGTAAGACAATAAACTACATCCAACAGCAAGGCCTCTGATCAGGAGGTTTTGAGGAACATGGAACCACCTCTAAACTGCTGTTGTTCCCAGGTTCACCATAACCTGGGGTGGTAGCACCTGTTAGGGTCCCAGCTATGGGCAAATAGTTAAGCCCCAAACTGGAGTCAAAACATGAAAGTGTAAAATAGATTTTAATAACAGCAATAAACTTTCTGAGGAAAAATTATTACCAGCGATACATTATTACCAGCGATACATTTTTTGAAAAATTATTACCAGTGATACATTATTACCAGTGATACATTATTACCAGCTATACATTTTTTGAAAAATTATTACCAGTGATACATTATTACCAGCTATACATTTTTTGAAAAATTATTACCAGCGATATATTATTACCAGCGATACATTATTACCAGCTATACATTTTGTGAAAAATTATTACCAGCGATACATTATTACCAGCGATACATTATTACCAGCTATACATTTTTTGAAAAAATATTACCAGCAATACATTATTAAAAGCTATACATCATTACCAGCGATACATTATTACTAGTGATACATTATTACCAGCGATACATTTTTGAAAAATTATTACCAGCGATACATTATTACCAGCGATACATTATTACCAGCGATACATTTTTGAAAAATTATTACCAGCGATACCTTATTACCAGCAATACATTATTACCAGCTATACATTTTTTGAAAAAATATTACCAGTGATACATTTTTGAAGGAAAAAATATTACCAGCAATAAAAATTGTCGGCATTAAATAACACATTGTGGTTGATATGCTGTAAAACAAACCAAACCAAACCAAACCAAACCAAAGCATACCTAGATTTCACATAATGGATCATCAGGATAACTCTGACTAAAGAAGATTGGCTCAAATGAAATTTTATTGCAAAAAATGGCCTCCAAGAAAAATAAAAAAAATTATCATAAAGACTAAAACAAGACAAACAAAACAAAAGAGGGTAGGTTTTTTATTTTTTACTTTACTTAGTGTATTAAGTTACTCTGTCAGTGTTTTATCTTTTGGCTAGACAATGTGGTGCTGATTCATTATTTTCAAGTGGTGATATTTTTTCTCCCAAATGTATTATTGCTGGCAATATTCTTTTCTTGCAAATGTATTGTTGGTAATATTTTTTCCCCCTCAAATGTATTGCTGGTAATATTTTTTTTTCTTTTCAAAAATGTATTCCTAGTAACACCTTTTTCTCTCAAAAATATATCACTGGCAATCCTCTTCTTTCTTCAAAAATGCATTGCAGGCAGTTCCCTCTTTTCAAAAATGTATTGCTGGTATTTTTACAATAAAAATCTATTTTTATACTTTCATAGTATTTTGGAGTTCAACTATTTTGCCAATAGCTGGGACCCTAACAAGTAATATTGCCACAGGTCAGGGTAAACTAGGGAACAACAGTAATTAAGAGATGGTTCCACTTCTCATCAAAACCTCTTGATAAGAAGCCTTGCTGCCAGTTGTAGTTTATTGTCATACCCAGGATAGATAAATTACTGTTAAACTAATTTGTCTAAATTGTTCAATTTCTTAAATCTTAATTTATATAGATTTTTAAGGTTTTTCTTCACAAACATTACAGAATTACTCTGCCTCTCCAGATAGTAATCTGTTGGGTCTTGTTTGACTTCTGTTTTTGCTTAGTAAAATATACAAATATACATCATAACAACAGTGATATGTTTATACATGCATAGAAGGATTTATTTATCAGAAGGATTTGATTGTACTAGTTCAGTAGATATATGAAAGTTTTTGTAGTGTGGTTGTTAATAAATGTTTTTGTTTTGTGTTGTGAATGAATAAATTATTTATTATTAAAATGTAATATTAAACATGAGCTCTCACATGCTCTCTTGGTGAGAGGTCGATGAAAAGAGGATGACTCTAAATTTCCTGCCAGTAGGGTGGTTTTCTTTTCATTAAGGGATCATCATGTTCATGTAACAGCATTCACCCAGAGTGGGTTGAGCCGGCTCCAATATTGGAGTTTCATGGGAATTTGGAATTCACAAGTGGTCCCCAACCTGCATGTATAGCACATGAGATTTGATTATAGTGGTGAAGGTTTCGTGCAGGACCATCCACACTTTTTAAAGGCCCGAATACAGAGACCTGGTGCACTACGTGCCACAAGGTCCCCAAACGACCCTCTGCAGGTTTTGAATTCAGAGTTTTCCTTCTCCTAGACCAGTTGCCATCCAAGGCTATAGAACCCAGTCTGTTCTGCTATTTACCCATAGCTGGAGGGAGAAGAAGAGGATTCACACCTTTCCCAAGGGTATTAGCACATAAGTGAATGTAATGGATTCGACTGGAATTCAAACTCGGCTCACCGATTCCTCAATCCAAGCCGCTATCCATTACTCCACCATGCCTCCTCATTAAGGGATCATGGGAAATTAGGTTTTTTCTTTTTATTTCTTGTGATCAAGAAATAAAAAAAAAGTTAACATTTAACCTTTTCTTTGTTTTTTTTTTTTCATTGCTTGACCTTTAGTTCTCTGCATTATTAATATTACTTCCCTTTCCACTGCATTCTTTTTCAAGGCTTCCCAGTTGCAATAACCTTATTGTTAATTTTGCTCAAAGGTGTTTTCTGTTGCCATAGCAGGATATGACAACACAACTATGAAATTCAAACACTATTTTTCAGAGATCAGAGTCACCTTCAGTGGCAGGATAAACCTTTTGTACAGTAGAGTCACATGGAGTAATAATGGTTAAGCTACACTGAAGTCAGTCATGAAGTTACTTAAGATTTAGTCCTTTTATCATCATTATCATTGACTGTAGTCAGGATCATTGACTCAATGCAAATGATCCTTTCTTCAGCTACCAGGACTACATGCAGTTTTAAATTCAGTTACTTTCTGCCACCTAAAGCTACAGAAAACAGCCTGTCCTGCTATTTATCCATAGCTGGATGGGGGAGAAGAAGAGGATTCATACCTTTTCCAAGGATATTAGCATGTAAATGAATGTAATGGATCCACTGGAATTTGAAGTCGGCTCTCCGATTCCTCAATCCCAGTCACTATGCATTTCTCCACCATGCCTCACAGCCCTTTATAAAAAACTTGTGTAAATAATATTCTGAAAATTTTACTAACATTGGTTAGTTAACAGTTGTGAAAATATTGACTAGCACAATAAAATCTGACTTAATGTAGTAATTCTAAAGGGGAGTCAGTTTATTACTTAATAACAACTGATCCCCCACTTTATAGCCAGTTGAAACTTATATGAATATTTAACATAAATTGGCCTTGAAAATCTAACCAACATGGTTAATATTAATTTTATTGTGAAAACATTGACATGCATAATAAAATCTGATATAATATAGAAATTCTAATGAGGGATCAATTTATTACTTAATAACAATAGAAAATTGATCCCCCACATTATGTTCAACAGAATCTTATATTAATACTTAACATAAATCTGGAAAATTTTATTGTGAAAAGATTGACTTTCATTATAAAATATATCAACTAGACATACACAATATTTTTGTATTCATGTTGAAAATTTTCCTTTAGAACAAAGTGTTTTTTATTTTTATTTTTTTTAATAAGTTGCATTGTTAAATGCAATATGTGATGTCCACTTGGGTGATAATGTTTCTTTTGATTCATGACTAGGCTGCCATTTTTTCTGCAGTAGACTTTTCAATATTTTCTTTTTAGGACCAGTCTTTCCTTCTTTTATTCAACGGAATACTATAATAAGGGGAGAAGAGATGGTGTCATACCTTTCCCAAGAGTATCTGTGCAGAAGAATTTAATGAACTCAACTATGCTCTCCAATTATCTGTTAAAAGCATAAAAATGGCAATAATTAACTTTTCAAATCCACATACCTTTAGATCGTTTATTCCACTGTAATCCTCTATTAAGTACTTTTCAAACAATTCCAAAGAATGAGAAGCATTTTCTACATGATTGAACAGTTCAGCAAAATCCTCCAACGTTGGATTAATGTTCGGATCAGGGCTGCGTTTGTCTTTTGCTTCTCTTGGTGTTGTCGAATGAAAATGATATTTAGTGATTTTGTTGCATAAGTCGACAAATCTGCATTGTGATCAGCTCTCCACAGACAAATATAAAAGCCAACTTCTTCAAAAATAAATAATTTCATTTTTTTTTTAAGGCAATAAAAATATATATTATATATATAAATAGTTCCATAGAAGAACAAATTTTTTAAAAAATACAAAAGCAAACAAGTTAATGAACTCAAATTTTTAATCCATTATAGAGAGACATTATTGTCTTTATTTTAATTTTTGCTGTTGGAATTCTAACTGAATGAATAAAGAAGTTGTTTTTCAAAAAAAAAAAACATTACAAAAAAATGCTTTATCTTTGGTGGGACAAGTGTTTCCAATGTTTCATGGAAAACAAGAAAAATAAAATTCACTATCAATTACTTTAGTATGACAAAAACATTGGCCATTGATAACATCAAAAAAACTGCCTTTTGGACCTATCAAACATCCTCTTCAGACAACACATTTCTATATATATATATATATTTATATATAAAAATTTTTTTGGCTAAAGAAATGGTTACTTTAAAAGGAAAATGGCAATAACTGTTCCAAAAAAAAATGTTCAATTGGTAAATTATCCTGTTCTTACAAGTTTGGATCAGGAATCCTTTTCTGCTGGTTTCTCCATAGTTTTCAATGAATTGACATTCTTTTTGGCTCTTTCCTTTCTCTTTATATTGAACTGCTATGTAAAAAATAAAACATTTGGCTTCTAATGGTGATTTTCCTTTTGTTTCAACATTTCATGGCTTCATGTTCATTTCTTTATTATATTTAGACACATAGCTTCTTTGGAAAGATAGGTATTGGAATGGTTTCCTGTTGTCTTCAACATGGTTTTGAATTCAAAAACTTCTTTTATATTTCTTTTTTATTATGAATGACATGGCTCTTTGATGAATGTTTCCTTTTCTTTGGTTTTCAATTTGACAGTCCTCTTCACATAAAGAAAACAAATTGCTTCTTTTTTCCTGTTGTCTTCAACATGGTTTTAATTCAGAGCAGTCCTCTTCACATGTTTCATTTCTTTATTTAAATATATTGACATTTGCTTAAATAAATTGGTTTCCTGTTGTCTTTCAACATGGTTTTTTTTAAAATGTTCCATTTTCTTTATTATATATGAATTGAATTGCTTCTTTGGTAAGATACCAAGTGGTTTCCTGTTGCCTTCAACATGGTTTTTAATTCAAACAGTCCTCTTCACATGTTTCATTTCTTTATTATATATGAATTGACATTGCTTCTTATTTTCCTGTTGCCTTCAACATGGTTTTGAATTCAGACAGTCCTCTTGCTGTTCCATTCTTTATTTATATGTCTTGACATTGCTTCTTTGGTAAGATAACAAGTGGTTTCCTGTTCCTTCAACATGGTTTTTTGAATTAAGCAGTCCTCTTCACATGTTTTTCTTTATTATATATGAATTGACATTGCTTCTTTGGTAAGAAGTGGTTTCCTGTTGCCTTCAACATGGTTTTTGAATTCAGAGCAGTCCTCTTCCAGTTCCATTTCTTTAATATATGAATTGACATTTGCTTCTTTAAAACAAAGTGGTTTCTGTTGTCTTCAACATGGTTTTGAATTCAACCAGTCCTCTTCACATATTTCCATTTCTTTATTATATATGAATTGACATTGCTTCTTTGGTAAAATTCATGGTTTTGAATTGGTTTCCTGTTTGTCTTCAACATGGTTTTTGAAGAGTAGTTTCCTCTTCAATTTTTTTCAATTGAAACAGTCTTTCCATGTTCCCATTTCTTTTGTATATATGAATTGACATTGCTTCTTTGGTAAGATAGCAGGTGGTTTCCTGTTGTCTTCAACATGGTTTTTAAATTCAGTCCTCTTGACATGTCCATTTCCTTTATTAGGCAAACCATTGCTTCTTTGGTAAGATAGAGTGGTTTCCTGTTGTCTTCAACATGGTTTTGAATTCAGAGCCAGTCCTCTTCACATGTTCCATTTCTTTTTATATATATTGCTTATAAGATAGCAGGTGGTTTCCCTGTTGCCTTCAGTATGGTTTTTTCAATTCAAGTCCTCTTCACATGTTCCATTTCTTTATTATATATGAATTGACAACTTCTTTGGTAAATAGCAGTGGTTTCCTGTTGTCTTCAACATGGTTTTGAATTAGCAGTCCTCTTTCATGTTCCATTTCTTTTATTATATATGAATTCATTGCTTTTTGGTAAGATAGCAGAGTGGTTTCCTGTTGTCTTCAACATGGTTGGAATTCAGAGCAGTCCTCTTCACTGTTCCATTTCTTTATTATATGGGAATTGACATTTGCTTCTTTTCTCCATGGTGGTTTCCTGTTGCCTTCAACATGGTTTTCAATTGGGCAGTCCTCTTCACATGTTCCATTCTTTATTATACTATGTAAATTGACATTGCTGGTTTATCCACATGTTCCATTTCTTTATTATATATGAATTGACATTTTCCTGTTTCTGTTGTCTTCAACATGGTTTTTCAATTCAGAGCAGTCCTCTTCATGTTCCATTTTTTTATATATATTGACATTGCTTCTTTGGTAAATAGTGGTTTCTGTTGTCTTCATGGTTTTGAATTCAGAAAACATTTCCTCTTGTATATTCATAGAAATAGTTTTTCCTTTGCCTTCTCCATATTTTTTCAATTCAGAACAGTCCTCTTCACATGTTCATTTCTTTATTATATATGAATTGACATTGCTTCTTTTGGTAAAAGATTATGGTTTCTGTTGTCTTCAACATGGTTTTCAATTCATATTTTTATTCACATGTTCTCTTTCTTTGTTCCATTTCTTTGCTTCTTTTATATGTTCCTATTTGTCTTCAACATGGTTTGAATTCGGACAGTCCTCTTCACATGTTCCATTCTTTATTTGACATTGCTTCTTTGGGAAGTGGTTTCCTGTTGCCTTCAACATGGTTTTTCAATTCAGAGCAATCCTCTTCACATGTTCCCATTTTCTTTATTATATGATTCCATTTCTTTGGTAATATAGCAGCGTGGTTTCCCTGTTGTCTTCAACATGGTTTTCAATTCAAATCCTCTTCACATGTTCCATTTTCTTTTATTATATGAATTGACATTGCTTCTTTGGTAAAGATAGCGAGTGTTCCTGTTGTTTCAATTTCATGTTCCATTTCTTTATTATATAATTGACCTTCAGTGGTTTCCTGTCTCCCAATTCAGAAGGAGCAGTCCTCTTCTATGTTTCCATGTTTTCTTTTTAGTCCTCTTCACTTTATGCGTTTTGTAAAGATATTGGTTTCTTTGTCTTCAACATGGTTTTGAATTCAAACAGTCCTCTTCATTTGGTTTCCTTTTGTCTTCAACATTGCTTCTTTGGGATTGGTTTCCTGTTGTCTTCAACATGGTTTTTTGAATTCCTCTTCACATGTTCCATTCTTTTCATTTATATGAATTGACATTTGCTTCTTTGGTAAGATAGCAAAGTGGTTTCCTGTTGTCTTCAACATGGTTTTCAATTTGCAGTCCTCTTCACATGTTCCATTTCTTTATTATATATGAATTAATTGCTTCTTTGGTAAGATAGCAGGTGGTTTCCTGTTGCCTTCAACATGGTTTTTGAATTCGTCTCAGTCCTCTTCTGTTCCATTTCTTTATTATATATGAATTGTCATGCATTGCTTCTTTGGTAAATAGCAGAGTGGTTTCCTGTTGTCTTCAACATGGTTTTTGAATTCAGAGCAGTCCTCTTCACATGTTCCATTTCTTTATAGGCTATTGACATCTTTTTGACATTAGTTTTTAACTCATAACATGGGAATTGGTTTCCTGTTCCCTTCAACATTTTTGAATTCACAAGTCCTCTTCACATGTTCCATTTCTTTTTTATATATGAATTGACATTGCTTCTTTGGAATTCAGTGGTTTCCTGTTGTCTTCAACATGGTTTTCAAAGAGCAGTCCTCTTCACATTTCCTTTCTTTATATATGAATTGACATTGCTTCTTTGGTAAGATAGCAGAGTGGTTTTCCTGTTGTCTTCAACATGGTTTCAATTGGTTTCCATTTCTGTTGACATTGCTTTGGTTTCTGTTGTCTTCAACATGGTTTTTGAATTCAGAACAGTCCTCTTCACATGTTCCATTTCTTTTATTATATATGAATTGACATTTAGCTTCTTTGGTAAGATGGCAAGGTGGTTTCCTGTTGTCTTCAACATGGTTTTTCAATTCAGGCAGTCCTCTTCACATGTTCCATTTCTTTATTATATGAATTGACATTTGCTTCTTTGGTAAGATAGCAGAGTGGTTTCCTGTTGCCTTCAACATGGTTTTTGAATTCAAACAGTCCTCTTCCATGTTCCATTTCTTTATTATATGTGAATTGACATTGCTTCTTTGGTAAAGATAGCAAGAGTGGTTTCCTGTTGTCTTCAACATGGTTTTGAATTCAGAGCAGTCCTCTTCATGTTCCATTTCTTTATTATATATGAATTGATTGACATTGCTTCTTTTGGTAAGATAGCAGAGTGGTTTCCTGTTGCCCTTCAACATGGTTTTGGAATTCAGAGCAGTCCTCTTCACATGTTCCATTTCTTTTTATATATGAATTGACATTGCTTCTTTGGTAAAGATAGCAGAGTGGTTTCCTGTTGTCTTCAACATGGTTTGACATTTCAGATAGCAGTGGTTTCCTCTTCAACATGGTTTTCAATTCCATTTCTTTGTATATATGAATTGACATTGCTTCTTTGGTAAGATAGCAGAGTGGTTTCCTGTTGTCTTCAACATGGTTTTGAATTCAGAACAGTCCTCTTCACATATTTCCATTTCTTTATTATATATGAATTGACATTGCTTCTTTGGTAAAGATAGCAGAGTGGTTTTCCTGGTTGCCTTCAACATGTTCCATTCTTTATTATTTTTGAATTCAGAAGTGGTTTTCCCTGTTCCTCTTCACATGTTCCATTTCTTTATTATATATGAATTGACATTGCTTTGGTTCTTTGCCTTCAAATGGTTTTTGATAGCAGAGTGGTTTCCTGTTGCCTTCAACATGGTTTTTTCAATTCAGAGCAGTCCTCTTCACATGTTCCATTTCTTTATTATATATGAATTGACATTGCTTCTTTGGTAAGATAGCAGAGTGGTTTCCTGTTGTCTTCAACATGGTTTTGAATTCAGAGCAGTCCTCTTCACATGTTCATTTCTTTATTATATATGAATTGACATTGCTTCTTTGGTAAGATAGCAGAGTGGTTTCCTGTTGTCTTCAACATGGTTTTTGAATTCAGAGCAGTCCTCTTCACATGTTCCATTTCTTTTTTATGAATTGACATTGCTTCTTTGGTATAGCAGTGGTTTCTATTTGCCTTCAACATGGTTTTTTGAATTGGACAGTCCTCTTCATGTTCCATTTTTCTTTTTATAAGAATTATTGCTTCAGAGTGGTTTCCTGTTGTCTTCAACATGGTTTTCAATTCAGAGCAGTCCTCTTCACATGTTCCATTTCTTTATTATATATGAATTGACATTGCTTCTTTGGTAAGAGATTTCCAGAGTGGTTTCCTGTTGTCCTCTTCAATTTCCATGGTTTTTGACAATTCTTTGGTAAGATAGAAGCAGTTTCCTATTTCTTCAACATCAATTCCAGTCTCTTTCTTTATTTATATATATGAATTGACATTGCTTCTTTGGTAGTGGTTTCCTGTTGTCTTCAACATGGTTTTGAATTCAATCCTCTTCACAGTCCTCTTCATATTCCATTCTTTAAAGATATTGGTTCCTGTTATATGTTTCAAGAGTCATTGTTCCTTCTTCCATTGTAAGATAGCAAGTGGTTTCTGTTGCCTTCAACATGGTTTTTTTTTTTCAATTCAGAGCAGTCCTCTGTTCACATTTCCATTTCTTTATTATATATGAATTGACATTGCTTCTTTGGTAAGATAGCAGAGTGGTTTCCTGTTGTCTTCAACATGGTTTTTTGAATTCAAACAGTCCTCTTCACATGTTCCATTTCTTTATTATATATGAATTGTTGCTTCTTTGGTATATGAGTGGTTTCCTGTTGTCTTCAACTTTTTTCAATTCAGAGCAGTCCTCTTCACATGTTCCATTTCTTTATTATATATGAATTGACATTGCTTCTTTGGTAAGATAGCAGAGTGGTTTCCTGTTGCCTTCAACATGGTTTTGAATTCAAACAGTCCTCTTCACATGTTCCATTTCTTTATTATATATGAATTGACATTGCTTCTTTGGTAAGATAGCAGAGTGGTTTCCTGTTGCCTTCAACATGGTTTTTGAATTCAGAGCAGTCCTCTTCACATGTTCCATTTTCTTTATTATATATGAATTGACATTAGCTTCTTTGGTAAGATAGCAGAGTGGTTTGCCTTCAACATGGTTTAATTGTCCTCTTCATAACTTTATATATATAGATTGGTTTTCTTTTAAAAGATAGAGCAGTTTCCCTCTTCAACATGTTTTCCATCCTTTCTTTATTTATATATGAATTGACATTGCTTCTTTGGTAAGATAGCAGAGTGGTTTCCTGTTGTCTTCAACATGGTTTTGAATTCAGAGCAGTCCTCTTCACATGTTCCATTTCTTTATTATATATAATTGACATTGCTTCTTTGGTAAAGATAGCAGAGTGGTTTCATGGTTTTGTTATCCCTTCAACATGGTTTTTGAATTCAGTAACAACGATCCTCTTCACATGTTCCATTTTTTCTTTATTATATATGAATTGACATTGCTTCTTTGGTAAAGATAGCAGAGTGGTTTCCTGTTGTCTTCAACATGGTTTTGAATTCAAACAGTCCTCTTCACATGTTCCATTTCTTTATTATATATGAATTGACATTGCTTCTTTGGTAAGATAGCAGAGTGGTTTCTGTTGTCTTCAACATGGTTTTTTTGAAGTCCTCTTCATGTTCCATTTCTTTATTATATATGAATTGTCTTCTCTTCAGTGGTTTCATTTGTTCAACATGGTTTTGAATTCAAGAGCAGTCCTCTTTTGTTCCATTCTTTATATGAATTGACATTGCTTCTTTGGTAAAGATAGCAGAGTGGTTTCCTGTTGTCTTCAACATGGTTTTGAATTCAGAGCAGTCCTCTTCACATGTTCCATTTCTTTATTATATATGAATTGACATTGCTTCTTTGGTAAGATAGCAGAGTGGTTTCCTGTTGCCTTCAACATGGTTTTTGAATTCAGAGCAGTCCTCTTCACATGTTCCATTTCTTTATTATATATGAATTGACATTGCTTCTTTGGTAAGATAGCAGAGTGGTTTCCTGTTGCCTTCAACATGGTTTTGAATTCAAACAGTCCTCTTCACATTTCCATTTCTTTATTATATATGAATTGACATTGCTTCTTTGGTAAGATAGCAGAGTGGTTTCCTGTTGTCTTCAACATGGTTTTTTGAATTCAGAGCAGTCCTCTTCACATGTTCCATTTCTTTATTATATATGAATTGACATTGCTTCTTTGGTAAGATAGCAGAGTGGTTTCCTGTTGTCTTCAACATGGTTTTTTGAATTCAGAGCAGTCCTCTTCACATGTTCCATTTCTTTATTATATATGAATTGACATTGCTTCTTTGGTAAAAGATAGCAGAGTGGTTTCCTGTTGTCTTCAACATGTTTTTTTGAATTCAGAGCAGTCCTCTTCATGTTCCATTTCTTTATTATATATGAATTGACATTGCTTCTTTGGTAAAGATAGCAAGTGGTTTCCTGTTGCCTTCAATGTTCCATGGTTTTGAATTCAGAACAGTCCCTCTTCAACATGGTTTTTTTCCAGTTGCTTCTATGGTAAGATAGTGGTTTTTCTTTATTATATATGAATTGACATTGCTTCTTTTTTGGTAAGATAGCATGTTCGAGTGGTTTCCTGTTGTCTTCAACATGGTTTTTGAATTCAGGCAGTCCTCTTCACATGTTCCATTTCTTTATTATATATGAATTGACATTGCTTCTTTGGTAAGATAGCAGAGTGGTTTCCTGTTGTCTTCAACATGGTTTTTGAATTCAGAGCAGTCCTCTTCACATGTTCCATTTCTTTATTATATATGAATTGACATTGCTTCTTTGGTAAGATAGCAGAGTGGTTTCCTGTTGTCTTCAACATGGTTTTCAATTCAGAGCAGTCCTCTTCACATGTTCATTTCCATTTTTCTTTATTAGTGGTTTTATGTTGTCTTCAACATGGTTTTCAATTAGAGCATCTGACATTCCATTTCTTGACATTGCTTCTTTTAGATAGCAGAGTGGTTTCCTATTTGCCTTCAACATGGTTTTGAATTCAGAGCAGTCCTCTTCACATGATTTTTCCATTTCTTTATTATATATGATTGACATTGCTTCTTTGTTAAAGATAGCAGAGTGGTTTCCTGTTGTCTTCAACATGGTTTTAAATTCAAGCAGTCCTCTTCATGTTCCATTTCTTTATTATATATGAATTGACATTGCTTCTTTGGTAAGATAGCAGAGTGGTTTCCTGTTGCCTTCAACATGGTTTTGAATTCAAACAGTCCTCTTCACATGTTCCATTTCTTTATTATATATGAATTGACATTGCTTCTTTGGTAAGATAAGCAGAGTGGTTTCCTGTTGCCTTCAACATGGTTTTTGAATTCATATTCCATTTCTTTATATATAATTCCTCTTCACATGGTTTCCATTTCATGGTTTTTGAATTATATATGAATATGACATTGCTTCTTTGGTAAGATAGCAGAGTGGTTTCCTGTTGTCTTCAACATGGTTTTGAATTCAGAGCAGTCCTCTTCACATGTTCCATTTCTTTATTATATATGAATTGACATTGCTTCTTTGGTAAGATAGCAGAGTGGTTTCCTGTTGTCTTCAACATGGTTTTTGAATTCAGAGCAGTCCTCTTCATGTTCCATTTTCTTTTATTATATATGAATTGACATTTGCTTCTTTGGTAAGATAGCAGAGTGGTTTCCTGTTGTCTTCAACATGGTTTTTTGAATTCAGAACAGTCCTCTTCACATGTTCCATTCTTTATTATATATGAATTGACATTGCTTCTTTGGTAAGATAGCAGAGTGGTTTCCTGTTTTCTTCAATGATCCATGGTCCTTTTTACAATTCAATTGACATCCTCTTCACATGTTCCATTTCTTTATTATATATGAATTGACATTTTCTTTGGTTTATTATATATGAGCAGTCCTCTTCACATGTTCCATTTCTTTATGTAATTGACAGTGGTTTTGTTTCTTTGGTAAGAGAGTGGTTTCCCTGTTGTCTTCAACATGGTTTTGAATTCAGAGCAGTCCTCTTCACATGTTCCATTTCTTTATTATATATGAATTGACATTGCTTCTTTGGTAAGATAGCAGAGTGGTTTCCTGTTGTCTTCAACATGGTTTTCAATTCAGAGCAGTCCTCCTCTTCATGTTCCATTTTTTTATTTATATGAATTGACATTTTGCTTCTTTGGTAAGATAGCAGAGTGGTTTCCTGTTGTCTTCAACATGGTTTTTGAATTCAGAACAGTCCTCTTCATGTTCCATTTCTTTATTATATATGAATTGACATTGCTTCTTTGGTAAGATAGCAGAGTGGTTTCCTGTTGCCTTCAACATGGTTTTGAATTCAGAGCAGTCCTCTTCACATGTTCCATTTCTTTATATATATGAATTGACATTGCTTCTTTGGTAAAGATAGCAGAGTGGTTTCCTGTTGTCTTCAACATGTTTGGCAGTTTTTCATTTCTTTGACAATTTCAGCCTTCTTTGGTAAAAGATAGCAGAGTGGTTTCCTGTTGTCTTCAACATGGTTTGAATTCAAACAGTCCTCTTCATGTTCCATTTCTTTATTATATATGAATTGACATTGCTTCTTTGGTAAGATAGCAGAGTGGTTTCTATTTGTCTTCAACATGGTTTTGAATTCAAGCAGTCCTCTTCATGTTCCATTTCTTTATTATATATGAATTGACATTGCTTCCAGTGGTTTCCTGTTGTCTTCAACATTTTTTTCAATTCAAACAGTCCTCTTCATGTTCCATTTTCTTTATTATATGAATTGACATTTGCTTCTTTGGTAAGATAGCAGAGTGGTTTCCTGTTGCCTTCAACATGGTTTTGAATTCAGAGCAGTCCTCTTCACATGTTCCATTTCTTTATTATATATGAATTGACATTGCTTCTTTGGTAAGATAGCAGAGTGGTTTCCTGTTGCCTTCAACATGGTTTTGAATTCAGAGCAGTCCTCTTCACATGTTCCATTTCTTTGTATATATGAATTGACATTGCTTCTTTGGTAAGATAGCAGAGTGGTTTCCTGTTGCCTTCAACATGGTTTTTGAATTCAGAGCAGTCCTCTTCACATATTTCCATTTTTCTTTTATTATATATGAATTGAGTGGTTTCCTTCTTTGGTAAGATAGCAGAGTGGTTTCCTGTTGCCTTCAACATGGTTTTTCAATTCAGAGCAGTCCTCTTCATGTTCCATTTCTTTATTATATATGAATTGACATTGCTTCTTTGGTAAGATAGCAGAGTGGTTTCCTGTTGCCCTTCAACATGGTTTTGAATTCAGAGCAGTCCTCTTCACATGTTCCATTTCTTTATTATATATGAATTGACATTGCTTCTTTGGTAAAAGATAGCAGAGTGGTTTCCTGTTGTCTTCAACATGGTTTTGAATTCCAGCAGTCCTCTTCACATGTTCCATTTCTTTATTATATATGAATTGACATTGCTTCTTTGTTAAGATAGCAGAGTGGTTTCCTGTTGCCTTCAACATGGTTTTGAATTCAGAGCAGTCCTCTTCATGTTCCATTTCTTTTTTATATATGAATTGACATTAGCTTCTTTGGTAAGATAGCAGGTGGTTTCCTGTTGCCTTCAACATGGTTTTCAATTCGACAGTCCTCTTCACATGTTCCATTCTTTGTATTATATGAATTGACATTGCTTCTTTGGTAAAAAGATAGCAGAGTGGTTTCCTGTTGTCTTCAACATGGTTTGAATTCAGAACAGTCCTCTTCACATGTTCCATTTCTTTATTATATATGAATTGACATTGCTTCTTTGGTAAGATAGCAGAGTGGTTTCCCAACATGGTTTTCAATTCAGACAGTCCTCTTCATGTTCCATTTCTTTATGGTTTTGACATTTTTGGTAAACAGGTGGTTTCCTCTTCATAATTCCAGTCCTTTCTTTCCATTTATATATGAATTATTGCTTCTTTGGTAAGATAGAAGTGGTTTCTGTTGTCTTCAACATGGTTTTGAATTCAAACAGTCCTCTTCACATATATTCCATTTCTTTATTATATATGAATTGCACATTGCTTCTTTGTTAATTGATAGCAGAGTGGTTTCCTGTTGTCTTCAACATGGTTTGAATTCAGGCAGTCCTCTTCACATGTTCCCATTTCTTTATTATATATGAATTGACATTGCTTCTTTGGTAAGATAGCGAGTGATTGCCTTGGTTTTTTCCTCTTTGTCTTCAACATGGTTTTTGAATTCAAGTGGTTTCCTCTTCACACTGGTTTGTTCCATTTTCTTTCCATTTCTTTATATATGAATTGACATTGCTTCTTTGGTAAGATAGCAAGTGGTTTCCTGTTGCCTTCAACGGTTTTTGAATCAAACAGTCCTCTTCAATTCTTTATTATATATGAATTGACATTGCTTCTTTGGTAAAGATGCAGGTGGTTTCCTCTTCAACATGGTTTTTCCAGTCCTCTTCTTTTTATTTATTTATTAATTGACATTGCTTCTTTGGTAAGATAGCAGAGTGGTTTCCTATTTGCCTTCAACATGGTTTTCAATTCAAACAGTCCTCTTCACATGTTCCATTTCTTTATTATATATGAATTGACA
Source organism: Acanthosepion pharaonis (assembly GCA_903632075.3). Taxonomy (NCBI): domain Eukaryota; kingdom Metazoa; phylum Mollusca; class Cephalopoda; order Sepiida; family Sepiidae; genus Acanthosepion; species Acanthosepion pharaonis. The sequence continues at coordinate 410,502 of CAHIKZ030004540.1, forward strand.
TTGCTTCTTTGGTAAGATAGCAGAGTGGTTTCCTGTTGTCTTCAACATGGTTTTGAATTCAGAGCAGTCCTCTTCACATGTTCCATTTCTTTATTATATGAATTGACATTGCTTCTTTGGTAAGATAGCAAGAGTGGTTTCCTGTTGCCTTCAACATGGTTTTGAATTCAGAGCAGTCCTCTTCACATGTTCCATTTCTTTATTATATATGAATTGACATTGCTTCTTTGGTAAGATAGCAGAGTGGTTTCCTGTTGTCTTCAACATGGTTTTTGAATTCAGATTTCAGTCCTCTTCACATGTTCCATTTCTTTATTATATATGAATTGACATTGCTTCTTTGGTAAGATAGCAGAGTGGTTTCCTGTTGCCTTCAACATGGTTTTGAATTCAGAGCAGTCCCTCTTCACATGTTCCATTTCTTTTATTATATATGAATTGACATTGCTTCTTTTTGGTAAAAGATAGCAGAGTGGTTTCCTGTTGCCTTCAACATGGTTTTGAATTCAGAGCAGTCCTCTTCACATGTTCCATTTTTCTTTATTATATATGAATTGACATTTGCTTCTTTTGGTAAGATAGCAGAGTGGTTTCCTGTTGCCTTCAACATGGTTTTGAATTCAGAGCAGTCCCTTCATGTTCCATTTCTTTATTATATATGAATTGACATTGCTTCTTTGGTAAGATAGCAGGTTTCCTGTTGTGGTTTCCTGTTCCCCTTCATGTTCATTTCTTTATTATATTTTGAATTTGCTTCTTTGGTAAAAGAGCAGTCCTCTTCACATGTTCCAGTCCTCTTCATTTATTCTTTTATATATGAATTGACATTGCTTCTTTGGTAAGATAACAGAGTGGTTTCCTGTTGTCTTCAACATGGTTTTGAATTCAAGCAGTCCTCTTCACATGTTCCATTTCTTTATATATATGAATTGACATTGCTTCTTTTGGTAAGATAGCAGAGTGGTTTCTGTTGTCTTCAACATGGTTTTTGAATTCAAACAGTCCTCTTCATGTTCCATTTCTTTATTATATATGAATTGACATTGCTTCTTTGGTAAGATAGCAGAGTGGTTTCCTGTTGTCTTCAACATGGTTTTTTGAATTCAAACAGTCCTCTTCACATGTTCCATTTCTTTATTATATATGAATTGACATTGCTTCTTTGGTAAGATAGCAAGTGGTTTCCTGTTGTCTTCAACATGGTTTTAATTCAAACAGTCCTCTTCACATGTTCCATTTTTTATTATATATGAATTGACATTGCTTCTTTGGTAAGATAGCAGAGTGGTTTCCTGTTGTCTTCAACATGGTTTTGAATTCAGAGCAGTCCTCTTCACATGTTCCATTTCTTTATTATATATGAATTGACATTGCTTCTTTGGTAAGATAGCAGAGTGGTTTCCTGTTGTCTTCAACATGGTTTGAATTCAAAGCAGTCCTCTTCACATGTTCCATTTCTTTATTATATATGAATTGGCATTTGCTTCTTTGGTAAGATAGCAAGTGGTTTCCTGTTGCCTTCAACATGGTTTTTCAATTCAAGGCAGTCCTCTTCACATTTGTTCCATTTCTTTATTATATATGAATTGACATTGCTTCTTTTGGTAAGATAGCAGAGTGGTTTCTGTTGTCTTCAACATGGTTTTTTTCAATTCAGGAACAGTCCTCTTCACATGTTCCATTTTCTTTATTATATATGAATTGACATTGCTTCTTTGGTAAGATAGCAGTGGGGTTTCTGTTGTCTTCAACATGGTTTTTGAATTCAAGATGGTTTCCTCTTCACATGTTCCATTTCTTTTATTATATATGAATTGACATTGCTTCTTTGGTAATAGCAGAGTGGTTTCCTGTTGTCTTCAACATGGTTTTGAATTCAGAGCAGTCCTCTTCACATGTTCCATTTCTTTATTATATATGAATTGACATTGCTTCTTTGGTAAGATAGCAGAGTGGTTTCCTGTTGTCTTCAACATGGTTTTCAATTCAAACAGTCCTCTTCACATGTTCCATTTCTTTATTATATATGAATTGACATTGCTTCTTTGGTAAGATAGCAGAGTGGTTTCCTGTTGTCTTCAACATGGTTTTGAATTCAGAGCAGTCCTCTTCACATGTTCCATTTCTTTATTATATATGAATTGACATTGCTTCTTTGGTAAGATAGCAGAGTGGTTTCCTGTTGTCTTCAACATGGTTTTTTCAGAGCAGTCCTCTTCACATGTTCCATTTCTTTATTATATATGAATTCCTTCTTCAGTGGTTTCCTGTTGTCTTCAACATGGTTTTTTTTTCAGAGCAGTCCTCTTATGTTCCATATGAATTGACATTGCTTCTTTGGTAAGATAGCAGAGTGGTTTCCTGTTGTCTTCAACATGGTTTTGAATTCAGAGCAGTCCTCTTCACATGTTCCATTTCTTTATTATATATGAATTGACATTGCTTCTTTGGTAAGATAGCAGTGGTTTCCTGTTGTCTTCAACATGGTTTTGAATTCAGAGCAGTCCTCTTCACATGTTCCATTTCTTTATTATATATGAATTGACATTGCTTCTTTGGTAAGATAGCAGAGTGGTTTCCTGTTGTCTTCAACATGGTTTGAATTCAGAGCAGTCCTCTTCACATGTTCCATTTCTTTATTTATATTGACATTGCTTCTTTGGTAAGACATGGTTTCCTGTTGTCTTCAACATGGTTTTTGAATTCAAACAGTCCTCTTCACATGTTCCATTTCTTTATTATATATGAATTGACATTGCTTCTTTGGTAAGATAGCAGAGTGGTTTCCTGTTGTCTTTGTTTTCTTCAACATGGTTTTGACAATTCAGTGAGCAGTCCTCTTCAGTCCTCTTCATGTTCCATTTCTTTTATTATATATGAATTGACATTGCTTCTTTGGTAAGATAGCAGAGTGGTTTCCTGTTGTCTTCAACATGGTTTTCAATTCAGAGCAGTCCTCTTCACATGTTCCATTTCTTTATTATATATGAATTGACATTGCTTCTTTGGTAAGATAGCAGAGTGGTTTCCTGTTGTCTTCAACATGGTTTTCAATTCAGAGCAGTCCTTCTTCATTTCATGTTCCATTTCTTTATTATATATGAATGAATTGACATTGCTTCTTTGGTAAGATAGCAGAGTGGTTTCCTGTTGTCTTCAACATGGTTTCAATTCAGAACAGTCCTCTTCATGTTCCATTTCTTTATTATATATAGAATTGACATTCTTTGGTAAAAGAATAGCAGAGTGGTTTTCCTGTTGTCTTCAACATGGTTTTCAATTCAGAGCAGTCCTCTTCACATGTTCCATTTCTTTATTATATATGAATTGACATTGCTTCTTTGGTAAGATAGCAGAGTGGTTTCCTGTTGTCTTCAACATGGTTTTCAATTCAGAGCAGTCCTCTTCACATGTTCCATTTCTTTATTATATATGAATTGACATTGCTTCTTTTGGTGAGATAGCAGTGGTTTCCTGTTGTCTTCAACATGGTTTTGAATTCAGAGCAGTCCTCTTCACATGTTCCATTTCTTTATTATATATGAATTGACATTTCTTTGGTAAGATAGCAGAGTGGTTTCCTGTTGTCTTCAACATGGTTTTGAATTCAGAGCAGTCCTCTTCACATGTTCCATTTCTTTATTATATATGAATTGACATTGCTTCTTTTGACATTGTCTTCTTTGGTCACAAGATGAATTGCAGAGTGGTTTCCTGTTGTCTTCAACATGGTTTTGAATTCAGAGCAGTCCTCTTCACATGTTCCATTTCTTTATTATATATGAATTGACATTGCTTCTTTGGTAAGATAGCAGAGTGGTTTCCTGTTGTCTTCAACATGGTTTTTCAATTCAAGAGCAGTCCTCTTCACATGTTCCATTTCTGTTTTTTATGGTTTTATATATGAATTGACATTGCTTCTTTGGTAAGATAGCAGTGGTGTTGTTTCCTGGTTTTCAATTGTCCTCTTCAATGTTCCATCTTTTTTATGAATTGACATTGCTTCAGAAGCAGTCCTCTTCAACATGGTTTTTCAATTCCAGTCCTTTCATGTTTTTCTTTATTATATATGAATTGACATTGCTTCTTTGGTAAGATAGCAGAGTGGTTTCCTGTTGTCTTCAACATGGTTTTCAATTCAGAGCAGTCCTCTTCACATGTTCCATTTCTTTATTATATATGAATTGACATTGCTTCTTTGGTAAGATAGCAGAGTGGTTTCCTGTTGTCTTCAACATGGTTTTGAATTCAGAGCAGTCCTCTTCACATGTTCCATTTCTTTATTATATATGAATTGACATTGCTTCTTTGGTAAAGATAGCAGAGTGGTTTCCTGTTGTCTTCAACATGGTTTTTTCAATTCAGAGCAGTCCTCTTCATGTTCCATTTCTTTATTTCTTTATATATGAATTGACATTGCTTCTTTGGTAAGATAGCAGAGTGGTTTCCTGTTGTCTTCAACATGGTTTTCAATTCAGAGCAGTCCTCTTCACATGTTCCATTTCTTTATTATATATGAATTGACATTGCTTCTTTGGTAAGATAGCAGAGTGGTTTCCTGTTGTCTTCAACATGGTTTTGAATTCAGAGCAGTCCTCTTCATATGTTCCATTTCTTTATTATATATGAATTGAATTGACATTTGCTTCTTTCATGGAGCAGTCCTCTTCACATGTTCCATTTCTTTATTATATATGAATGACATTGCTTCTTTGGTAAGATAGCAGAGTGGTTTCCTGTTGTTTCCATGGTTTTAATTGTCCTCTTCAATGTTCCATGGTTTTGAATTTCCTGTATTCAACATGGTTTTGAAGCAGTCCTCTTCACATGTTCCATTTCTTTTTATATATGAATTGACATTCTTTGGTAAGATAGCAAGTGGTTTCCTGTTGTCTTCAACATGGTTTTGAATTCAGAGCAGTCCTCTTCACATGTTCCATTTCTTTATTATATATGAATTGACATTGCTTCTTTGGTAAGATAGCAGAGTGGTTTCCTGTTGTCTTCAACATGGTTTTGAATTCAGAGCAGTCCTCTTCACATGTTCCATTTCTTTATTATATATGAATTGACATTTGCTTCTTTGGTAAGATAGCAGAGTGGTTTCCTGTTGTCTTCAACATGGTTTTCAATTCAGAGCAGTCCTCTTCACATGTTCCATTTCTTTTATTATATATGAATTGACATTGCTTCTTTGGTAAGATAGCAGAGTGGTTTCCTGTTGTCTTCAACATGGTTTTCAATTCAGAGCAGTCCTCTTCCATTTTCTTTTTGTTCCATTTATATATGAATTCCATTTCTTTATTATATGTTGTCTTCAACATGGTTTTTGACAGTCCTCTTTATTCCATTTCTTTTGGTAAGATAGCAGAGTGGTTTCCTGTTGTCTTCAACATGGTTTTCAATTCAGAGCAGTCCTCTTCACATGTTCCATTTCTTTATTATATATGAATTGACATTGCTTCTTTGGTAAGATAGCAGAGTGGTTTCCTGTTGTCTTCAACATGGTTTTCAATTCAGAGCAGTCCTCTTCACATGTTCCATTTCTTTATTATATATGAATTGACATTGCTTCTTTGGTAAGATAGCAGAGTGGTTTCCTGTTGTCTTCAACATGGTTTTGAATTCAGAGCAGTCCTCTTCACATGTTCCATTTCTTTATTATATATGAATTGACATTGCTTCTTTGGTAAAGATAGCAGAGTGGTTTCCTGTTGTCTTCAACATGGTTTTGAATTCAGAACAGTCCTCTTCACATGTTCCATTTCTTTATTATATATGAATTGAATTGACATTGCTTCTTTGGTAAGATAGCAGAGTGGTTTCCTGTTGTCTTCAACATGGTTTTTGAATTCAGAGCAGTCCTCTTCATATTCCATTTCTTTATTATATATGAATTGACATTGCTTCTTTGGTAAAGATAGCAGAGTGGTTTCCTGTTGTCTTCAACATGGTTTTTTTTTTTCAAACAATCCTCTTTCACATGTTCCATTTCTTTTATTATATGAATTGACATTTTCTTTTGGCCAAAGATAGTGGTTTCTGTTGTCTTCAACATGGTTTTCAATTCAGACAGTCCTCTTCACATGTTCCATTTCTTTATTATATGAATTGACATTGCTTCTTTGGTAAGATAGCAGAGTGGTTTCCTGTTGTCTTCAACATGGTTTTGAATTCAGAGCAGTCCTCTTCACATGTTCCATTTCTTTATTATATATGAATTGACATTGCTTCTTTGGTAAGATAGCAGAGTGGTTTCCTGTTGTCTTCAACATGGTTTTCAATTCAAACAGTCCTCTTCCATGTTCATTTCTTTGTATATATGAATTGACATTGCTTCTTTGGTAAGATAGCAGTGGTTCCTGTTGTCTTCAACATGGTTTTGAATTCAGTCCTCTTCATGTTCCATTTCTTTATATATGAATTGACATTGCTTCTTTGGTATAAGATAGCTTTGGAGTGGTTTCCTGTTGTCTTCAACATGGTTTTTTGAATTCAGAGCAGTCCTCTTCACATGTTCCATTTCTTTATTATATGAATTGACATTGCTTCTTTGGTAAGATAGCAGAGTGGTTTCTGTTGTCTTCAACATGGTTTTCAATTCAAGCAGTCCTCTTCACATGTTCCATTTCTTTATTATATATATGAATTGACATGGTTTTCAATTGCTTCTTTGGTATTATAAGATGACATTGCTTCTTTGGTAAGCAGAGTGGTTTCCTGTTGTCTTCAACATGGTTTTGAATTCAGAGCAGTCCTCTTCACATATTTCCATTTCTTTGTATATATGAATTGACATTGCTTCTTTGGTAAGATAAGAGTGGTTTCCTGTTGTCTTCAACATGGTTTTCAATTCAGAGCAGTCCTCTTCATGTTCCATTTCTTTATTATATATGAATTGACATTGCTTCTTTGGTAAGATAGCAGAGTGGTTTCCTGTTGTCTTCAACATGGTTTTGAATTCAGAGCAGTCCTCTTCACATGTTCCATTTCTTTTTATTATATATGAATTGACATTGCTTCTTTGGTAAGATAGCAGAGTGGTTTCCTGTTGTCTTCAACATGGTTTTTCAATTCAGAGCAGTCCTCTTCATGTTCCATTTCTTTATTATATATGAATTGACATTGCTTCTTTGGTAAGATAGCAGAGTGGTTTCCTGTTGTCTTCAACATGGTTTTTGAATTCAGAGCAGTCCTCTTCACATGTTCCATTTCTTTATTTATATGAATTGACATTGCTTCTTTTGGTAAGATAGCAGAGTGGTTTCCTGTTGTCTTCAACATGGTTTTCAATTCAGAGCAGTCCTCTTCACATGTTCCATTTCTTTATTATATATGAATTCTTTGGTAAAGACTTGTTGCTTCTTTGGTAAGATAGCAGTCCTTCACAACTTTATTATATATGAAGTGGTTTCCTGTTGTCTTCAACATGGTTTTCAATTCAAACAGTCCTCTTCATGTTCCATTTCTTTTTATATATGAATTGACATTGCTTCTTTGGTAAGATAGCAGAGTGGTTTCCTGTTGTCTTCAATTCATGGTTTTGTTCCATTTCTTTATTCATTGACATTGCTTCTTTGGTAAGATCCTCTTCAACATGGTTTTTGAATTCATGTTCCATTTCCTTTATTATATATGAATTGACATTGCTTCTTTGGTAAGATAGCAGAGTGGTTTCCTGTTGTCTTCAACATGGTTTTTTGAATTCAAACAGTCCTCTTCACATATTCCATTTCTTTATTATATATGAATTGACATTGCTTCTTTGGTAAGATAGCAGAGTGGTTTCCTGTTGTCTTCAACATGGTTTTGAATTCAGAGCAGTCCTCTTCACATGTTTCCATTTCTTTATTATATATGAATTGACATTGCTTCTTTTGATAAGAGTGGTTTCCTGTTGTCTTCAACATGGTTTTGAATTCAAGCAGTCCTCTTGGTTTCCATTTCTTTATTATATATGAATTGACATTGCTTCTTTGGTAAGATACAGAGTGGTTTCCTGTTGTTTCAACATGGTTTTGAAGAGCAGTCCTCTTCATTTCCATTTCTTTATTATATATGAATTGACATTGCTTCTTTGGTAAGATAGCAAGTGGTTTCCTGTTGTCTTCAACATGGTTTTTTTGAATTCAAACAGTCCTCTTCACATATTTCCATTTCTTTATTATATATGAATTGACATTGCTTCTTTGGTAAGATAGCAGAGTGGTTTCCTGTTGTCTTCAACATGGTTTTGAATTCAGAGCAGTCCTCTTCACATGTTCCATTTCTTTATTATATATGAATTGACATTGCTTCTTTGGTAAGATAGCAGAGTGGTTTCCTGTTGTCTTCAACATGTTTTTTTGAATTCAGAACAGTCCTCTTCACATGTTCCATTTCTTTATTATATATGAATTGACATTGCTTCTTTGGTAAGATAGCAGAGTGGTTTCCTGTTGTCTTCAACATGGTTTTCAATTCAGAGCAGTCCTCTTCACATGTTCCATTTCTTTTATTATATATGAATTGACATTGCTTCTTTGGTAAAAGATAGCAGAGTGGTTTCCTGTTGTCTTCAACATGGTTTTTGAATTCAGAGCAGTCCTCTTCACATGTTCCATTTCTTTATTATATATGAATTGACATTGCTTCTTTGGTAAAAGATAGCAGAGTGGTTTCCTGTTGTCTTCAACATGGTTTTCAATTCAGAGCAGTCCTCTTCACATGTTCCATTTCTTTATTATATATGAATTGACATTGCTTCTTTGGTAAGATAGCAGAGTGGTTTCCTGTTGTCTTCAACATGGTTTTTTGAATTCAGAGCAGTCCTCTTCACATGTTCCATTTTTTTATTATATATGAATTGACATTGCTTCTTTGGTAAGATAGCAGAGTGGTTTCCTGTTGTCTTCAACATGGTTTTCAATTCAGAGCAGTCCTCTTCACATGTTCCATTTCTTTTATTATATATGAATTGACATTGCTTCTTTGGTAAGATAGCAGAGTGGTTTCCTGTTGTCTTCAACATGGTTTTCAATTGGTTTTCAATTCAGACATTGCTTCAGTTTTCCTCTTCACATGGTTTTCAATTCAGAGCAGTTCCATTTCTTTCTTTATATATGAATTGACATTGCTTCTTTGGTAAGATAGCAGAGTGGTTTCCTGTTGTCTTCAACATGGTTTTTCAATTCAGAGCAGTCCTCTTCATGTTCCATTTCTTTATTATATATGAATTGACATTGCTTCTTTGGTAAAGATAGCAGAGTGGTTTCCTGTTGTCTTCAACACAATTCAAACAGGTTTTGAATTCAGTGGTTTCCTATTGTCTTCAACATGGTTTCAATTCAGTCCTCTTCACATGTTCCATTTCTTTTTATATATGAATTGACATTGCTTCTTTGGTAAAGATAGCAGAGTGGTTCCTGTTGTCTTCAACATGGTTTTTGAATTCAAACAGTCCTCTTCACATGTTCCATTTCTTTATTATATATGAATGGTTTCCTGTTGTCTTCAACATGGTTTTGAATTCAGGCAGTCCTCTTCATGTTTCATTTCTATATGGTAAGATTGCTTCTTTGGTAAAGACAGAGTGGTTTCCTGTTGTCTTCAACATGGTTTTCAATTCAGAGCAGTCCTCTTCACATGTTCCATTTCTTTATTATATATGAATTGACATTGCTTCTTTGGTAAGATAGCAGAGTGGTTTCCTGTTGTCTTCAACATGGTTTTCAATTCAGAGCAGTCCTCTTCACATCTTCCATTTCTTTATTATATATGAATTGACATTGCTTCTTTGGTAAGATAGCAGAGTGGTTTCCTGTTGTCTTCAACATGGTTTTCAATTCAGAGCAGTCCTCTTCACATGTTCCATTTCTTTATTATATATGAATTGACATTTCTTTGGTTCTTTGGTCAAGATAGCAGAGTGGTTTCCTGTTTGTCTTTCAACATGGTTTCAATTCAGAGCAGTCCTCTTCACATGTTCCATTTTCTTTTTTATATATGAATTGACATTGCTTCTTTGGTAAGATAGCAGAGTGGTTTCTTCAACATGGTTTGTTGTCTTCAACATTTTTCTTTATTATATTTTGAATTCAAACAGTTTCCTCTTCACATGTTCCATTTCATGTTCCATTTTTTATATATGAATTGACATTGCTTCTTTGGTAAGATAGCAGAGTGTTGTTTCCATGGTTTGAATTCAGAGCAGTCCTCTTCATGTTCCATTTCTTTATTTTTGAATTCTTTGGTAAGATAGCAATGGTTTCCTGTTGTCTTCAACATGGTTTTCAATTGTCCTCTTCCATTTCCATTTTTTATTATATATGAATTGACATTGCTTCTTTGGTAAAAGATAGCAGAGTGGTTTCCTGTTGTCTTCAACATGGTTTTGAATTCAGAGCAGTCCTCTTCACATGTTCCATTTCTTTTTATATATGAATTGACATTGCTTCTTTGGTAAAGATAGCAGAGTGGTTTCCTGTTGTCTTCAACATGGTTTTGAATTCAGAGCAGTCCTCTTCACATGTTCCATTTCTTTTATTATATATGAATTGACATTTGCTTCTTTGGTAAGATAGCAGAGTGGTTTCCTGTTGTCTTCAACAATTCATGGTTTTTCTTTATTATATATGAATTGAATTGCTTCTTTGGTAAAGATAGCAGTGGTTCCTGTTGTCTTCAACATGGTTTTCAATTCAGAGCAGTCCTCTTCTTTTCCATTTCTTTATATATGAATTGACATTGCTTCTTTGGTAAGATAGCAGAGTGGTTTCCTGTTGTCTTCAACATGGTTTTTCAATTCAAACAGTCCTCTTCACATGTTCCATTTCTTTATTATATATGAATTGACATTGCTTCTTTGGTAAGATAGCGTATATAGAAGTGGTTTCCTGTTGTCTTCAACATGGTTTTCAATTCAGAAACAGTCCTCTTCACATGTTCCATTTCTTTATTATATAATTTCTTCTTTGGTAAGATAGCAGAGTGGTTTCCCTGTTGTCCATGGTTTTCAATTCAAGAGCAGTCCTCTTCATGTTCATTTCTTTATTATATATGAATTGACATTTGCTTCTTTGGTAAGATAGCAAGTGGTTTCCTGTTGTCTTCAACATGGTTTTTCAATTCAGAGCAGTCCTCTTCACATGTTCCATTTCTTTATTATATGAATTGACATTGCTTCTTTGGTATAGTGGTTTCCTGTTGACATGGTTTTCAATTCGAGCAGTCCTCTTCATGTTCCATTTCTTTATTAATGATATTGCTTCTTTGGTAAGAGTGGTTTCCTGTTGTCTTCAACATGGTTTTTCAGAATTCAGAGCAGTCCTCTTCACATGTTCCATTTCATTTATTATATATGAATTGACATTGCTTCTTTGGTAAAGATAGCAGAGTGGTTTCCTGTTGTCTTCAACATGGTTTTCAATTCAGTCCTCTTCAGTTCCATTTCTTTATATATATGAATTGACATTGCTTCTTTGGTAAGATAGCAGTGGTTCCTGTTGTCTTCAACATGGTTTTTCAATTCAGAGCAGTCCTCTTCACATGTTCCATTTCTTTATTATATGAATTGACATTGCTTCTTTGGTAAGATAGTTTCTAGAGTGGTTTCCTGTTGTCTTCAACATGGTTTTCAAATTCAGAGCAGTCCTCTTCACATGTTCCATTTCTTTATTATATATGAATTGACATTGCTTCTTTGGTAAGATAGCAGAGTGGTTTCCTGTTGTCTTCAACATGGTTTTCAATTCAGAGCAGTCCTCACATGTTCCATTTCTTTATTATATATGAATTGACATTGCTTCTTTGGTAAGATAGTGGTTTCCTGTTGTCTTCAACATGTCCTTTTCAATTCAAACAGTCCTCTTCATGTTCCATTTCTTTATTATATATGAATTGACATTGCTTCTTTGGTAAGATAGCAGAGTGGTTTCCTGTTGTCTTCAACATGGTTTTCAATTCAGAGCAGTCCTCTTCACATGTTCCATTTCTTTATTATATATGAATTGACATTGCTTCTTTGGTAAGATAGCAGAGTGGTTTCCTGTTGTCTTCAACATGGTTTTCAATTCAGAGTCCTCTTCATGTTCATTTCCTCTTCTTTGGTAAGATACATGTCTTCCATTTCTTTATTATATATGAATTGACATTGCTTCTTTGGTAAAGATAGCAGAGTGGTTTCTGTTGTCTTCAACATGGTTTTGAATTCAGAGCAGTCCTCTTCACATGTTCCATTTCTTTATTATATATGAATTGACATTGCTTCTTTGGTAAGATAGCAGAGTGGTTTCCTGTTGTCTTCAACATGGTTTTGAATTCAGAGCAGTCCTCTTCACATGTTCCATTTCTTTGTATATATGAATTGACATTGCTTCTTTGGTAAGATAGCAGAGTGGTTTCCTGTTGTCTTCAACATGGTTTTGAATTCAGAGAGCAGTCCTCTTCATGTTCCATTTCTTTATTATATATGAATTGACATTGCTTCTTTGGTAAGATAGCAATTGGTTTCCTGTTGTCTTAACATGGTTTTCAATTCAGACAGTCCTCTTCACATGTTCCATTTCTTTATTATATATGAATTGACATTGCTTCTTTGGTAAGATAGCAGTGGTTTCTGTTGTCTTCAACATGGTTTTTCAATTCAGAGCAGTCCTCTTCACATGTTCCATTTCTTTATTATATATGAATTGACATTGCTTCTTTGGTAAGATAGCAGAGTGGTTTCCTGTTGTCTTCAACATGGTTTTCAATTCAGAGCAGTCCTCTTCATGTTCCATTTCTTTATTATATGAATTGACATTGCTTCTTTGGTAAGATAGAGTGGTTTCCTGTTGTCTTCAACATGGGTTTGAATTGCTTCTTTGGTAAGAGCAGTGGTTCCTGTTGTCTTCAACATGGTTTTTCAATTCAGAGCAGTCCTCTTCACATGTTCCATTTCTTTATATATGAATTGACATTGCTTCTTTGGCAGAGTGGTTTTCTGTTGAACATGGTTTCAATTCAACTCTTCACATGTTCCCTTCACATATTCCATTTTCTTTATGGTTTTATATATGAATTGATATTGCTTCTTTGGTAAGATAACAGAGTGGTTTCCTGTTGTCTTCAACATGGTTTTTGAATTCAAACAGTCCTCTTCACATGTTCCATTTCTTTATTATATATGAATTGACATTGCTTCTTTGGTAAGATAGCAGAGTGGTTTCTGTTGTCTTCAACATGGTTTTCAATTCAGAGCAGTCCTCTTCATGTTCCATTTTCTTTATTATATATGAATTGACATTGCTTCTTTGGTAAGATAGCAGAGTGGTTTCCTGTTGTCTTCAACATGGTTTTCAATTCAGAGCAGTCCTCTTCACATGTTCCATTTTCTTTATTATATATGAATTGACATTGCTTCTTTGGTAAGATAGCAGAGTGGTTTCCTGTTGTCTTCAACATGGTTTTCAATTCAGAGCAGTCCTCTTCACATGTTCCATTTCTTTATTATATATGAATTGACATTTGCTTCTTTGGTAAAGATAGCAGAGTGGTTTCCTGTTGTCTTCAACATGGTTTTCAATTCAGAGCAGTCCTCTTCACATATTTCCATTTCTTTATTATATATGGTTTTTTCAATTCAGACATTTGTTCCATTTTTTTATATATTTGGTAAGATAGCAGAGTGGTTTCCTCTTGTCTTCAACATGGGTTTTGAATTCAGAACAGTCCTCTTCATGTTCCATTTCTTTATTATATATGAATTGACATTGCTTCTTTGGTAAAATATAGCAGAGTGGTTTCCTGTTGTCTTCAACATGGTTTTCAATTCAGAGCAGTCCTCTTCACATGTTCCATTTCTTTATTATATATGAATTGACATTTATTCTTTGGTAAGATAGCAGAGTGGTTTCCTGTTGTCTTCAACATGGTTTTGAATTCAGAGCAGTCCTCTTCACATGTTCCATTTCTTTATTATATATGAATTGACATTGCTTCTTTGGTAAGATAGCAGAGTGGTTTCCTGTTGTCTTCAACATGGTTTTCAATTCAAAGCAGTCCTCTTCATGTTCCCATTTCTTTATTATATATGAATTGACATTGCTTCTTTGGTAAGATAGCAAGTGGTTTCAACATGTTTTCTTCAACATGGTTTTTCAATTCATTTCAGTTGGACACTTCTTTTCTTTTATTTTAATGAATTGACACAGCTTCTTTGGTAAGATAGCAGAGTGCTGTCTTCAACATGGTTTTTGAATTCAGAGCAGTCCTCTTCACATGTTCCATTTCTTTATTATATATGAATTGACATTTGCTTCTTTGGTAAACATACCTTTAATGGTTTTTTGTCTTCAACATGGTTTTTCAATTCAGTCCTCATGTTCATTTCTTTATTTATATTCCATTTCTTTATTATATATGAATTGACATTGCTTCTTTGGTAAGATAGCAGAGTGGTTTCCTGTTGTCTTCAACATGGTTTTGAATTCAAGCAGTCCTCTTCACATGTTCCATTTCTTTATTATATATGAATTGACATTGCTTCTTTGGTAAGATAGCAGAGTGGTTTCCTGTTGTCTTCAACATGGTTTTCAATTCAGAGCAGTCCTCTTCACATGTTCCATTTCTTTATTATATATGAATTGACATTGCTTCTTTGGTAAGATAACAGAGTGGTTTCCTGTTGTCTTCAACATGGTTTTTGAATTCAGAGCAGTCCTCTTCACATGTTCCATTTCTTTATTATATATGAATTGACATTGCTTCTTTGGTAAAGATAGCAGAGTGGTTTCCTGTTGTCTTCAACATGGTTTTTTCAATTCAGAGCAGTCCTCTTCACATGTTCCATTTCTTTTTATTATATATGAATTGACATTTGCTTCTTCTTTGGTAAGATAGCAGAGTGGTTTCTATTTGTCTTCAACATGGTTTTCAATTCAAACAGTCCTCTTCATATTTTTCTTTATTATATAATTGAATTGCTTCTTTGGTAAGATAGCAGTGGTTTCCTGTTGTTCTTCAACATGGTTTTCAATTCAGAGCAGTCCTCTTCACATGTTCCATTTTTTTATATATGAATTGACATTGCTTCTTCTTTGGTAAGATAGCAGAGTGGTTTCCTGTTGTCTTCAACATGGTTTTCAATTCAGAGCAGTCCTCTTCACATGTTCCATTTCTTTTATTATATATGAATTGACATTGCTTCTTTGGTAAGATAGCAGAGTGGTTTCCTGTTGTCTTCAACATGGTCTTTTTTCAATTCAGAGCAGTCCTCTTCACATGTTCCATTTCTTTATTATATATGAATTGACATTGCTTCTTTTGGTAAGATAGCAGTGGTTTCCTGTTGTCTTCAACATGGTTTTAATTCAGACCAGTCCTCTTCATGTTCCATTTCTTTTATTATATGAATTGACATTGCTTCTTTTGGTAAAGATAGCAGTGGTTTCCTGTTGTCTTCAACATGGTTTGAATTTTCTTCATTCAGAACAGTCCTCACATGTTCCATTTCTTTATTATATATGAATTGACATTGCTTCTTTGGTAAGATAGCAGAGTGGTTTCCTGTTGTCTTCAACATGGTTTTCAATTCAGAGCAGTCCTCTTCACATGTTCCATTCTTTTTTATATATGAATTGACATTGCTTCTTTGGTAAATAGCAGAGTGGTTTCCTGTTGTCAGAGCAGTCCATGGTTCCATTTTTTTTTATTTTTGAATTGACAGATTTTGGCAGCAGAGTGGTTTCTGTTGTCTTCAACATGTTCCATTTCCATTTTTATTATATATGAATTGACATTGCTTCTTTGGTAAAGATAGCAGAGTGGTTTCCTGTTGTCTTCAACATGGTTTTTGAATTCAGAGCAGTCCTCTTCACATGTTCCATTTCTTTATTATATATGAATTGACATTGCTTCTTTGGTAAGATAGCAGAGTGGTTTCCTGTTGTCTTCAACATGGTTTTCAATTCAAACAGTCCTCTTCATTCATGTTCCATTTCTTTATTATATATGAATTGACATTACTTCTCTTTGGTAAGATAGCAGAAGTGGTTTCCTGTTGTTTCAACATGGTTTTCAATTCAAACAGTCCTCTTCATGTTCCATTTCTTTATTATATATGAATTGACATTGCTTCTTTGGTAAAAGATAGCAGAGTGGTTTCCTGTTGTTCAACATGGTTTTCAATTCAGAACAGTCCTCTTCACATGTTCCATTTCTTTATTATATGAATTGACATTGCTTCTTTGGTAAGATAGCAGAGTGGTTTCCTGTTGTCTTCAACATGGTTTTGAATTCAGAGCAGTCCTCTTCACATGTTCCATTTCTTTATTATATATGAATTGACATTGCTTCTTTGGTAAGATAGCAGAGTGGTTTCTGTTGTCTTCAACATGGTTTTCAATTCAGAGCAGTCCTCTTCATGTTCCATTTCTTTATTATATATGAATTGACATTGCTTCTTTGGTAAGATAGCAGAGTGGTTTCTGTTGTCTTCAACATGGTTTTCAATTCAAGCAGTCCTCTTCCATGTTCCATTTCTTTTTTATATATGAATTGACATTGCTTCTTTGGTAAGAGTTGTCCTGTTTCAATTCAGAACAGTCCTCTTTCATGTTCCATTTCTTTATATATATGAATTGACATTGCTTCTTTGGTAAGATAGCAGTGGTTTCCTGTTGTCTTCAACATGAATTTCCATTCTTTTTGAATTGACATTGCTTCTTTTCCATTTCTGTTGTCTTATGGTTTTATATGAATTATTCCATTTCTTTATATTGCTTCTTTGGTAAGATAGAGTGGTTTCTGTTGTCTTCAACATGGTTTTCAATTCAGAGCAGTCCTCTTCATGTTCCATTTCTTTTATTTATATGAATTGACATTGCTTCTTTGGTAATATAGTGGTTTTCCTGTTGTCTTCAACATGGTTTTCAATTGACAGTCCTCTTCACATGTTCCATTTCTTTATTATATATGAATTGACATTGCTTCTTTGGTAAGATAGCAGTGGTTTCCTGTTGTCTTCAACATGGTTTTCAATTCAGAGCAGTCCTCTTCACATGTTCCATTTCTTTATTATATATGAATTGACATTGCTTCTTTGGTAAGATAGCAGAGTGGTTTCCTGTTGTCTTCAACATGGTTTTCAATTCAGAGCAGTCCTCTTCACATGTTCCATTTCTTTATTATATATGAATTGACATTGCTTCTTTGGTAAGATAGCAGAGTGGTTTCCTGTTGTCTTCAACATGGTTTGAATTCAAGCAGTCCTCTCTACATGTTCCATTTCTTTATTATATATGAATTGACATTGCTTCTTTGGTAAAAGATAGCAGAGTGGTTTCCTGTTGTCTTCAACATGGTTTTCAATTCAGAGCAGTCCTCTTCACATGTTCCATTTCTTTATTATATATGAATTGACATTGCTTCTTTGGTAAGATATAGAAGTGGTTTCCTGTTGTCTTTCAACATGGTTTTCAATTGAGAATTGACAGTCCTCTTCACATGGTTCATTTCTTTATTATGGTCGAATTCAGGAGCATTGTTCCATTTGCTTCTTTGGTAAGATAGCATATGGTTTCCTGTTGTCTAACATGGTTTTCAATTAGAGCAGTCCTCTTCATGTTCCATTTCTTTATTATATATGAATTGACATTGCTTCTTTGGTAAGATAACTGAGTGGTTTCTGTTGTCTTCAACATGGTTTTGAATTCAGAGCAGTCCTCTCTTCATGTTCCATTTTCTTTATTATATATGAATTGACATTTGCTTCTTTGGTAAGATAGCAGAGTGGTTTTCCTGTTGTCTTTCAACATGGTTTTCAATTCAGAGCAGTCCTCTTCACATGTTCCATTTCTTTATTATATATGAATTGACATTGCTTCTTTGGTAAGATAGTGAGTGGTTTCCTGTTGTCTTCAACATGGTTTTCAATTCAGAGCAGTCCTCTTCACATGTTCCATTTCTTTATTATATGAATTGACATTTGCTTCTTTGGTAAGATAGCAGAGTGGTTTCCCTGTTGTCTTCAACATGGTTTTTCAATTCAGAGCAGTCCTCTTCACATGTTCATTTCTTTATTATATATGAATTGACATTGCTTCTTTAGTAAGATAGCAGAGTGGTTTCCTGTTGTCTTCAACATGGTTTTCAATTCAGAGCAGTCCCTCTTCACATGTTCCATTTCTTTATTATATATGAATTGACATTGCTTCTTTGGTAAGATAGCAGAGTTCCATTTTCCTGTTGTCTTCAACATGGTTTTCAATTCAGAGCAGTCCTCTTCATGTTCCATTTCTTTATTATATATGAATTGACATTGCTTCTTTGGTAAAGATACATGCAAGTGGTTTTTCCTGTTGTCTTCAACATGGTTTTTCAATTCAGAGCAGTCCTCTTCACATGTTCCATTTCTTTATTATATATGAATTGACATTGCTTCTTTTGGTAAGATAGCAGAGTGGTTTCCTGTTGTCTTCAACATGGTTTTCAATTCAGAGCAGTCCTCTTCACTTTATTATATATGAATTTTGCTTTTTTAAGATAGCAGAGTGGTTTCCTGTTGTCTTCAACATAGTTTTGACATTATTCCATTTCTTTTTATTATATATGAATTGACATTGCTTCTTTGGTAAAGATAGCAGAGTGGTTTCCTGTTGTCTTCAACATGGTTTTCAATTCAGAGCAGTCCTCTTCACATGTTCCATTTCTTTATATATGAATTGACATTGCTTCTTTGGTAAAGATAGCAGAGTGGTTTCTGGGTTGTCTTCAACATGGT
This sequence comes from Acanthosepion pharaonis, assembly GCA_903632075.3. Classification (NCBI taxonomy): domain Eukaryota; kingdom Metazoa; phylum Mollusca; class Cephalopoda; order Sepiida; family Sepiidae; genus Acanthosepion; species Acanthosepion pharaonis. The sequence goes on from CAHIKZ030004540.1 coordinate 429,241, forward strand.
TTTCAATTCAAAGCAGTCCTCTTCATGTTCCATTTCTTTTTATTATATATGGAATTGACATTGCTTCTTTGGTAAGATAAGAGTGGTTTCCTGTTGTCTTCAACATGGTTTTTCAATTCAGAGCAGTCCTCTTCACATGTTCCATTTTTTTTATTATATATGAATTGACATTGCTTCTTTGGTAAGAGATAGAGTGGTTTCCTGTTGTCTTCAACATGGTTTTCAATTCAGAGCAGTCCTTCACATGTTCCATTTCTTTATTATATATGAATTGGATTTGCTTTCTTTGGTAAGATAGCAGAGTGGTTTCAACTGGTTGTCTTCAACATGGTTTTTCAATTATGAAACAGTCCTTTTCATTTCTTTATTATATATGAATTGACATTTTCTTTTTACATTATATTGTCTTCAACATGGTTTTCAATTCAAACAGTCCTTTCTTACATATTTCCATTTTTTTTTATATATGAATTGACATTACTTCTTTGGTAGATAGCAGAGTGGTTTCCTGTTGTCTTCAACATGTTTTTCAATTCAGAGCAGTCCCTCTTCACATGTTTCCATTTTTTTTATATGTAGTTGACATTGCTTCTTCTTTGGTAAGATAGCAGAGTGGTTTCCTGTTGTCTTCAACATGGTTTTTCAATTCAGCATGTTCCAGTCCTCTTCAAGATATTCCATTCATTTTTTATTATAGCAGTGAATTGACATTGCATTCTTTGGTAAGATAGCAGAGTGGTTTCCTGTTGTCTTCAACATGGTTTTTCAATTCAGAGCAGTCCTCTTCACATGTTCCATTTCTTTATTATATATGAATTGACATTGCTTCTTTGGTAAGATAGCAGAGTGGTTTCCTGTTGTCTTCAACATGGTTTTTCAATTAGGATAGTCCTCTTCATGTTCCATTTCTTTATTATATATGAATTGACTGTTGTCTTCAATATTTTCAATGTTCCATTTCTTATTATATGCTTCTTTTTTGGTAAGATAGCAAGTGGTTTCCTGTTGTCTTCAACATGGTTTTCCAATTCAGAGCAGTCCTCTTCCATGTTCCATTTCTTTTATTATATATGAATTGACATTGCTTCTTTGGTAAGATAGCAGAGTGGTTTCCTGTTGTCTTCAACATGGTTTTCAATTGAGGAGCAGTCCTCTTCACATGTTCCATTTCTTTATTATATATGAATTGACATTGCTTCTTTGGTAAAGATAGCAGAGTGGTTTCCTGTTGTCTTCTTAACATGGTTTTCAATTCAGAGCAGTATCCTCTTCACATGTTCCATTTCTTTATTATATATGAATTGACATTGCTTCTTTGGTAAGATAGCAGAGTGGTTTCCTGTTGTCTTCAACATGGTTTTCAATTCAGAGCAGTCCTCTTCATGTTCCATTTCTTTATTATATATGAATTGACGTACTTCTTTGGTAAGATAGCAGAGTGGTTTCCCTGTTGTCTTCAACATGGTTTTTGAATTCAGAGCAGTCCTCTTCACATGTTCCATTTCTTTATTATATATGGAATTGACATTGCTTCTTTGGTAAGATAGCAGAGTGGTTCCTGTTGTCTTCAACATGGTTTTGAATTCAGAGCAGTCCTCTTCACATGTTCCATTTCTTTATTATATATGAATTGACATTGCTTCTTTGGTAAAGATAGCAGAGTGGTTTCCTGTTGCCTTCAACATGGTTTTCAATTCAGAGCAGTCCTCTTCACATGTTCCATTTCTTTTATTATATATGAATTGACATTGCTTCTTTGGTAAAGATAGCAGAGTGGTTTCCTGTTGTCTTCAACATGGTTTTCAATTCAGAGCAGTCCTCTTCACATGTTCCATTTCTTTATTATATATGAATTGACATTGCTTCTTTGGTAAGATAGCCAGAGTGGTTTCCTGTTGTCTTCAACATGGTTTTCAATTCAGAGCAGTCCTCTCTACATGTTCCATTTCTTTATTATATATGAATTGACATTGCTTCTTTTGGTAAGATAGCAGAGTGGTTTCCTGTTGTCTTCAACATGGTTTTCAATTCAGAGCAGTCCTCTTCCTTTTTATTATATATGAATTGACATTCCATTTCTTTATTATATATGAATTGACATTGCTTCTTTGGTAAGATAGCAGAGTGGTTTCCTCTTGTCTTCAACATGGTTTTTCAATTCAGGCAGTCCTCTTCTTACATGTCCATTTCTTCTGACATGTTCCAGATTTCTTTGTTGTCTTCAACATGGTTTTCAATTCAGAGCGGTAAGATAGCCTCTTCACATCCTCTCCATGTTCCATTTCTTTTTTATTATATATGAATTGACATTGCTTCTTTGGTAAGATAGCAGAGTGGTTTCCTGTTGTCTTCAACATGGTTTTCAATTCAGAGCAGTCCTCTTCACATGTTCCATTTCTTTATTATATATGAATTTGATTCTTTTGGTGGATGCAGAGTGGTTCCTTTGTCTTCAAGATAGTTTTCAATTCAGCAGTCCTTTCACATGTTCCATTTCTTTAACATGTAATTGACATTTTCTTTTCAGAGCAGTCCTGTTGTCTTCTACATGTTTTCCATTTCTTTATTATATATGAATTGACATTGCTTCTTTTGGTAAGATAGCAGAGTGGTTTTCCTGTTATCTTCAACATGGTTTTTAATTCAGAGCAGTCCTCTTCTACATGTTCCATTTCTTTATTATATATGAATTGACATTTCTTCTTTGGTAAGATAGCAAGTGGTTTCCTATTTGTAACAAACATAGTTTTCAATTCAGAGCAGTCCTCTTCATATTTCCATTCTTTATTATATGTGAACATTTGCTTCTTTGGTAAGATATAGAGTGGTTTCTGTTGTCTTCAACATGGTTTTAATTCAAACAGTCCTCTTCATGTTCCATTTCTTTATTATATATGAATTGACATTGCTTCTTTGGTAATACTGAGAGTGGTTTCTGTTGTCTTCAACATGGTTTTCAATTCAGACAGTCCTCTTCACATGTTCCATTTCTTTATTATATATGAATTGGATATTGCTTCTTTTGGTAAGATAGCAGAGTGGTTTTCGTTGTCTTCAATATGCTTGAATTCAGATAGTCCTCACATGTTCCATTTCTTTTATTATATATGAATTGACATTGCTTTGGTAAGATAGCAGAGTGGTTTCTGTTGTCTTCAATATGGTTTTTGAATTCAGACAGTCCTCTCTCTATACAATTCCATTTCCCTTATTATATATGAAATTGACATTGCTTTGGTAAGATAGCAGAGTGGTTTCTGTTGTCTTCAAATATGGCTTTAAATTGGAGCAGTCCTCTTCATGTTCCATTTTTTTGTAAGATTGACATTTGCTTCTTTTGGTAAAAGATGGTGGTTCCTGTTTCTTCAACATGGTTTTTGAATTCAGAGCAGTCCTCTTCACATGTTCCATTTCTTTGTATATATATGAATTGACATTGCTTCTTTGGTAAGATAGCAGAGTGGTTTCTGTTGTCTTCAACATGGTTTTGAATTCAGAGCAGTCCTCTTCATGTTCCATTTCTTTATTATATGAATTGACATTGCTTCTTTGGTAAGATAGCAGAGTGGTTTCTGTTGTCTTCAACATGGTTTTTTTTTTGAATTCAGAGCAGTCCTCTTCCATGTTCCATTTCTTTATTATATATGAATTGACATTGCTTCTTTGGTAAAGATATGGTTTCCTGTTGTCTTCAACATGGTTTTGAATTGGTCCTTTCCATGTTCCATTCTTTATTATATTCATTGACATTGCTTCTTTTAAGATTCAGAGTGGTTTCCTGTTGTCTTCAACATGGTTTTTTCAATTCCAGTCCTTTCACATGTTTCCATTTCTTTATTATATATGAATTGACATTGCTTCTTTGGTAAGATAGCAAAGTGGTTTCCTGTTGTCTTTCAACATGGTTTTCAATTCAAACAGTCCTCTTCATGTTCCATTTTCTTTATTATATATGAATTGACATTGCTTCTTTGGTAAGATAACAGAGTGGTTTCCTGTTGTCTTCAACATGGTTTTCAATTCAGAACAGTCCTCTTCACATGTTCCATTTCTTTATTATATGTGAATTGACATTGCTTCTTTGGTAAGATAGCAGAGTGGTTTCCTGTTGTCTTCAACATGGTTTTTGAATTCAGAGCAGTCCTCTTCACATGTTCCATTTCTTTATTATATATGAATTGACATTTGCTTCTTTGGTAAGATAGCAGAGTGGTTTCTGTTGTCTTCAACATGGTTTTGAATTCAGAGCAGTCCTCTTCATTTCCATTTCTTTATTATATATGAATTGACATTGCTTCTTTGGTAAGATAGCAGTGGTTTCTGTTGTCTTCTACATGCCTTTGAATTCAGAGCAGTCTCACATGTTCTCCATTTTCTTTATTATATATGAGAATTGACATTGTTTTGGTAAGATAGGCAGATGGTTTCTGTTGTCTTCACATGGTTTTGAATTAGAGCAGTCCTTTCATATGTCTCCATTTCTTTATTATATATGAACTGACATTGCTTTTTGGTAAGATAGTAGAGTGGTTTTGTTGTCTTCAATATGGTTTTAGAATTCAGAGCAGTCCTCTCTGTATATGTTCCATTTCTTTATTATAGGCAAATTGACATTGTTTTTTTGGTAAAAAGATAGCAGTGGTTTCTGTTGTCTTAACATGGTTTTGAATTCAGAGCAGTCCTCTTCATACGTTCCATTTCTTATTATATATGAATTGACATTGCTTCTTTTGTAAGATAGCAGAGTGGTTTCCTGTTGTCTTCAACATGGTTTTCAATTAGAGCAGTCCTCTTGTATGTTCATTTCTTTATTATATATGAAATGACATTGCTTCTTTGGTAAAGATAGCAGAGTGGTTTCCTGTTGTCTTCTTAACATGGTTTTGAATTCAGAGCAGTCCTCTTCACATGTTCCATTTTTTGTATATATGAATTGACATTGCTTCTTTGGTAAAAGATATATATGTGGTTTCCTGTTGTCTTCAACATGGTTTTGAATTCAGAGCAGTACTCTTCACATGTTTCATTTTCTTTATTATATATGAATTGACATTGCTTCTTTGGTAAGATAGTAGATGGTTTCCTGTTGTCTTCTTTATGGTTTTGAATTCAAGCAGTCCTCTTCATATATTCCATTTTCTTTTTATTATATATGAATTGATACTGGTTTTGGTAAGATAGCAGAGTGGTTTCTGTTGTCTTCACATGGTTTTGAATTCAGAGCAGTCCTTCACATGTTCCATTTCTTTATTATATATTCAGCTTCTTTGGTAAGATAGCAGGTGGTTTTCCTGTTGTCTTCAACATGGTTTTTTGAATTCAAACAATCTCTTCATGTTCCATTTCTTTTATTATATATGAGATGTGAGTGGTTTCTGTTTGCTTCTTTGAATTCAAGCATATTTCTTTGTTATGTGGTTCTTCTTTGGTAGTTGTCTTCAACATGGTTTTCAATTCAGAGCAGTCCTCTTCACATGTTTCATTTTCTTTATTATATATGAATTGACATTGCTTCTTTGGTAAAAATAGCAGAGTGGTTTCCTATTGTCTTCAACATGGTTTTTGAATTCAGGCAGTCCTCTTCCATGTTCCATTTCTTTTCTTATATGAATTTGACATTTGCTTCTTTGGTAAATAGCAAGTGGTTTCCTGTTATCTTCAACATGGTTTTTTCAATTCAGAGCAGTCCTCTTCACATATTCCATTTCTTTTGTATATGTGAATTGACATTTGCTTCTTTGGTAAGATAGCAGTGGTTTTCTGTTGTCTTCAACATGGTTTTTAATTCAAACAGTCCTCTTCATATTTCCATTTCTTTGTGTATATGAATTATTTGCTTTGGTAGATAACTTGAAGTGGTTTCCTGTTGTCTAACATGGTTTGAATTAAGAGCAGTCCTTCCATATTTCCATTTCTTTGTATATATGAATTGACATTGCTTCTTTGGTAAGATAGCAGAGTGGTTTCTGTTGTCTTCAACATGGTTTTGAATTCAGGTGATCCTCTTCATCTTCCATTTCTTTATTTATATGAATTGACATTGCTTCTTTGGTAAGATAGCAGATTGTTTCCTGTTGTCTTCAACATGGTTTTCAATTCAGAGCAGTCCTCTTCACATGTTCCATTTCTTTATTATATATGAATTGACATTGCCACTTTTGGTAAGATAGCAGAGTGGTTTCCTGTTGTCTTCAACATGGTTTTCAATTCAGAGCAGTCCTCTTCACATGTTCCATTTCTTTTATTATACCGGATTGACACCTTTGGAAAATACCAGAGTGGTTTGCTATTTACCCAACATGGTTTTCAATTCAGACCTGTCCTTCAGACATGGTTTCTTTTTATTAAATATGAAACATGGTTTATTTCAATTCAGCATGGGAGCAGTTTTCAATGTTCCATTTCTTTATTTATATGGATTGATATTGCCACCCAAAGAAATACAGAGTGGTTTCTATTTACCCACAACATGGTTTTCAATTCAGAGCAGTGTCCTTCACATGTTCGATTTCACCCAATTATATATGAATTGACAGTCTGTCTTTGCCTATTTTTATTGGTTTCCTGTTGTTTTCAACATGGTTTTCATTCAGTTCCATTTCTTTTATTATATATGAATTGCCATTGTCCAACCCAGTCTGTCCACATGTATTTACCCCACAGCTGGTTTTTTATTATATATGAATTGACATTGCTTCTTTGGTAAGATACAGAGTGGTTCCTGTTGTCTTCAACATGGTTTTGAATTCAGAGCAGTCTCTTCCATGTTCCATTTCTTTTATTATATATGAATTGACATTGACCTGTCCTTTTGGTAAAGATAACAGAGTCTGTCCTGTTGTCTTACCCATGGTGGAGGTTTTTTTCAATTCAGAGCAGTCCTTCTTCCTGTTCCATTTCTTTATTATATATGAATTGACATTGCTTCTGTCCTAACTATTTAAGTGGTTTCTGGAGGTTTTCAACATGGTTTTGAATTCAGATTGCCACCCAAGGAAATATGTTCCATTTCTGTTTATATATGAATTGACCCACAGCTGACATTGTCCTTCTCCTAGACCGATTGCATGAGAAATACAACCCAGTCTGTCTTTGGTATTTACAGAGATGGTTTTGTTGCTGGAGGTTTTCCTCTTTCAGTTCCATTTCTTTATTAGATATGAATTGCCATTGCTTCTTTGGTAACATAGCCCAGTCTGTCCTGTTGTTACCCACATGGTTTTAATTCAGCAGTCCTCTTCATGTTCCATTTCTTCCTTATATACCGATTGCCACCTCTTTTGGAAAGATACAGAGTGGTTGTCCGTTTTCTTCTAACATGGTTTTCAATTCAGACAGTGTCCTTCTATTATATATGAATTGCCATTGCTTCTTTGGAAATATAACCCAGTCTGTCCTGTTGTTTTCAATAACATGGTTTTCAATTCAGAGCAGTCCTCTTCACATGTTCCATTTCTAAGGAAATATGAATTGACATTGCTTCTTTTGGTAAGATAGCTGAGGTTTCCTGTTGTTTCAACATGTCCTTCCTAGACCTCTTCACACCCAATTCTTTACAACATGAGCAGTCTGTCCTCTTTACCCAATTCAGCTGGAGTTCCATTTCTTTTATTATATAGAATTGACATTGCCACCTTTGGAAAGATAGCCCAGTGGTTCCTGTTGTCTTCAACATGGTTTTCAATTCAGACCAGTCCTCTTCACATGTTCCATTTCTTTATTATATATGAATTGACAACCTTCTTTGGTAAGATTGAGTATTTTCCCTGTTGTCTTCAACAGGTTTTCAATTCAGAACAGTCCCTTCCATGTTCCATTTCTTTATTATATATGAATTCCAGTCTGTCCTTTGGTAAGATAGCACAGCTGGAGGTTTTCATGGTTTCAATCTAGACAGTCCTCTCACATGTCCTTCTCCTATGACCGGATTGCCACTTTGGTAAGATACAGTGGTTTCTGTTGTTTTAGTTTTCAATTCTGAGCAGTCCTCTTCACATGTTCCATTTCAGAGGTTATATATGAATTGGATATTGCTTATTTCCTGGGATTTCAGAGTGTCCTTCTCCTAGACCCCAAGGAAATACAACCCAGTCTGTCCTGCTATTTACCCACAGCTGGGGTTTTCAATTTCAGACCCTGTCCTTCTCCTAGACCGATTGCCACCCAGGAAATACAACAGCCCAGTCTGTCCTGCTATTTGCCCACAGCTGGAGGTTTTCAATTCAGAGGTGTCCTTCTCCTAGACCGATTGCCACCCAAGGAACAATTCAGACCTGTCCTTCCAGACCACACCAAGGAAATACAAATCTAGTCTGTCCTACATTTACCCACAGCTGGAGGTTTTCAATTCAGACCTGTCCTCTCCTAGACCGATTGCCACCCAAGGAAATACAACCCAGTCTGTCCTGCTATTTACCCACAGCTGAGGTTTTCTTTAATTCAGAGGGTTCCTTCCCAGACCGATTGCCACCCAAGGAAATACAACCCAGTCTGTCCTGCTATTTACCCACAGCTTGAGGTTTTCAATTCAGACCTGTCCTTTCTCCTAGACCGATTGCCACCCAAGGAAATACAACCAGTCTGTCCTGCTATTTACCCACAGCTGGAGGTTTTCAATTCAGAGGTGTCCTTCTCAGACCGATTGCCACCCAAGGAAATACAACCCAGTCTGTCCTGCTATTTACCCACAGCTGGAGGTTTTCAATTCAGACCTGTCCTTCTCCTAGACCGATTGCCACCCAAGGAAATACAACCCAGTCTGTCCTGCTATTTACCCACAGCTGAGGTTTTCAATTCAGACCTGTCCTTCTCCTCCTAGACCGATTGCCACCCAAGGAAATACAACCCAGTCTGTCCTGCTATTTACCCACAGCTGGAGGTTTTCAATTCAGAGGTGTCCTTCTCCTAGACCGATTGCCACCCAAGGAAATACAACCCAGTCTGTCCTGCTATTTACCCACAGCTGGAGTTTTTCAATTCAGAGGTGTCCTCTCCTAGACCGATTGCCACCCAAGGAAATACAACCCAGTCTGTCCTGCTATTTACCCACAGCTGGAGGTTTTCAATTCAGACCTGTCCTTCTCCTAGACCGATTGCCACCCAAGGAAATACAACCCAGTCTGTCCTGCTATTTACCCACAGCTGGAGGTTTTCAATTCAGACGTGTCCTTCTCCTAGACCGATTGCCACCCAAGGAAATACAACCCAGTCTGTCCTGCTATTTACCCACAGCTGGAGGCTTTCAATTCAGAGGTGTCATTCTCCTAGACCGATTGCCACCCAAGAAATACAACCCAGTCTGTCCTGCTATTTACCCACAGCTGGAGGTTTTCAATTCAGACCTGTCATTCTCCCAGACCGATTGCCACCCAAGGAAATACAACCCAGTCTGTCCTGCTATTTACCAGCTGGAGGTTTTCACAGAGTCCTTCTCCTGGAGGTCTGTCCAATTTTCAGAGGTTTTGTCACCTGTCCTTCTCCTAGACCGATTGCCACCCAGGAAATACAACCCAGTCTGTCCTGTTATTTACCCACAGCTGGAGGTTTTCAATTCAGACCTGTCCTTCTCCTAGAATGATTGCCACCCTAGGAACCGATACTATTTACCCCCAGCTGAAGGTTTTCAATTTCAGTCTGTCCTAAAGACCGATTGCCACCCAAGGAAATACACCAGTCTGTCCATTTACCCACAGCTGAGGTTTTCAATTCAGACCTGTCCTTCTCCTAGACCGATTGCCACCCAAGGAAATACAACCCAGTCTGTCCTGCTATTTTACCCACAGCTGGAGGTTTTCAATTCAGACCTGTCCTTCTCTAGACCGATTGCCACCCAAGGAAATACAACCCAGTCTGTCCCTATTTACCCACAGCTGAGGTTTTCAATTCAGACCTGTCCTTTCTCCTAGACCGATTGCCACCCAAGGAAATAACCCAGTCTGTCCTGCTATTTACCCACAGCTGGAGGTTTTCAATTCAGACCTGTCCTTCTCCTAGACCGATTGCCACCCAAGGAAATACAACCAGTCTGTCCTGCTATTTACCCACAGCTGGAGGTTTTCAATTCAGACCTGTCCTTCTCCTAGACCGATTGCCACCCAAGGAAATACAACCCAGTCTGTCCTGCTATTTACCCACAGCTGAGGTTTTTCAATTCAGACCTGTCCTTCTCCTAGACCGATTGCCACCCAAGGAAATACAACCCAGTCTGTCCTGCTATTTACCCACAGCTGGAGGTTTTCAATTCAGACCTGTCCTTCTCCTAGACCGATTGCCACCCAAGGAAATACAACCCAGTCTGTCCTGCTATTTACCCACAGCTGGAGGTTTTCAATTCAGAGGTGTCCTTCTCCTAGACCGATTGCCACCCAAGGAAATACAACCCAGTCTGTCCTGCTATTTACCCACAGCTGGAGGTTTTCAATTCAGACGTGTCCTTCTCCTAGACCGATTGCCACCCAAGGAAATACAACCCAGTCTGTCCTGCTATTTACCCACAGCTGGAGGTTTCAATTCAGACCTGTCCTTCTCCTAGACCGATTGCCACCCAAGGAAATACAACCCAGTCTGTCCTGCTATTTACCCACAGCTGGGAGGTTTTCAATTCAGACCTGTCCTTTCTCCCAGACCGATTGCCACCTGGGAAATACAACCCAGTCTGTCCTGCTATTTACCCCCACAGCTGGGTTTTCAATTCAGACCTGTCCTTCTCCTAGACCGATTGCCACCCAAGGAAATACAACCCAGTCTGTCCTGCTATTTACCCACAGCTGGAGGTTTTCAATTCAGAGGTGTCCTTCTCCCAGACCGATTGCCACCCAAGGAAATACAACCCAGTCTGTCCTGCTATTTACCCCTGGAGGGTTTTTCAATTGGAGGAAATACAACCCAGTCTTCCCTGCTATTTACCCAGAGCTGGGTTTTTCAATTCCTGTCCTTCTCCTAGACCGATTGCCACCCAAGGAAATACAACCCAGTCTGTCCTGCTATTTACCCACAGCTGGAGGTTTTCAATTCAGACCTGTCCTTCTCCTAGACCGATTGCCACCCAAGGAAATACAACCCAGTCTGTCCTGCTATTTACCCACAGCTGGAGGTTTTCAATTCAGACCTGTCCTTCTCCTAGACCGATTGCCACCCAAGGAAATACAACCCAGTCTGTCCTGCTATTTACCCACAGCTGGAGGTTTTCAATTCAGACCTGTCCTTCTCCTAGACCGATTGCCACCCAAGGAAATACAACCCAGTCTGTCCTGCTATTTACCCACAGCTGGAGGTTTCAATTCAGGGTGTCCTTCTCCTAGACCGATTGCCCCCAAGGAAATACAACCCAGTCTGTCCTGCTATTTACCCACAGCTGGAGGTTTTCAATTCAGACCTGTCCTTCTCCTAGACCGATTGCCACCCAAGGAAATACAACCCAGTCTGTCTGCTATTTACCCACAGCTGGAGGTTTCAATTCAGACCTGTCCTTCTCCCTAGACCGATTGCCACCAAGGAAATACAACCCAGTCTGTCCTGCTATTTACCCACAGCTGGGTTTTCAATTCAGACCTGTCCTTCTCCTAGACCGATTGCCACCCAAGGAAATACAACCCAGTCTGTCCTGCTATTTTACCCACAGCTGGAGTTTTCAATTCAGACGTGTCCTTCCCTAGACCGATTGCCACCCAAGGAAATACAACCCAGTCTGTCCCTATTTACCCCACAGCTGGAGGTTTCAATTCAGACCTGTCCTTCTCTAGACCGATTGCCACCCAAGGAAATACAACCCAGTCTGTCCTGCTATTTACCCACAGCTGGAGGTTTTCAATTCAGACCTGTCCTTCTCCTAGACCGATTGCCACCCAAGGAAATACAACCCAGTCTGTCCTGCTATTTACCCACAGCTGGAGGTTTTCAATTCAGACCTGTCCTTCTCCCTAGACCGATTGCCACCCAAGGAAATACAACCCAGTCTGTCCCTGCTATTTACCCACAGCTGGAGGTTTTCAATTCAGACCTGTCCTTCTCCTAGACCGATTGCCACCCAAGGAAATACAACCCAGTCTGTCCTGCTATTTACCCACAGCTGGAGGTTTTCAATTCAGACCTGTCCTTCTCCTAGACCGATTGCCACCCAAGGAAATACAACCCAGTCTGTCCTGTTATTTACCCACAGCTGGAGGTTTTCAATTCAGACCTGTCCTTCTCCTAGACCGATTGCCACCCAAGGAAATACAACCCAGTCTGTCCTGCTATTTACCCACAGCTGGAGGTTTTCAATTCAGACCTGTCCTTCTCCTAGACCGATTGCCACCCAAGGAAATACAACCCAGTCTGTCCTGTTATTTACCCACAGCTGGAGGTTTTCAATTCAGACCTGTCCTTCTCCTAGACCGATTGCCACCCAAGGAAATACAACCCAGTCTGTCCTGCTATTTACCCACAGCTGGAGGTTTTCCAATTCAGACCTGTCCTTCTCCTAGACCGGATTGCCACCCAAGGAAATACAACCCAGTCTGTCCTGCTATTTACCCACAGCTGGAGGTTTTCAATTCAGACCTGTCCTTCTCCTAGACCGATTGCCACCCAAGGAAATACAACCCAGTCTGTCCTGCTATTTACCCACAGCTGGAGGTTTCAATTCAGACCTGTCCTTCTCCTAGACCGATTGCCACCCAAGGAAATACAACCCAGTCTGTCCTGCTATTTACCCACAGCTGGAGGTTTTCAATTCAGACCTGTCCTTCTCCTAGACCGATTGTCCCACCCAAGGAAATTCAGACTTAGTCCTTGTCCTGACCGATTTACCCACAGTCTGTCCTGGAGGTTTTCAATTCAGACCTGTCCTTCTCCAGACCGATTGCCACCCAAGGAAATACAACCCAGTCTGTCCTGCTATTTACCCACAGCTGAGGTTTTCAATTCAGACCTGTCCTTCTCCTAGACCGATTGCCACCAAGGAAATACAACCCAGTCTGTCCTGCTATTTTACCCACAGCTGGAGGTTTTCAATTCAGACCTGTCCTTCTCCTAGACCGATTGCCACCCAAGGAAATACAACCCAGTCTGTCCTGCTATTTACCCACAGCTGGAGGTTTTCAATTCAGACCTGTCCTTCTCCTAGACCGATTGCCACCCAGTCTGGAAATACAACCCAGTCTGTCCTGCTATTTACCCACAGCTGGAGGTTTCAATTCAGACCTGTCCTTCTCCTAGACCGATTGCCACCCAAGGAAATACAACCCAGTCTGTCCTGCACTATTTACCCACAGCTGGAGGTTTTCAATTCAGACCTGTCCTTCTCCTAGACCGATTGCCACCCAAGGAAATACAACCCAGTCTGTCCTGCTATTTACCCACAGCTGAGGTTTTTTCAATTCAGAGGTGTCCTTCCCTAGACCGATTGCCACCCAAGGAAATACAACCCAGTCTGTCCTGCTATTTACCCCACAGCTGGAGGTTTTCAATTCAGACCTGTCCTTCTCCTAGACCAGATTGCCACCCAAGGAAATACAACCCAGTCTGTCCTGCTATTTACCCACAGCTGGAGGTTTTCAATTCAGACCTGTCCTTCTCCTAGACCGATTGCCACCCAAGGAAATACAACCCAGTCTGTCCTGCTATTTACCCCTGGGTTTTTCAATTCAGACCTGTCCTTCTCCAGACCGATTGAAAATACAACCCAGTTTTCTGCTATTTCAGAGGTTTCCTGTCTTCTCTAGACCGATTGCCACCCAAGGAAATACAACCCAGTCTGTCCTCGGCTATTTACCCACAGCTGGAGGTTTTTCAATTCAGACCTGTCCTTCTCCTAGACCGATTGCCACCCAAGGAAATACAACCCAGTCTGTCCTGCTATTTACCCACAGCTGGAGGTTTTCAATTCAGACCTGTCCTTCTCCTAGACCGATTGCCACCCAAGGAAATACAACCCAGTCTGTCCTGCTATTTACCCACAGCTGGAGGTTTTCAATTCAGAGGTGTCCTTCTCCTAGAATTGCCACCAAGGAAATACAACCCAGTCTGTCCTGCTATTTACCCACAGCTTGGAGTTTTTCAATTCAGACCTGTATCCTTCCTAGACCGGTGCCACCCAAGGAAATACAACCCAGTCTGTCCTATTTATTTACCCACAGCTGGAGGTTTTCAATTTCAGACCTGTCCTTCTCCTAGACCGATTGCCACCCAAGGAGTTTCAATTCAACCTGTCTGTCCTAGACCTATGCCCAGTCTGGAGGTTTTCCAATTCAAACCTGTCCTTCTCCTAGACCGATTGCCACCCAAGGAAATACAACCCAGTCTGTCCTGCTATTTACCCACAGCTGGAGGTTTTCAATTCAGACCTGTCCTTCTCCTAGACCGATTGCCACCCAAGGAAATACAACCCAGTCTGTCCTGCTATTTACCCACAGCTGGAGGTTTTCCAATTCAGACCTGTCCTTCTCCTAGATGATTGCCACCCAAGGAAATACAACCCAGTCTGTCCTGCTATTTACCCACAGCTGGAGGTTTTCAATTCAGAGGTGTCCTTCTCCTAGACCGATTGCCACCCAAGGAATACATCAGTCTGTTCTGCAACCCAGTCTGTCCTGTCCTATTTTGCCACCAGGAAATACAACCCAGTCCCACAGCTGGAGGTTTTCAATTCAGACCTGTCCCTTCTCCTAGACCGATTGCAACCCAGTCTGAGGAAATACAAGGTTCCTTCCCAGTCTGTCCCAAGGGAAATATTTCTGTCCTGCACAGCTGGAGGTTTTCAATTCAGACCTGTCCTTCCCTAGACCGATTGCCACCCAAGGAAATACAACCCAGTCTGTCCTGCTATTTACCCACAGCTGGAGGTTTTTCAATTCAGACCTGTCCTTCTCCTAGACCGATTGCCACCCAAGGAAATACAACCCATTGGACGTCTGTCCTGCTATTTACCCACAGCTGGAGGTTTTCAATTCAGACCTGTCCTTCTCCCAGACCGATTGCCACCCAGGAAATACAACCCAGTCTGTCCTGTTATTTTACCCACAGCTGGAGGTTTTCAATTCAGACCTGTCCTTCTCCCAGACCGATTGCCACCTAAGGAAATATAAACCCAGTCTGTCTCATATTTACCCCAGCTGAGGTTTCAACCAGACCTGTCCTTCTCCTAGGACCGATTGCCACCTAAAGGAAATACAACCCAGTCTGTCCTGTTATTTACCCACAGCTGGAGGTTTTCAATTCAGGTCCCTCTCCCTGGGACCGATTGCCACCAAGGAAATACACCCAGTCTGTCCCATTTACCCCAGCTGGAGGTTTTCAATTCAGAGGTGTCCTTCTCCCAGACCACTGCCACCCAAGGAAATACAACCCAGTCTGTCCCATACCCACAGCTGAGGTTTTTTAGACCTGTCCCACAGCTGGAGGTTTTTTTACCCACAATTCAGAGGTGTCCTTCCTACCGATTGCCACCCAAGGAAACACAACCCAGTCTGTCTTGTTATTTACCCACAGCTGGAGGTTTTCAATTACCTGTCCTTCTCCTAGACCGATTGCCACCCAAGGAAATACAACCAGTCTGTCCTGATTTTTACCCACAGTTGGAGGTTTTCAATTCAGAGGTGTCCTTCTCCTAGACCGATTGCCACCCAAGGAAATACAACCCAGTCTGTCCTGCTATTTACCCACAGCTGGAGGTTTTCAATTCAGACCTGTCCTCTCCTAGACCGATTGCCACCCACAAATACAACCCAGTCTGTCCCAATTATTTACCCATACTGGAGGTTTTCATTCAGCCTGTCCATTGCCACCTTAAAGAAATAAGGCCAAATTTACCGATTGCCACCATGAAATGCCATTTTACCCCATGGCTCAGAGATTTTCAAGTCTGTTCACCCACCTGAGGTCACCCAGACCTGTTCTCCTAGACCGATTGCCACCCAAGGAAATACAACCCAGTCTGTCCTTATGATTTACCCACAGCTGAGGTTTGGAGGTTTTCCTAGACCGATTGCCACCCACAACAATACAACCCAGGTGTCCTTCCCAGACTGAGGATCAGAGGTGCCACCCAAGGAAATACAACCAGTCTGTCCTGCTATTTTTACCCACAGCTGGAGGTTTTCAATCCAGAGGTGTCCTTCTCCTAGACCGATTGCCAAACCCAAGGAAATACAACCCAGTCTGATCGGCTATTTACTCATAATTGGACGTTTTGATTCAGAGTTTTCCTTCCCATAGACTAGATGACGCCCAAGGGAAAAAGAACCCTGCCTGTACTGCTATTTACCCACATTCTTTATCTGTCCTGCTATTTACCCACAGCTTTGGTTTCAATTCAGAGTGGTTTCCTTTGTCTAGACCATGGTTTGAATACAGCCAGTCTGTCCTGCTATTTTAGCTGGGGTTTCAATTCATTGTATTCTCCCTAGACATTGCCACCCAAAATACAACCCAGTCTTTCCTGTTTATTTACCCACAGCTGGGTTTTCAATTCAGAACAGTCCTCTTCATGGTTCCATTTCTTTTATTATATATGAATTATTTCTTCTTTGGTAAAGATATGAAGTGGTTTCTATTGTCTTCAACATGGTTTTGAATTCAAAGAACTAGTACTCTTCACATATTTCCATTTCTTATTATATATAATAAGATAGCAGACATTAGAGCAGCATGTTCTTTGGAATTATTTTTTTGGTAAGATAGCAGAGTGGTTTCCTGTTATCTTCAATATGGTTTTTCAATTCAGAGCAGTCCTCTTCTACATGTTCCATTTCTTTATATATATGAATTGACATTGCTTCTTTGGTAAGATAGCAGAGGTTTCCTGTTGTCTTCAACATGGTTTTTGAATTCAGAGCAGTTCTCTTCCACATGTTCATTTTTTTATTATATATGAATTGACATTGCTTCTTTGGTAAGATAGCAGGGAGTGGTTCCTGTTGTCTTCAACATGGTTTTGAATTCAGAGCAGTCCTCTTCATGTTCCATTTCTTTATTATATATATGAATTGACATTGCTTCTTTGGTAAGATAAGAGATTTCCTGTCGTTTCTTCAACATGGTTTTGAATTCAGAGCAGTCCTTTCCATGTTTTTCTTATATACATGGTTTTAATTCTGTTGCTTCAACATGGTTTTCTTCTATGTCCTCTTCTTACATGTTCCATTTCTTTTATTATATATGAATTGACATTGCTTCTTTGGTAAGATAGCAGGAGGGTTTCTATTGTCTTCAACATGGTTTTTCAATTCAGAGCAGTCCATGTTCCATTTCTTTATTATATATGAATTGACATTGCTTCTTTTTCCATTTTCTTTATGGTTTTGAATTAGGACATTGTCGCTTTTTTATATGAAGATGTAAAGTGGTTTCCTGTTGCTCTTCAACATGGTTTTGAATTCAGAGTGATCCTCTTCATGTTCCATTTCTTTATTATATATGAATTTATTGCTTCTTTGGTAAGATAGCAGAGTGGTTTCCTATTTGTCTTCAATATGGTTTTGAATTCAGAGCAGTCCTCTTCATGTTCCATTTCTTTTTTATATATGAATTGACATTGCTTTTGTAAGATAGCAGAGTGGTTTTGTTGTAACATGGATAACCAGTCCTTTCTACAGCGTGGTTTCCTAGTTGTCTTCAACATGGTTTGAATTCAGAGCAGTCCTCTTCACATATTCCATTTTTTATTATATATGAATTGACATTGCTTCTTTGGTAAGATAGCAGAGTGGAACCCTGTTGTCTTCAACATGGTTTTGAATTCAGAGCAGTCCTCTTCACATGTTTTCCATTTCTTCGTATTTATATATGGTTTTGAATTCAGAGCAGTCCTCTTCACATGTTTCACTTTTATTATATATGAATTGACATTCTTTTGGTAAGATAGCAGAGTGGTTTCCGTTGTCTTCATGGTTTGAATTCAGAGCAGTCCTCTTCATATGTTCCATTCTTTATTATATATGAATTGACATTGCTTCTTTGGTAAGATAGAGTGGTTTCCTGTTGTCTTCAACATGGTTTTGAATTCAGAGCAGTCCTCTTCACATGTTCCATTTCTTTATTTATATATGAATTGACATTGCTTTGGTAAGATAAGAGTGGTTTGTTGTAACATGGTTTGAATTCAGAGTGGTTTCCTGTTTTCTTTATTATATATGAATCAATTGCTTCTTGGTAGCAGAGTGGTTTTCAATTCATGGTTTTGAACAGTCCTCTTCACATGTTCCATTTTCTTTTTTAGCAGAGTGGTTTCTGTTGTTATATGGTTATGAATTGACAGTCCTTTCACATGTTCCTTTCTTATTATATATGAATTGACAGTGGTTTCCTGTTGTTCTTCAACATGGTTTTGAATTCAGGCAGTCTTCACATGTTCCATTTCTTTATTATATATGAATTATTGCTTCTTTGGTAAGATAGCAGAGTGGTTTCCTGTTGTCTTTAACATGGTTTTCAATTCAGAGCAGTCCTCTTCACATGTTTCCATTTTCTTTTATTATATATGAATTGACATTGCTTCTTTGGTAAGATAGCAGAGTGGTTTCCTGTTGTCTTCAACATGGTTTTGAATTGAGCAGTCTCTTCACATGTTCCATTTTTTTTATTATATATGAAATTGATATTGCTTCTTTGTAAGATAGCAGAGTGGTTTCCTGTTGTCTTCAACATGGTTTTGAATTCAGAGCAGTCCTCTTCACATATTTTCCATTTTTATATATATATGAATTGACATTACTTTTTGGTAAGATAGCAGAGTGGTTTCCTGTGTCTTCAACATGGTTTTTAATTCAGAGCAGTCCTCTTCACATGTTCCATTTTACTTTATATATGAATTGACATTGCTTCTTTTGGTAAGATAGCAGGTGGTTTCCTGTTGTCTTCCAATATGGTTTTTGAATTCAGAGCAGTCCTCTTCATATGTTCCATTTCTTTTATTATATGAATTGACATTGTTTTTCTTTAGTAAGATAGCAGAGTGGTTTCCTGTTGATATTCAACATGGTTTTGAATTCTAGAGCAGTCCTCTTCACATGTTCCATTTCTTATTATATAGAATTGACGACCCTTCTTTGGTAAGATAGCAGAGTGGTTTCCTATTGTCTTCAACATGGTTTTTGAATTCAGAGCAGTCCTCTTCACATGTTCCATTTCTTTTATTATATATGAATTGACATTGCTTCTTTTGTAAAAGATAGCAGAGTGGGTTTCCTGTTGTCTTCAACATGGTTTTTCATAGAGTATGAATTGACATTGCTTTTGGTAAGATAGCAGAGTGGTTCCTGTTGTCTTTAACATGGTTTTGAATTAGAGCAGTCCTCTTCACATGTTCCAGTTTCTTTATTATATATGAATTGACATTGCTTTTTGGTAAGATAGCAGGTGGTTTCTGTTGTCTTCAACATGGTTTTGAATTCAAACGTCCCTTCACATGTTCCATTTCTTTATTATATATGAATTGATTACTGTTTTTGGTAAGATTGGTTTTCGTTGTCTTTGTTTTGTAGAGCAAACTCTTCTTTCAGCATGATTATATTGACATTGTTTTGGTAAGATAGCAGAGGGTTTCTGTTGCTCTCTAACATGGTTTTGAATTCAGAGCAGTCCTTTCACATGTTCCATTTCTTTATTATATATGAATTGACATTGCTTCTTTGGTAAAGATAAAGTGGTTTTCCTGTTGTCTTTCAATATGGTTTTGAATTCAGAGTAGTCCTCTTCACATTTCCATTTCTTTATTATATATATGACATTGACATTTGGTAAGATAGCAGAGTGGTTTCCTGTTGTCTTCAACATGGTTTTGAATTCAGAGTGATCCTTCTACATGTTCCATTTCTTTATTATATATATGAATTGCTTTTTAAGATACAGTGTTTCTGTTGCTTCAATATGGTTTTGAATATGTCTTCACATGTTCCATTTCTTTATTATATATGAATTGGATATTGCCTTCAACATGGTTTTTGAATTGAAACAGTCCTCTTCACATATTCCATTTCTTTATTATATATGAATAGCAGAGGGTTTCTGTTGTCTTCAACATGGTTTTTTGAATTCAGAGCAGTCCTCTTACATGTTCCATTTCTTTCCATTTTTCTTATTATATGAATTGACATTGCTTCTTTGGTAAAAGATAGCAGAGTGGTTTCCTGTTGTCTTCAACATGGTTTTTTGAATTCAGAGCAGTCCTCTTCACATGTTCCATTTCTTTTTATTATATATGAATTGACATTGCTTCTTTGGTAAGATAGCAGAGTGGTTTCCTGTTGTGAATTCAACATGGTTTTGAATTCAGAGCAGTCCTGTTGTCTTCAACTTCACATGTTCCATTTCATTTTATTATATATGAATTGACATTGCTTTTGGTAAAGATAGCAGAGTGGTTTCCTGTTGTCTTCAACATGGTTTTGAATTCAGAGCAGTCCTATTGCCTCACATCTTCCATGTTCCATTTCTTTATTATATGAATTGACATTGCTTCTTTGGTAAGATAGCAGAGTGGTTTCCTGTTGTCTTCAACATGGTTTTGAATTCAGAGCAGTCCTCTTCATGTTCCATTTCTTTTATTATATATGAATTGACATTGCTTCTTTTTGGTAAGATAGCAGAGTGGTTTCCTGTTGCCTTCAACATGGTTTTGAATTCAGAGCAGTCCTCTTCATGTTCCATTTCTTTATTATATATGAATTGACATTTTTTGGTAAGATAGCAGAGTGTTTCCTGTTGTCTTCAACATGGTTTTGAATTCAGAGCAGTCCTCTTCACATGTTCCATTTCTTTATTATATATGAATTGACATTGCTCTTTGGTAAGATAGCAGAGTGGTTTCTGTTTTGGTAAGATAGCAGAGTGGTTTCCTGTTGTCTTCAACATGGTTTTGAATTCAGAGCAGTCCTCTTCACATGTTCCATTTCTTTATTATATATGAATTGACATTGCTTCTTTGGTAAGATAGCAGTTTCCTGTTGTTTCAACATGGTTTTGAATTCAGAGTCCTCTTCATGTTCCATTTCTTTTATTATATATGAAGTCCCTTCAACATGTTCCATTTTTTTATATATGAATTGACATTCTTCTTTGGTAAGATAGCAGAGTGGTTTCCTGTTGTTCAACATTTCTTATTATATCACATGAATTTATATATGAATTGACATTGCTTCTTTAAGATAGCAGAGTGGTTTCCTGTTGTCTTCAACATGGTTTTGAATTCAGAGCAGTCCTCTTCACATGTTCCATTTCTTTATTATATATGAATTGACATTGCTTCTTTGGTAAGATAGCAGAGTGGTTTCCTGTTGTCTTCAACATGGTTTTGAATTCAGAGCAGTCCTCTTCACATGTTCCATTTCTTTATTATATATGAATTGACATTGCTTCTTTGGTAAGATAGCAGAGTGGTTTCCTGTTGTCTTCAACATGGTTTTGAATTCAGAGCAGTCCTCTTCACATGTTCCATTTCTTTATTATATATGAATTGACATTGCTTCTTTAGTAAGATAGCAGAGTGGTTTCTTCAACACCGGTTTCAATTCAAAGCAGAGTGGTTTCTTCATGTTCCACTGGTTTTCAATTATATATGACATGTTCCATTTCTTTATTATATTTGAAGTGACATTGCTTTACAAGATAGCAGTTTGGTGTTGTCTTCAACATGGTTTTGAATTCAGAGCAGTCCTCTTCACATATTTCCATTTTCTTTATTATATGAATTGACATTGCTTCTTTGTTAAGATAGCAGAGTGGTTTTCTATTGTCTTCAACATGGTTTGAATTCAAAGTCCTCTCTGTTAGTTCCATTTCTTTATTATATCATTGCTTCTTGGTAAGATAGTTATGGGTTTCGTTGTCTTCTTCAATATGGTTTTGAATTGTTCCATTTTCTTTATTATATATGAATTGGACATTGCTTCTTTGGTAAGATAACGAGGGTTTGGTTCCTGTTGTTTTCAATTCTAGAGTCCTCTTCACATGGTTTGAATTCAAGAACAGAGTCCTCTTCATGCTCTCAATTCGTGAGCAGTTCATGTTTTTTTATATATGAATTGACATTGCTTCTTTTAATTAAGATAGCAGAGTGGTTTCCTGAATTGAGCAGTCTTCCTTTTATTATATATGAATTGGTTTTGCAACAGTTAATGGTTTCAAACATGGTCACAGAGCAGTCTTCACATGTTCCATTTCTTTATTATATATGAATTGGACATTGCTTTTTGCAAGATATAGAGGGTTTCTGTTGTCTTCAACATGGTTTTCAATTCAGAGCAGTCCTCTTCACATGTTCCATTTCTTTGTTATATATATTAATTGATATTGCTTGGTAAGATAGCAGAGTGGTTTTGCTGTTAACATGTTTTCAATTCAGAGCAGTCCTCTTCATATGTTCCATTTTTATTATATATGAATTGACATTGCTTCTTTGGTAAAGATAGTAGAGTGGTTTCCTGTTGTCTTCAACATGGTTTTTAAATTAAGTGATCCTCTTCACATATTTCCCTTTTTTTATATATGAATTGACATTGCTTCTTTGGTAAGATAGTTAGAGTGGTTTCCTGTTGTCTTCAACATGGTTTTCTAATTCAGAGCAGTCCTCTTCACATGTTCCATTTCTTTATTATATATGAAATTGACATTGCTTCTTTGATAAGATAGCAGAGTGGTTTCCTGTTGTCTTCAACATGGTTTTGAATTCAGAGCATCCTCTTCATGTTCCATTTTTTATTATGTAATTGACATTGCTTTTGTTAAGATAGCAGAGTGGTTTCTGTTGTCTTCAACATGGTTTGAATTCAGAGCAGTCCTCTTCATGTTCCATTTCTTTATATATGAATTGGGATTGCTTCTTTGGTAAGATAGCAAGAGTGGTTCTGTTATTAACATGGTTTTCAACCAGAGCAGTCCTCTTCACATGTTCCATTTCTTTATATATATGAATTGACGACATTTCTTTTGGTAAGATACCAAGTGGTTTCTATTGTCTTAACATGGTTTTAATTGACAGTCTCTCTTCATGTTCCATTTTTCTTTATATGAATTGACATTGCTTCTTGGTAAAGATAAGAAATTGGTTTGCCGTGTTCAACTTCACCAGTCCTCTTCTAACTAGCAGTCTTTGGTCTTCACATGTTTCCTGTTGTCTTCAACATGGTTTCAATTATATATGTTCCATTTCTTTAATATATGCATTTCTGGTAAGATAGCAGAGTGGTTTCCTGTTGTCTTCAACATGGTTTTAATTCAGAGCAGTCCTCTTCTACGTTCCATTTCTTTTTATATAAGGAATTGACATGCTTCTTTGGTAAGATAGCAGATTCTGTTGGTTTCCTGTGTAGAGCACTTCAACTTTATTATATATTTGACATTCGGTAAGATAGCAGAGTGGTCCTGTTTCCATATTTCACCCAGAGCATTTTCTTTGTATATATGAATTGACATTAACTTCTTTGGTAAGATAACGCAGGAGTGGTTTCCTGTTGTCTTCAACATGGTTTTCAATTCAGAGTAGTCCTCTTATGTTCCATTTTTATTATATGAATTGGACATTGCTTCTTTGGTAAGATAGCAGGTGGTTTCCTGTTGTCTTCAATATGGTTTTCAATTCAGAGCAGTCCTCTTCACATGTTCATTTTTTATTATATATGAATTGACATTGCTTCTTTGGTAAGATAGCAAGGTTTCTGTTGTCTTCCAACATGGTTTTGAATTCAGAGCAGTCCTTTCTACATGTTCCATTTCTTTATTATATATGAATTGACATTGCTTCTTTGGTAACATAGCAGTGTGGTTCCTGTTGTCTTCAACATGGTTTTTTCAATTCAAGAGCAGTCCTCTTTCACATGTTCCATTTTTTATTATATATGAATTGACATGCTTCTTAGGTAAGATAGCAAGGTGGTTTCTGTTGTCTTCAATATGGTTTCAATTAGAGCAGTCCTCTTCACATGTTCCATTTCTTTATTATATATGAATTGACATTGCTTCTTTGGTAAAGATATGAGTGGTTTCCTGTTGTCTTCAACATGGTTTTGAATTCAGAGCAGTCCTCTTCATGTTCCATTTCTTTGTAGAATTATATGAATTGACATTGTCTTCTTTGGTAAGAGGATATCATTGTCTTTTCAACAGTGGTTTCAATTGAGCATGGTTTTCCTCTTCCACATGTTCCATTTCTTTATTATATATGAATTGACATTGCTTCTTTGAGATAGCAGAGTGGTTTCCTATTGTCTTCAACATGTTTTCCAGTCCTCTTTATATGTTCCATTATCTTTATTATATATGAACTGACATTGCTTCTTTGGTAAATAGCAGAGTGGTTTCTGTTGTCTTCAACATGGTTTTTAATTGAAGCAGTCTCTTCACATGTTCCATTTCTTTATTATATATGAACTGACATTGCTTTTTTGGTAAGATAGCAGAGTGGTTTCCTGTTGTCTTCAACATGGTTTTGGAATTCAGAGCAGTCCTCTTCACATGCTTCTTTTCCATTTCTTTATTATATATGAATTGACATTGCTTCACATGTTCCTTTGGTAGATAGCAGAGTGGTTTCCTGTTGTCTTCAACATGGTTTTGAAGCAGTCCTCTCATGTTCCATTTCTTTATATATGAATTGACATTGCCTTTTCTGTTTGTCTTCAACATGGTTTCAATTCCAGTTTCTTCACTTTTTCATTTATTATATATGAATTGACATTGCTTCTTTGGTAAGATTTCCTGGTTTCCTTGTCTTCAACATGGTTTTTTGAGCAGTCTCTTCCTCACATGTTCCATTCTTTTTTATATATGAATTGACGCTTCTTTGTAAGATAGAGTGGTTTCCTGTTGCCTTCAACATGGTTTTTTTCAAACAGTCTTCAACATGGTTTTGAATTCAGATGCAGTCCTCTTCAACACATGTTCCATTTCTTTATTATATAT
The DNA here is from genome assembly GCA_903632075.3 of Acanthosepion pharaonis. Lineage (NCBI taxonomy): Eukaryota > Metazoa > Mollusca > Cephalopoda > Sepiida > Sepiidae > Acanthosepion > Acanthosepion pharaonis. The sequence continues at coordinate 454,114 of CAHIKZ030004540.1, forward strand.
GAATTGACATTTGCTTCTTTGGTAAGATAGCAAATTGGTTTCCTGTTGTCTTCAACATGGTTTTCAATTCAAAGCAGTCCTCTTCACATGTTCCATTTCTTTATTATATGAATTGGACATTGCTTCTTTGGTAAAGATAGCAGAGTGGTTTCCTGTTGTCTTCAACATGGTTTTGAATTCAGAGCAGTCCTCACATGCTCCAGTCCTTTTATTATGAATTGACATTTTCTTTTTGATAGCAGAGGGTTTCCTGTTGCCTTCAACATGGAATTCAGAGCAGTCTCTTCACATATTTCCATTTTCTTTATTATATTTGATATTGGCTTCTTTGTAAAATAGCAGAGTGGTTCCATTGTCTTCCATGGTTTAATTCAAACAGTCTTCATGTTCCATTTCTTTATTATATTTTGACATTGGTTCTGTTGTAAGATTAGCAGATGTTCATTTCTTTTCCTTCAATATGGTTTCCTGTTCAATGGTTTGAATGTCCTCTTCATGTTCCATTTCTTTATTATATATGAATTGACATTTGCTTCTTTGGTACCAAAAGATAGCAGAGTGGTTTCCTGTTGCCTTCAACATGGTTTCAATTCAGAGCAGTCCTCTTCACATGTTCCATTTTCTTTTATTTATATGAATTGACATTGCTTCTTTGGTAAGATAGCAGAGTGGTTTCTGTTGTCTTCAACATGGTTTTCTTTTATTATATGAAATGAATTCGACAGTCCTCTTCACATGTTCCATTTCTTTTTATATATGAATTGGACATTTGCTTCTTGGGTGATAGCAGAGTGGTTTCTGTTGTCTTCAACATGGTTTTCAATTCAGACAGTCCTCTTCATATGTTCCCATTTCTTTTATATATAATTATTATTGCTTCTTTTGGTAAAAGATAGCAGAGTGGTTTCCTGTTGTCTTCAACATGGTTTTCAATTCAGAGCAGTCCTCTTCACATGTTCCATTTCTTTATTATATATGAATTGACATTGCTTCTTTGGTAAGATAGCAGAGTGGTTTCCTGTTGTCTTCAACATGGTTTTGAATTCAGAGTGATCCTCTTCATGTTCCATTTCTTTATTATATATGAATTGACATTGCTTCTTTGGTAAATAGCAGAGTGGTTTCTGTTGTCTGGTTTTTGAGCAGTCCTCTTCAATGTTCCATTTTTTATTATTTTGAATTCAGATAGCAGAGTGGTTCCTGTCTTCATGGTTTTCAATTCAGAGCAGTCTCTTCCATTTCTTTATTATATATGAATTGACATTGCTTCTTTGGTAAGATAGCAGAGTGGTTCCTGTTGTCTTCACATGGTTTTCACCAGAGCAGTCCTCTCTACATGTCTCCATTTTCATTTTTCAATTCAAGAGCAGGGTCCTCTTCACATGTTCCATTTTACATGTTATATATTATATATGAATTATTTGCTTCTTTGGTAAGATAGCAGAGTGGTTTCCCTGTTGTCTTCAACATGGTTTTCAATTCAGAGCAGTCCTCTTCACATGTTCCATTTCTTTATTATATGATTTGACATTGCTTCTTTGGTGCAATACCTCTAACAGTGGTTTCCTGTTGTCTTCAACATGGTTTTTTAATTCAGAACAGTCCTCTTCCAGAGTGGTTTGTTTTTCTTTTATTCTTATATGAATTGACATTTGACTTCTTTGGTAAGATAGCAGTGGTTTCCTGTTGTCTTCAACATGGTTTTCAATTCAAAGCAGTCCTCTTCACATGTTCCATTTCTTTATTATATGAATTGACATTGCTTCTTTGCAAAGATAGCAGAGTGGTTTTCCTGTTGTCTTCAACATGGTTTTGAATTCAGAGCAGTCCTCTTCACATTTCCATTTCTTTATTATATATGAATTGACAGATTGCTTCTTTGGTAAGATAGCAGAGTTCCATTTCCTGTTGTCTTCAACAGAGTGGTTTTTTAACATAGAATTCAGGAACAGTCCTCTTCACATGTTCCATTTCTTTTATATATGAATTGACATTGCTTCTTTGGTAAGATAGCAGAGTGGTTTCCTGTTACCTTCAACATGGTTTCAATTCAGGCAGTCCTCTTTCATGTTCCATTTCTTTATTATATATGAATTGACAGCTTCTTTGGTAAGATAGCAGAGTGGTTTTCTTCAACATGGTTTTTATTATATATGAATTGACATTTCCATTTCTTTTTGGTAAGATAGCTTCTTTGGTTTCCTGTTGCCTTCAACATGGTTTTGAATTCAGAGCAGTCCTCTTCACATGTTCCATTTCTTTATTATATATGAATTGATATTTGCCTTCAACTTTTGTAAAGATAGCTTTTAATATATAGAATTGGTTTCCTGTTGTGCCTTCAACATGGTTTTTTGAATTCAGAGCAGTCCTCTTCATGTTCCATTTCTTTATTATATATGAATTGCTTCTTTTGGTAAGATAGCAGAGTGGTTTCCTGTTGTCTTCAACATGGTTTTTTGAATTGACAGTCCTCTTCACATGTTCCATTTCTTTGTATATGAATTGACATTGCTTCTTTGGTAAGAGTGGTTTCCTGTTGTCTTCAACATGGTTTTGAATTCAGAGCAGTCCTTCTTCCATTTTTTTATATTCCATGAATTCATTTTCTTTTATGATAGAATTGGTTTTTCATTGCCTTCAACTTTTGAATTCAAACAGTCCCTCTTCACAGTTTCCAGTGGTTGACATTGCTTCTGAAGTGGTTTCCTGTTGTCTTCAACATGGTTTTGAATTCAGAGCAGTCCTCTTCATGTTCCATTTCTTTATTATATATGAATTGACATTGCTTCTTTGGTAAAGATAACAGAGTGGTTTCTGTTGTCTTCAACATGGTTTTTGAATTCAAACAGTCACCTCTCTTCACATGTTCCATTTCTTTATTATGAATTGACATTGCTTCTTTTGGTAAGATAGCAGAGTGGTTTCCTGTTGCCTTCAACATGGTTTTTGAATTCAAGAGCAGTCCTCTTCACATGTTCCATTTCTTTATATATGAATTGACATTGCTTCTTTGGTAAGATAGCAGAGTGGTTTCCTGTTGCCTTCAACATGGTTTTTGAATTCAGAGCAGTCCTCTTCATGTTCATTTCTTTTATTTATATGAATTGACATTGCTTCTTTGGTAAGATAGCAGAGTGGTTTCCTGTTGTCTTCAACATGGTTTTTGAATTCAGAGCAGTCCTCTTCACATGTTCCATTTCTTTTATTATATATGAATTGACATTGCTTCTTTGGTAAGATAGCAGAGTGGTTTCCTGTTGTCTTCAACATGGTTTTCAATTCAGAGCAGTCCTCTTCACATGTTCCATTTCTTTATTATATATGAATTGACATTGCTTCTTTGGTAAGATAGCAGAGTGGTTTCCTGTTGTGTTCAGCATAAGTTTCCAATTCAGAGCAGTCCTCTTCACATGTTCCATTTGTTTTGTGAATTGACATTGCTAGCTATGCTTTGGTAAGAATGTGAGTGGTTTCCTGTTGTCTTCAACATGGTTTTTCCAATTCAGAGCAGTCCTCTTCACTGTTCCATTCTTTATTATATATATATATATATATATATCTTTGGTAAATAGCATAGTGGTAAGGTATAGTTTTTAACATGGTTTATTTTATAAGTCCTCTTAATGTTTCAGAAATTTATTATATATAAATGTAAGCTTTTGGTAATCCTGTTTCATGTTTGAATGTTGTCTTCAACATGGTTTTTCAATTCAGAGCTATCCTCTTAATGTTCTATATTTTATTATATATATATTGATATATTCTTTTGGTAAGATAGCAAGGTGGTTTCCTGTTGTCTTTATTTTACAACAGTTGTGGTTTTTCAGTATCTGAAACTCACGATCATAAACTTCAAATGTTCCAAACGTTGAGCAAAAAACATTGACATACATTTCTTTGGTAAGATAGCAGAGTGGTTTCACCGTTGTCTTCAAGTATTAAAATATATTACGATAAAATAAAATGTTAATTTTGTGATGCTTTTAAAATACAAAAGACACACATTACATATCTTTGGTGAAAAGCAGAAAACTCTGTTGTCTTCAACATGGTTTAATTTTCTCTCAGTCCCTTTTAATGTTCCATTTCTTTTCATATATGAATTATTTTATTTAGCTTCTTTGGTAAGATAGCAGAGTGGTTTCCCTATTTATTACTTCAACATGGTTCAATTCAGAGCAGTCCTCTTCACATGTTCCATTTCTTTGTGTATATATGAATTGACATTGCTTCTTTGGTGAATGTGAGTGGTTTCCTGTGTCTTCAGCACTTGTGGTTTTTGAATTCAGAGCAGTCCTCTACACATGTTCCACATTATATATGAATTGACACGTTTTTGCAAAGCAGATATATACACACACACACATGTTATATATATATGAATTGACATGTTTTGGTAAGATAGCAGACATTTAAATGGTTTTGAATTGAGCAGTCATATATGTTCTACTTTTATTATATATGAATTGACATTGCTTCTTTGCAACAGTTATATGGTTTCCTATTTCAACATATATCAGAGCAGTCCCCTCACATGTTCCATTATATATATATGAATTGGACATTGCTTTTGCAAGATATAGAGGGTTTCTGTTGTCTTCAATATGGTTTCTGAATTCAGAGCAGTCCTCTTCACATGTTCCATTTTATATATATATATATATATAGCAGAGTGGTTTGTGTGTGTACACTGTTTTCAATTATATCCTTCATATGTAAATTTTTATATATATATGAATTGACATTATATATTTGGTAAGTAAGTAGAGTACAAACCTGAATAGGTTTTACTAGAGCAGTTATAACGTGGACAAGATTTGGTAAGAAACGGAGTGGTTTCCTGTTGTCTTCTAACATGGGGAGAGCAGTATTGATTGTTCCATTTCTTTATTATATTGAAATTGACATTGTTTTTGGTAAGAAGCAGAGTCTATCGTTTTTAAAATCACTTTTGAATTTACATGTTTTTATTATATATGCTTGACAAGCTTTTGAGGATATAAGAACCAATTGATCACATGTTCATTATATATGAACGGGTCTTTTCAAGAACATCAATGGTTTTCACCAGAGCAGTCCTTTCACATGTTAATTGTTTATAGAATTTTTCATTTCGACTTTTAAGATATTTTTAATTTTTAACAAATCATCTTCAATTTTTGCTTTATATATGTTTGACATCTTAACAACATCTCTTCACATGTTCGATTTCATTGATTATATTTAAACAGACATTGCTTCTGGTAAGATGATCTGTCAACATGGTTTTCAGTTATCTGTCTGAATTAATTAAGATAGTCTTATGTCCAATCTAGAGCAGTGTTAAATTATATATAATTATAATATTAATTATGTTTAAGAGCATCACACCTTCCATGAATATGGTCTTAAATAGACCCGAAACGTCGGAGTGGTTTCCTGTTATTTCAACATTAATAATGCATATTCAGAATTTTCCTTCATATGTTCCATTTTTATTATATAAATTGGTATTTTCTGTTTCTTCAATATGGTTTTATGTATATACGCAAATATATTTTTATTATATATGAATTAGCAAGTTTTGGTAAGATAGCAGAGGTTTCTGTTGTGTGCAACATGGTTTTGTGTGTGTGTGCAGTCCTTTGTACATGTTCCATTTCTTGGTGTGTGTGTGTGACATTGCTTTTGGTAACATAGCAGTGTGGTTTCCTGCTGTCTTCATGGTTTCAAATTCAGAGCATATATATTTCACATGTTCCATTTATTTATTATAAATGAATTACATTATTTATATATATATGGTTTCCTGTTGTCAAATATTTATACAGAGGCAAATATACACATATCCATTTATTTATTATATATGAATATATATATGAGTGGTTTCAAATATACACACACATATATATATATATATATATATATATATATATATTGACATATATATATATATGTTGTCTTCAATATGGTTTCAATTATGTCCATTTTATTATATATGAATTGGACATTGCCTTTAAAGATACAGAGTGGTTTAGGTTGTCGACAATTATTTTTAGACATTTCACATGTTCCATACATTATTTATGAATTGACATTAAATATTTAAGATAGCAAATGCTCAGTCCTCTTCTATATGTTTATGAATTGACATTGCTTCTTTGGTAAGATAGCAGAGTGGTTTTTCAACATTTTAAAGAATGTCATGTTCCATAAATTTATTATATCCGACTGACATTGAACCTTTATCAGATAGCAGGAGTGGTTTCTTGTTGTCTTCAACATGGTTTTCATATAGCCTGAATGCTTTTTGCTTCTTTTAACATACAGAGTGATTTGTCCATTTCCTTCTTTGACATGTTCATTTCTTATTATATTTGAATTACATTGCTTTCGGTCAAGATAGAGTGTTTCCTGTTGTTCAACATGGTGAGAAAATCATGGAAACATGAATTGACAAAAACAGTAAAGTGGTTTCGTTGTCTTCAAAACTTTTCAATTCAAATCAGTAAAATCACACGTTCCATGACAGTTTATATAGAATTGACATTGATTTTTGGTAAGCATATTTTCTGTCTTCAACATCTAAGTAGAGCAGTCCTCTTCACATGTTCCATTTTTTTGTTATTATACTGTTGTTAGTACATTGGTTTCCTGCTGTCTTATGATTCAGAGCAGTCCTCTTCACATAAATTATTACCATGGAATATTAGTGTTTTTGGTAAGATAGCATATGGTTTACACTGTCTGGACATGGTGTTTTACCTCATTCAATCCTCTTGGACATGTTATATTTCTTTATTATATATGAATTGGACATATATATTTTGGTAAAGATACACAGAGTGGTTTCCTGTTGTCTTCTTGTGTTTTAATTCAACATGTTCCATTTCTTTATATATGAAGCATTCCTTTTGGTAAGATACATGGTTTCTGTTTTCTTCAACATGGTTTGAATTGACATTTCATTTCTTGTTTGAATTATTGCTTCTTTGATAGATAAGAGGGTTTCCTGTTGTCTTCAACATGGTTTTTGAATTGAGCAGTCCTCTTCACATGTTCCATTTTCTTTATTATATATGAATTGGCATTTAGCTTCTTTGGTAAGATAGCAGAGTGGTTTCCATTGCCTTCAACATGGTTTTTAATTCAAACAGTCCTCTACATGTTTCACATGAATTGACATTCCTTTTGGTTTATGGTTTCCTGTTGAATGGTTTTGACATTGCATTTTCTTTGTAAGATATTTGCTTCAGAGATCCTTGGTGGTTCCTGTTGTCTTCAACATGGTTTTGTCCTCTTCAATGTTCCATTTCTTTATTATATATGAATTAAGCATTGCTTCTTTGGTAAAGATAGCAGAGTGGTTTCCTGTTCACATGTCAGAGCAGTCCCATTTCCATTTCTTTTATTATGAATTGACATTGCTTCTTTTGGTAAGATAGCAGAGTGGTTCCTGTTGCCTTCAACATGGTTTTCAATTCAGAGCAGTCTTCACATGCTTCCATGGTTCCTTTTTATTATCAAACAGTCCTCTTATGTTCCATTTCTTTATTATATAGTTGACATTGCTTCTTTGGTAAGATAGAAGAGTGGTTCCTGTTGCCTTCAACATGGTTTCAATTCATAGCCTCCTCTTCATGTTCATTTCTTTTATTATATGAATTGATATTGCTTCTTTGGTAAGATAGCAGAGTGGTTTCCTGTTCAACATGGTTTCAATTTACAGTCCTCTTCATGTTCCATTTCTTTATTATATATGAATTGACATTGTGCTTCTTTGGTGACTAACAGAGTGGTTTCCTGTTGCCTTCAACATGGTTTTCAATTCAGAACAGTCCTCTTCATATGTTCCATTTTCTTTTATTATACTATTATCATTGTTTCTTTGGTAAGATAGCAGAGTGGTTCCTGTTGCCTTCAACATGGTTTTCAATTCAGAGCAGTCCTCTTCACATGTTCCATTTCTTTTTTATATATGAATTGACATTCTTACGGTAAGATAGCAAATTGGTTTCTCATTGTCTTCAACATGGTTTTGAATTCACAGTCCTCTTCATGTTCATTTCTTTATTATATATGAATTGACATTGCTTCTTTTGGTAAGATAGCAGAGTGGTTTCCTGTTGCCTTCATGGTTTTCAATTGAGCAGTCCTCTTCACATATTCCCATTTTTATTATATATGAATTGACATTGCTTTTTGGTAAGATAGCAGAGTGGTTTCCTGTTACTTCAACATGGTTTTCAATTCAGAGCAGTCCTCTTCATGTTCCATTTCTTTATTATATATGAATTGACATTGCTTTTGGTGAATAGTAGAGTGGTTTCTGTTGTCTTCAACATGGTTTTGAATTCAGAGCAGTCCTCTTCACATGTTCCATTTCTTTTATTATATATGAATTGACATTGCTTCTTTGGTAAGATAGCAGAGGGTTTCTGTTGTCTTCAACATGGTTTTAATTCAGAGCAGTCCTCTTACATGTTCCATTTTATTATATATGAATATTGTTGCTTCTTTGGTAAGATAGCAGAGTGGTTTTCCTGTTGTCTTCAACATGGTTTTCAATTCAGAGGCAGTCCTCTTCACATGTTCCATTTCTTTATTATATGAATTGTTTGCTTCTTTGGTGAATAGCAGAGTGGTTCCTGTTGTCTTCAACATGGTTTTTGAATTCAGAGCAGTCCTCTTCACATGTTCCATTTTCTTTATTATATATGAATTGACATTTGCTTCTTTGGTAAGATAGCAGAGTGGTTTCTGTTGTCTTCAACATGGTTTTGAATTCAGAGCAGTCCTCTTCACATGTTCCATTTCTTTTATTATATAATTGACATTGCTTTGGTAAGATAGCAGAGTGGTTTCCTGTTGCCTTCAACATGGTTTTTAATTCAGAGCAGTCCTCTTCATATTTCCATTTCTTTATTATATATGAATTGACATTGCTTCTTTGGTAAGATAGCAGAGTGGTTTCCTGTTGCCTTCAACATGTTTTTTTGAATTCAGAACAGTCCTCTTCACATGTTCCATTTTTTATTATATGAATTGCATTGTTTTTAAGATAGCAGAGTGGTTTGCTTCTTCAACATGGTTAAGATAGCAGATGTTGGTTTCCTTTTATTACCTTCATTGGACATGGTTTGCAAGATAGCAGAGTGGTTTCCTGTTCTTAACATAGTTTTCTTCACAGTGTTCACATTTCTTTAATATTATATATGAATTGACATTTGCTTCTTTGGTAAGATAGCAGAGTGTTTCTGTTGTCTTCAACATGGTTTTGGTTAGAGCATCCTCTTCACATGTTCCATTTCTTTATTATATATGAATTGACATTGCTTCTTTGGTAAAAGATAGCAGAGTGGTTTCTGTTGCCTTCAACATGGTTTTACCAATCCTCTTCACAGATTCAGTCCTTCTTTGGTAAGATACATGTTTCCATTTGCCTTCAACATGGTTTTATTATACCTCTTCAAGAAATATGAATTGACGTGCTTCTTTGGTAAGGTCAGTGGTTCCTGTTGCCTTCAACATGGTTTTGAATTCAGAGCAGTCCTCTTCACATGTTCCATTTCTTTATTATATATGATTCTTTATTGATACATTGTCTTCAACGGTTTGGTCCTCTTATGTTCCAGATAGACATTGCTTCTTTGGAGATAGCAGGGGTTTCCTGTTGTCTTCAACATGGTTTTGAATTAGAGCAGTCCTTCATGTTCCATTTTTCTTTTATTATATGAATTGACATTACTTCTTTGGTAAGATAGCAAGAGTGGTTTCCTGTTGCCTTCAACATGGTTTTTGAATTCAAGAGCAGTCCTCTTCACATGTTCCATTTCTTTATATATGAATTGACGTGCTTTTTGGTAAGATAAGTGAGTGGTTTCCTGTTGTCTTCAACATGGTTTGAATTCAGAGCAGTCCCTCATGTTCCATTTCTTTATTATATATGAATTGACATTACTTCTTTTATTATATATGGTTTTGAATGTCACCTCTTCACATTATTTCTTGCTTCTTTGGTAAGATAGCAGAGTGGTTTCCTGTTGCCTTCAACATGGTTTTTGAATTCAAACAGTCCTCTTCACAGTTCCATTTCTTCACATGCTTCCATTCCTGTTGCCTTCAACATGGTTTGAATTGAGCAGTCCTCTTATGTTCATTTCTTTGTATGATTGACATTGCTTCTTTGGTAAGATAAGTGGTTCCTGTTGTCTTCAACATGGTTTTGAATGGTCCTCTTTGTTCATTCTTTAATATATTCAGATTGCTTCAGTGGTTTCCTATTGTCTTCAACATGTCCTCTTCATGTTCATTTTCTTTTATTATATATGAATTGACATTGCTTCTTTGGTAAGATAGCAGAGTGGTTTCCTGTTGTCTTCAACATGGTTTTGAATTCAGAACAGTCCTCTTCACATTTCCATTTTCTTTATTATATATATGAATTGACATTGCTTCTTTTGGTAAGATGTAGAGTGGTTTCCGTTGCCTTCAACATGGTTTTTGAATTCAGAGCAGTCCTCTTCACATGTTTCCATTTTCTTTTATATATATATGAATTTGCTTCTTTGGTAAGATAGCAGAGTGGTTTCCTGTTGTCTTCAATATGGTTTTTGAATTCAAGAGCAGTCCTCTTCACATGTTCCATTTTCTTTATTATATATGAATTGACATTGCTTCTTTGGTAAGATAGTGGTTTCCTGTTGCCTTCAACATGGTTTTGAGTGCAGTTTCCATTTCTTTGTATATGAATTGACATTGCTTCAACATGGTTCCTGTTGCCTTCAAATGGTTTGAAGAGCAGTCCTCTTCACATGTTCCATTTTTTCTTTTATTATATATGAATTGACATTGCTTCTTTGGTAAGATAGCAGAGTGGTTTCCTGTACCTTCAACATGGTTTGAATTCAAACAGTCCTCTTCACATGTTCCATTTTTATTATATATGAATTGACATTGCTTCTTTGGTAAAAGATAGCAGAGTGGTTTCTGTTGCCTTCAACATGGTTTTTGAATTCAGAGCAGTCCTCTTCACATGTTTCATTTCTTTATTATATATGAATTGACATTGCTTCTTTGGTAAGATAGCAGAGTGGTTTCTGTTTCAACATGGTTCAGAGCAGTCCTTCATGTTCCACTTTTATTATATTTTGACATTGCTTTTCAAGGCAGTCCTCTTCTAACATGGTTTTTCCATTTCTTTTTTATATAGGAATTGACATTGCTTCTTTGGTAAGATAGCAGAGTGGTTTCTGTTGTCTTCAACATGGTTTTAATTCAGAGCAGTCCTCTTCACATGTTTCCATTTTTTATTATATGAATTGACATTACTTCTTTGGTAAAGATAGAGGGTTTCTGTTACCTTCAACATGGTTTGAATTCAAGCAGATCCTCTTCACATGTTCATTTTTTATTATATGAATTGACACGTTTGGTAAGATAGCAGAGTGGTTCCTATTTACCTTCAACATGGTTTCAATTAAAGAGCAGTCCTCTACATGTTCATTTCTTTATTATATATGAATGACATTGCTTCTTTGGTAAGATAGCAAGGGTTTCCTGTTGCCTTCAACATGGTTTTTGAATTCAGAGCAGTCCTCTTCCATGTTCCATTTTCTTTATTATATATGAATTGACATTGCTTCTTTGGTAAGATAGCAGAGTGGTTTCCTGTTGTCTTCAATATGGTTTTGAATTCAGAACAGTCCTCTTCACATGTTCCATTTCTTTATTATATGAATTGACATTGCTTCTTTGGTAAGATAGCAGAGTGGTTTCCTGTTGTTCAACATGGTTTTTGAATTAGAGCAGTCCTCTTCACATGTTCCATTTCTTTATTATATATGAATTGACATTGCTTCTTTGGTAAGATAGCAGAGTGGTTTCCTGTTGCCTTCAACATGGTTTTTTGAATTCAGAACAGTCCTCTTCACATGTTCCATTTTCTTTATTATATATGAATTGACATTGCTTCTTTGGTAAGATAGCAGAGTGGTTTCTGTTGTCTTCAACATGGTTTTTGAATTCAGACAGTCCTCTTCACATGTGACATTCCAGTGGTTTTCCTTTTGCCTTATTATATATGAATTGACACATTTCCATTTGGTAAGATATTGCAGTAAGTGGTTTCTGTTGTCTTCAACATGGTTTTGAATTCAAACAGTCCTCTTCCATGTTCCATTCATGAATTGACATTGCTTCTTTGGTAAAGATTAGTGGTTCCTGTTGTCTTCAACATGGAATTTGATCCTCTTCATGTTCATTTCTTGTATATATATATTGCTTCTTTGGTAAATATGAGTGGTTCCTGTTGCCTTCAACATGGTTTTTGAATTAAACAGTCCTCTTCACATATTCCATTTCTTTATTATATATGAATTGACATTGCTTCTTTTGGTAAGATAGCCAGTGGTTTCCTGTTGCCTTCAACATGGTTTTTGAATTCAGAGCAGTCCTCTTCACATGTTCATTTCTTTATTTTATTATATGACATTGACTTCTTTTTGGTAAGATAGCAAGAGTGGTTTTCCTGTTGCCTTCAAAATATTTTTTGAATTCAGAGATCCTCTTCACATGTTCCATTTCTTTATTATATATGAATTGACATTGCTTCTTTGGTAAGATAGCAGAGTGGTTTCCCTGTTGCCTTCAACATGGTTTGAATTCAAGAGCAGTCCTCTTCCACATGTTCCATTCTTTATTATATATGAATTGACATTGCTTCTTTGGTAAAGGCAGAGTGGTTTCCTGGTGCCTTCAACATGGTTTTGAATTCAGAACAGTCCTCTTCACATGTTCCATTTTCTTTATTATATATGAATTGACATTTGCTTTGGTAAGATAGCAAGTGGTTTTCCTGTTGACTTCAACATGGTTTTGAATTCAGAGTGATCCTCTTCACATATTCCATTTTCTTTTATTATATATGAATTGACATTGCTTCTTTGGTAAAGATAGCAGAGTGGTTTTCTGTTGACTTCAACATGGTTTTTGAATTCAGAGCAGTCCTCTTCACATGTTCCATTTCTTTATTATATATGAATTGACATTGCTTCTTTGGTAAGATAGCAGAGTGGTTTCCTGTTGCCTTCAACATGGTTTTGAATTCAGTCAGTCTTCACATGTTCCATTTTTTATTATATATGAATTGACATTGCTTCTTTGGTAAGATAGCAGAGTGGTTTCCTGTTGCCTTCAACATGGTTTTTGAATTCAGAGCAGTCCTCTTCACATGTTCCATTTCTTTATATATATGAATTGACATTGCTTCTTTGGTAAAAGATAGCAGAGTGGTTTCCTGTTGCCTTCAACATGGTTTTTAATTCAGAGCAGTCCTCTTCACATGTTCCCTTTCTTTATTTATATATGAATTGACATTGCTTCTTTGGTAAGATAGCAGAGTGGTTTCCTGTTGTCTTCAACATGGTTTTCAATTCAAACAGTCCTCTTCCATGTTCCATTTCTTTTATTATATATATTGACAATTAAGACATTGCTTCTTCAACATGGTAAAGTCCTCTTCATATGTTCCAGTATATATGAATTGGTTTCCTGGTTTTGTTGTCTTCAACATGGTTTTTGAATTCAGAACAGTCCTCTTCATGTTCCATTCTTTATTACTGCTGAATTGACATTGCTTCTTTGGTAAAGATAGCAGAGTGGTTTCCTGTTGCCTTCAACATGGTTTTCAATTCAGAGCAGTCCTCTTCATGTTCCCATTTTTTTTTATATGAATTGACATTGCTTCTTTGGTAAAAAGATGAGTGGTTTCCTATTTGCTAACATGGTTTTGAATTCAGAGCAGTCCTCTTTGTTCCATTTCTTTTATTAAGACTTCTTTGGTAAGATAGCAGGTGGTTCCTTTGCCTTCAACATGGTTTTTGAATTCAAGTGATCCTCTTCACATATTTCCATTTCATTGACATTGCTTCTTTGGTAAGATATGAGTGGTTTCATTGTCTTCAACGCAGTCCTCTTCATGTTCACATATTTCCATTTTCTTTATGGTTTTATTATATGTTCCATTTCTTTAATTTGAATTGACATTGCATTTGGTTTCTATTGTCTTCAACATGGTTTGAATTAAGTTCCATTTCTTTGTATATGAATTGACATTGCTTCTTTGGTAAGATATGATGGTTTCCTGTTGCCTTCAACATGGTTTTTGAATTCAGGCAGTCCTTCATGTTTCATTTCTTTATTATATATGAATTGACATTGCTTCTTTGGTAAGATAGCGAGTGGTTCCTGTTGCCTTCAACATGGTTTCTTTTCATGTTCATTATATGTAATTGACATTGCTTCTTTGGTAGATAGCAAGTGGTTTTATTGTCTTCAACATGGTTTTGAATTGTCCTCTTCACATGTTTCTTTATTATATATGAATTGTCTTCATAGCATGGTTTCAATTCAACGTGGTTTTTGAATTCAGTCCTCTTCACATGTTCCATTTCTTTATTATATATGAATTGACATTGCTTCTTTGGTAAGATAGCAGAGTGGTTTCTATTGCCTTCAACACGGTTTTCAATTTGATCCTCTTCATAATTTCATGGTTTTCAGATAGCAGTGGTTTCCTGTTGCCTTCCATGGTTTGAATTCAAACAGTCCTCTTCCATTTCATTTTTTATTATATATGAATTGACAGTGGTTTTTGCCTTCAACATGGTTTTGAATTCAGAGCAGTCCTCTTCATGTTCCATTTCCTTTATTATATATGAATTGGTGGCTTCTTTTTCAGAGTGGTTCCTGTTGCCTTCAACATGGTTTTCAATTCAAACAGTCTCATGTTCATTTCTTTATTATATGAATTGTTCCTTTGGTAAGATTTGGCGGCGTGGTTTTATTGCCTTCAACATAGTTTTCAATTGAAACATCCTCTTTGTTCCATTTCTTTGAATTGGGCATTGCTTCTTTGGTAAGATAGTGGTTTCTGTTGCCTTCAACATGGTTTTGAATTCAAACAGTCCTCTTCCATGTTCCACTTATATATGAATTGACATTGCTTCTTTGGTAAGATAGCAGAGTGGTTCTGTTGTCTTCAGCATGGTTTGAATTCAAACAGTCCTCTTCACATGTTCCCATTTCTTTGTATATATGAATTGACGTTGCTTCTTTGGTGAATGTAGAGTGGTTTTCCTATTTGCCTTCAACATGGTTTTGAATTCAAACAGTCCTCTTCACATGTTCCATTTCTTTATTACTTTATGAATTGACTTCCTGGTTTCCTGTTGCCTTCAACATGGTTTTTTCAATTTTCATTGACAGCTTATTTGGTAAGTCCTGCCTTCAACATGGTTCCATTTCTTTTTTATATATGAATTGACATTGCTTCTTTTGGTAAGATAGCAGAGTGGTTTCCTGTTGTCTTCAACATGGTTTGAATTCAGGCAGTCCTCTTCACATGTTCCATTTCTTTATTATATATGAATTGACATTGCTTCTTTGGTAAGATAGCAGAAGTGGTTTCTGTTGTCTTCAACATGGTTTTTGAATTCAGAGCCGTCCTCTTCACATGTTCCATTTCTTGCATTATATATCACATGTTCTTTGGTAAGATTTCTTCAACATGGTTTTGAATTCAGAGCAGTCCTCTTCACATGTTCATTTCTTTATTATATGTGATTAAACATTGCTTCTTTGGTAAGATAGCAGAGTGGTTTCCTGTTGTCTTCAACATGGTTTTGAATTCAGAAACGGTACTCTTCATATTTCCATTTCTTTGTTATATATGAATTGACATTGCTTCTTTGGTAAGATGTGAAATTGGTTTCCTGTTGCCTTCAACATGGTTTTGTTCCAGTCCTTTCTTTCATTTCTTTATTATATGAATTGACATTTATTCTTTTGGATAGAAATTGGTTTCCTGTTGCCTTCAACATGGTTTGAATTCAGAGTGCATGTTCCATTTCTTTGTATATATGAATTGACATTGCTTCTTTGGTGAATGTAGAGTGGTTTCCTGTTGCCTTCAACATGGTTTTGAATTCAGAGCAGTCTCTTCATGTTCCATTTCTTTTATTATATATGATTGAATTGCTTCTTTGGTAAGATAGCAGAGGTGGTTTCCTGTTGTCTTTATGGTTTTTCAACATGGTTTCAATTCAGATTGACAGTCTCTTCAGTGGTTCCTGTTGCCTTCAACATGGTTTTGAATTGTGATCCTCTTATATATTTCTTTTATTAGACATTGCATTTTCTTTGGTGAATGGCAGGTGGTTTCCTGTTGCCCTTCAACATGGTTTTGAATTCAGAGCAGTCCTCTTCACATGTTCCATTTCTTTATTATATATGAATTGACATTGCTTCTTTGGTAAGATAGCGAAGTGGTTTCCTGTTGTCTTCAACATGGTTTTCAATTCAGAGCAGTCCTCTTCATGTTCCATTTCTTTATTATATATGAATTGACATTGCTTCTTTGGTAAGATAGCAGAGTGTGTTTCCCTGTTGTCTTCAACATGGTTTTTGAATTCAAACAGTCCTCTTTTTCAATTTTCTTTTGTATATATGAATTGACATTCCTCTTCACATGTTTGGTTTGGTTTCCTGTTGCCTTCATGGTGAACAATTCAGGCAGTCCTCTTTGATTATATGAATTGACATTGCTTCTTCTTTGGTAAGATAGCAAGTGGTTTCCTGTTACCCTTCAACATGGTTTGAATTCAGAGCAGATCCTCTTCACATGTTCATTTCTTTTTATATATGAATTGACATTTGCTTCTTTGGTAAGATAGCAGAGTGGTTTCCTGTTTGTCTTCAACATGGGAATTCAGAGCAGTCCTCTTCATGTTCATTTCTTTATTATATATGAATTGACATTTGCTTCATGGTTTCCTGTTGCCTTCAACATGGTTTTTGAATTCCAGTCCTCTTCATTTCATTTCTTTTATATATGAATTGACATTGCTTCTTTTGGTAAGATAGCAGAGTGGTTTCCTGTTGCCTTCAACATTGTCCTCTTCATGTTCCATTTCTTTATTTTTGAATTGACATTGCTTCTTTAGAGCAGTGGTTTCCTGTTGCCTTCAACATGGTTTTTTGTTCCAGTCCTCTTCTTTCCATTTTTCTTTATTATATATGAATTGACATTGCTTCTTTGGTAAGATAGCAGAGTGGTTTCTGTTGCCTTCAACATGGTTTTTGAATTCGACAGTCCTCTTCACATGTTCCATTTCTTTATTATATATGAATTGACATTGCTTCTTTGGTAAGATAGCAGAGTGGTTTCCTGTTGCCTTCAACATGGTTTTTGAATTCAAGCAGTCCTCTTCATGTTCCATTTTCTTTATTATATATGAATTGACATTGCTTCTTTGGTAAGATAGCAGAGTGGTTTCCTGTTGTCTTCAACATGGTTTTGAATTCAGAGCAGTCCTCTTCACATGTTCCATTTCTTTATTATATATGAATTGACATTGCTTCTTTGGTAAGATAGCAGAGTGGTTTCCTGTTGCCTTCAACATGGTTTTTGAATTCTTTGGTAAAGAGCAGTCCTCTTCACATGTTCCATTTCTTTATTATATATGAATTGACATTGCTTCTTTGGTAAGATAGCAGGTGGTTTCCTGTTGCCTTCAACATGGTTTTGAATTCAGAGCAGTCCTCTTCACATGTTCCATTTCTTTATTATATACTTCTTTGAATTGACATTGCCTTCTTTGGTAAGATAGCAAGTGGTTTTCCTGTTGCCTTCAACATGGTTTTTTGAATTCAAAGCAGTCCTCTTCACATGTTCCATTTCTTTATTATATATGAATTGACATTTGCTTCTTTTGGTAAAGATAGTGAGTGGTTTCCTGTTGTTCTTCAACATGGTTTTTGAATTCAGGCAGTCCTCTTCACATCTTCCATTTCTTTATTATATATGAATTGACATTGCTTCTTTGGTAAGATAGCAGAGGTGGTTTCCTGTTGTCTTCAACATGGTTTTGAATTCAGGCAGTCCTCTTCCATGTTCCATTCTTTGTATATATGAATTGACATTGCTTCCAGTGGTTTCCTGTTTCTTCAACATGGTTTTTTGAATTCAGAGCAGAATCCATTTTTCTTTATTATATATAATTGACATTTGCTTCTTTGGTAAGATAGCAAGTGGTTTCCTGTTGCCTTCAACATGGTTTTGAATTCAGAGCAGTCCTCTTCACATGTTCCATTTCTTTTATTATATATGAATTGACATTGCTTCTTTGGTAAAGATAGCAGAGTGGTTTCCTGTTGCCTTCAACATGGTTTTTTTGAATTCAGAGCAGTCCTCTTCACATGTTCCATTTCTTTAATATATATGAATTGACATTGCTTCTTTGGTAAGATAGCAGAGTGGTTTCCTGTTGCCTTCAACATGGTTTTGAATTAGTCCTCTTTGTTCCATTTTCTTTATTATATATTTGACATTGTGAAGAGCAGTTTCCTGTTCTTCAACATGGTTTGAATTCCATTTCTTTGTATATATGAATTGACATTGCTTCTTTGGTAAGATAGCAGAGTGGTTTCCTATTTGCCTTCAACATGGTTTTGAATTCAGAGCAGTCCTCTTCACATGTTCCATTTTTTTATTATATGTGAATTGAGTGGTTTGCTTCTTTGGTAAGATAGCAATGGTGGTTCCTGTTTTGCCTTCAACATGGTTTTGAATTCAAACAGTCCTCTTCACATGTTCCATTTCTTTATTATATATGAATTGACATTGCTTCTTTGGTAAGATAGCAGAGTGGTTTCCTGTTGTCTTCAACATGGTTTTTGAATTCAAGGCAGTCCTCTTCACATGTTCCATTTCTTTATTATATGAATTGACATTGCTTCTTTGGTAAGATAGCAGAGTGGTTTCCTGTTGCCCTTCAACATGGTTTTGTCCTCTTCAATTCATTCTTTCTTATATGTGAATTGCAGTCCTCTTCACATGTTCCATTTCTTTCATTTCTTTATTATATATGAATTGACATTGCTTCTTTGGTAAAAGATAGCAGAGTGGTTTCTGTTGCCTTCAACATGGTTTGAATTCAATCCTCTTCACAGTTCCATTTTCTTTATTATGTGAATTTTCTTCTTTTACATGTTCATTTCTTTATTATATGAATTGACATTTACTTTGAGTGTTTCCTGTTCAACATGGTTTTTGAATTCTCCTCTTCACATGTTCATTTCTTTATTATATATGAATTGACATTGCTTCTTTGGTAAGATAGCAAGTGGTTTCCTGTTGCCTTCAACATGGTTTTGAATTCAAACAGTCCTCTTCACATGTATTTCCATTTCTTTATTATATATGAATTGACATTTCTTCTGTTGTCTTCAAGTGGTTTCCATTGTCTTCAACATGGTTTTTTTGAATTCAGAGCAGTCCTCTTCATGTTCCATTTCTTTATTATATATGAATTGACATTGCTTCTTTGGTAAGATAGCAGAGTGGTTTCTGTTGTCTGTCTTCAACATGGTTTTGAATTCAGTCTCTTCACATGGTTTCAATTCTTTGGTAAGAGCAGTTTCCTGTTGCCTTCACATGTTCATTTCTTTCCATTTCTTTATATATGAATTGACATTGCTTCTTTGGTAAGATAGCAGAGTGGTTTCCTGTTGCCTTCAACATGGTTTTGAATTCAGCAGTCCTCTTCATGTTCCATTTCTTTATTATATATGAATTGACATTGCTTCTTTGGTAAGATAGCAGAGTGGTTTCCTGTTGCCTTCAACATGGTTTTGAATTCAAACAGTCCTCTTTCATTTCCATTTCTTTATTATATATGAATTGACATTGCTTCTTTGGTAAGATAGCAGAGTGGTTTCCTGTTGTCTTCAACATGGTTTTGAATTCAAGCAGTCCTCTTCACATGTTCCATTTCTTTATTATATATGAATTGACATTGCTTCTTTGGTAAGATAGCAGAGTGGTTTCCTGTTGTCTTCAACATGGTTTTTTGAATTCAGAGCAGTCCTCTTCATGTTCCATTTCTTTATTATATATGAATTGACATTGCTTCTTTGGTAAAGATAGCAGAGTGGTTTCCTGTTGTCTTCAACATGGTTTTGAATTCAATTCAGTCCTCTTCATGTTTTCATTCCTCTTCACATGTTCATTTCTTTATTATATGAATTGACATTGCTTCTTTGGTAAGATAGCTTCTTTATTAATGAATGACATTGCTTCTTTGGTAAGAGTGGTTTCCTGTTGCCTTCAACATGGTTTTGAATTCAGAGCAGTCCTCTTCACATGTTCCATTTCTTTTATTATATATGATTGACATTGCTTCTTTGGTAAGATAGCCAGGTGGTTTCCTGTTGTCTTCTTTATGGTTTTGGTCAGAGCAGTCCTCTTCATGTTCCATTTCTTTATTATATGAATTGACATTTGCTTCTTTGGTAAGATAGCAGAGTGGTTCCTGTTGCCTTCAACATGGTTTTGAATTCAGAGCATGATCCTCTTCATCATTCCATTTCTTTTATTATATATGAATCGAGCATTTATGCTTTGGTGAATGGCAGGTGGTTTCTGTTGCCCTTCAACATGGTTTTGAATTCAGAGCAGTCCTCTTCACATGTTCCATTTCTTTATTATATATATGAATTGACATTGCTTCTTTGGTAAGATAGCGAAGTGGTTTCCTGTTGCCTTCAACATGGTTTTGAATTCAAACAGTCCTCTTCATGTTCCATTTCTTTTATTATATATGAATTGACATTTGCTTCTTTGGTAAGATAGCAGAGTGTGGTTTCCTGTTGTCTTCTTATGGTTTTTGAATTCAGAGCAGTCCTCTTCATGTTCATTTTCTTTTGTATATATGAATTGACATTGCTTCTTTGTTAAGATAGCAGAGTGGTTTCCTGTTGCCTTCAACATGGTTTTGAATTCAAGATCCTCTTCATATTTCCATTTCTTTATTATATATGAATTGACATTGCTTCTTTGGTAAGATAGCAAGTGGTTTCCTGTTACCCTTCAACATGGTTTGAATTCAGAGCAGTCCTCTTCACATGTTCATTTTTATTATATATGAATTGACATTTGCTTCTTTGGTAAGATAGCAGAGTGGTTTCCTGTTGTCTTCAACATGGTTTTGAATTCAGAGCAGTCCTCTTCACATGTTCCATTTCTTTGTTATATATGAATTGACATTTGCTTCTTTGGTAAGATAGCGAAGTGGTTTCTGTTGTCTTCAGTCCTCTTCACATGTTCATTTCTTTGTTTTTTGAATTCAGATAGCAGAGTGGTTTCCTATTGCCTTCACATGGTTTTGTTCCATTTCCATTTTTATTATATATGAATTGACATTGCTTCTTTGGTAAAATAGTGGTTTCCTGTTGCCTTCAACATGGTTTGAATTGGTTTCCTGTTGTCTTCATTGACATTGGTTTTTTTAAGATGAAGTGGTTCTGTTGTCTTCAGGACAGTCCTCTTCACATGTTCCATTTCTTTATTATATATGAATTGACATTGCTTCTTTGGTAAGATAGCAGAGTGGTTTCCTGTTGTCTTCAACATGGTTTTTGAATTCAAACGATCCTCTTCATGTTCCATTTCTTTATTATATATGAATTGACATTGCTTCTTTGGTAAGATAGCAAATTGGTTTCCTGTTGTCTTCAACATGGTTTTTTTTTGAATTCAGAGCAGTCCTCTTCACATATTTCATTTCTTTATTATATATAATTGACATTGCTTCTTTGGTAAGATAGCAGAGTGGTTTCCTGTTGCCTTCAACGGTTTTTGAATTGGTCCTCTTCATATTTCCATTTCTTTATTTTTGAATTGACGTGCTTCTTTGGTAAAGAGCAGTCTGTTGTCTTCCATGTCCTCTTCCATTTCCATTTTTATTATATATGAATTGACATTGCTTCTTTGGTAAGATAGCAGAGTGGTTTCCTGTTGCCTTCAACATGGTTTTTGAATTCAAACAGTCCTCTTCATGTTCCATTTTTTTTATTATTGACATACTTCTTTGTTAAGATTGGTTTCCTTGCCTTCTTGGGTCAAACGATCCTCTTCCCACATGTTCCATTTCTTTATTATATAGAATTAATATTGGTTCTTTGGTAAGATAGTGGTTTCTGTTGCCTTCAACATGGTTTTGAATTCAGAGCAGTCCTCTTCACATGTTTCATTTCTTTATTATATATATGAATTGTTGCTTCTTTGGTAAAAGATAGCAGGTGGTTTCTGTTGCCTTCAACATGGTTTTTGAATTCAGAGCGATCCTCTTCATGTTCCATTTCTTTAATATATATGAATTGACATTGCTTCTTTGGTAAAGATAGCAGAAGTGGTTTCCTGTTGCCTTCAACATGTTCATTCTTTGTATTTGAATTGCTTCAGATAGCAGTGGTTTCCTGTTGTCTTCAACATGGTTTTGAATTCAGAGCAGTCCTCTTTTCTTTCTTTATATATAATTGACATTGCTTCTTTGGTAAGATAGCAGAGTGGTTTCCTGTTGCCTTCAACATGGTTTTGAATTCAGAGCAGTCCTCTTCATGTTCCATTTCTTTTATTATATATGAATTGACATTGCTTCTTTGGTAAAGATAGCAGAGTGGTTTCTGTTGCCTTCAACATGGTTGAATTGAGCAGTCCTCTTCCACATGTTCCATTTCTTTATTATATGAATTGACATTGCTTCTTTGGTAAACAGATAGCAGAGTGGTTTCCTGTTGCCTTCAACATGGTTTTGAATTCAGAGCAGTCCTCTTCCATGTTCCATTTTCTTTATTATATATGAATTGACATTGACAGTGGTTTCCTGTTACCTTCAACATGGTTTGAATTTTGGTATATGAATGACAGCTTCTTTGGTAAGATATGAAATTGGTTTCTATTTGTCTTCAACATGGTTTTGAATTCCAAACAGTCCTCTTCACATGTTCCCATTTTCTTTATTAGTGGTTTCCTGTTGCCTTCAACATATTGAATTGACATTGCTTCTTTGGTAAGATAGCAGAGTGGTTTCCTGTTGCCTTCAGTCCTCTTCACATGGTTTGACATTCAGGCAGTGGTTTCCTGTTGTCTTCAACATGGTTTTGTTCCATTTCATTTCTTTATTATATGAATTGACATTGCTTCTTTGGTAAGATAGTGAAGTGGTTTCCTGTTGCCCTTCAACATGGTTTCAGAGCGATCCTCTTCATGTTCCATTCTTTATTATATATGAATTGACGTGCTTCTTTGGTAAGTCAGAGTGGTTTCTGTTGCCTTCAACATGGTTTTTGGTCAGAGCAGTCCTCTTCATGTTCATTTCTTTATTATATATGAATTGACATTGCTTCTTTGGTAAAGATAGCAGTGGTTTCCTGTTGCCTTCAAACATGGTTTTGAATTCAAACAGTCCTCTTCACATGTTCCATTTTCTTTATTATATGAATTGACATTGCTTCTTTGGTAGATAGCAGAGTGGTTTCTATTTGTCTTCAACATGGTTTTTGAATTCAGAGCAGTCCTCTTCACATGTTCATTTCTTTTATTATATATGAATTAGCCATTGCTTCTTTGGTAAGATAGCAGAGTGGTTTCCTGTTGCCTTCAACATGGTTTTTGAATTCAGAGCAGTCCTCTTCATGTTCCATTTCTTTATTATATATGAATTGACATTGCTTCTTTGGTAAGATAGCAAGTGGTTTCCTATTGCCTTCAACATGGTTTTTGAATTCAGAGCAGTCCTCTTCATGTTCATTTCTTTATTATATATGAATTGACATTGCTTCTTTGGTAAGATAGCAGAGTGGTTTCTATTGCCTTCAACATGGTTTGAATTCAAGACAGTCCTCTTCACATATTTCATTTCTTTATTATATATGAATTGACATTGCTTCTTTGGTAAGATAGCAGGTGGTTTCCTGTTGTCTTCAACATGGTTTTGAATTCAGAGCAGTCCTCTTCACATGTTCCATTTCTTTATTATATATGAATTGACATTTGCTTCTTTGGTAAGATAGCAGAGTGGTTTCCTGTTGCCTTCAACATGGTTTTTGAATTCAAACAGTCCTCTTCATATTTCCATTTCTTTATTATATGTGAATTGACATTGCTTCTTTGGTAAGATAGCAGAGTGGTTTTCCTGTTGCCTTCAACATGGTTTTGAATTCAAACAGTCCTCTTCACATGTTCATTTCTTTATTATTATGAATTGACATTGCTTCTTTGGTAAAAGATAGCAGTGGTTTCCTGTTGCCTTCAACATGGTTTTTGAATTCAGACAGTCCTCTTCATGTTTCATTTCTTTTATATATGAATTGACATTGCTTCTTTGGTAAAGATAGCAGAGTGGTTTCCTGTGCCTTCAACATGGTTTGAATTCAGAGCAGTCCTCTTCATGTTCCATTTCTTTTATATATGAATTGACATTGCTTCTTTGGTAAGATAGCAGAGTGGTTTCCTGTTGCCTTCAACATGGTTTTGAATTCAGAGCAGTCCTCTTCACATGTTCCATTTCTTTATTATATATGAATTGACATTGCTTCTTTGGTAAGATAGCAGTCTTCAACATGGTTTGGGTTTCATTTCTGTTGCTTCTTTGGTAAGATAGTGGTTTCTGTTGCCTTCAACATGGTTTTGAATTCAGAGCAGTCCTCTTCACATGTTCCATTTCTTTATTATATATGAATTGACATTGCTTTGGTAAGATGTGAATTTCCTGTTGCCTTCAACATGGTTTGAATTGCTTTATTATATATGAATTGACATTGTTGCTTCTTTGGTAAGATAGCAGAGTGGTTTCCTGTTGTCTTCAACATGGTTTTGAATTCAACAGTCCTCTTCACATGTTCCATTTCTTTATTATATATGAATTGACATTGCTTCTTTGGTAAGATAGCAGAGTGGTTTCCTGTTGTCTTCAACATGGTTTTGAATTCAGAGCAGTCCTCTTCACATGTTCCATTTTTTTATTATATGAATTGACATTGCTTCTTTGGTAAGATAGCAGAGTGGTTTCCTGTTGCCTTCAACATTTTTGAATTCAGAGCAGTCCTCTTCATATTTCCATTTCTTTTTTATATGAATTGACATTGCTTCTTTGGTAAGATAGCAGAGTGGTTTCCTGTTGTCTTCAACATGGTTTTGAATTCAGAGCAGTCCTCTTCACATGTTCCATTTCTTTATTATATATGAATTGACATTGCTTCTTTGGTAAGATAGCAGAGTGGTTTCCTGTTGTCTTCAACATGGTTTTTGAATTCAGTAGTTCTTCACATGTTCCATTTCTTTATTATATATGAATTGACATTGCTTCTTTGGTAAGATAGTGATGTGGTTTCCTGTTGCCTTCAACATGGTTTTGAATTCAGACCAGTCCTCTTCACATGTTCCATTTCTTTATTATATATGAATTGACATTGCTTCTTTGGTAAGATAGCAGTGGTTTGGTTTCCTGTTTGAATTGTCTTCAACATGGTTTTGAATTCAAAGCAGTCCTCTTCACATGTTCCATTTTTTATTATATATGAATTGACATTGCTTCTTTGGTAAAGATAGCAGAGTGGTTTCCTGTTGCCTTCAACATGGTTTTGAATTCAGAGCAGTCCTCTTCACATGTTCCATTTCTTTATTATATATGAATTGACATTGCTTCTTTGGTAAGATAGCAGAGTGGTTTCCTGTTGCCTTCAACATGGTTTTGAATTCAGAGCAGTCCTCTTCACATGTTCCATTTCTTTATTTATATATGACATTGACATTGCTTCTTTGGTAAGATAGCAGAGTGGTTTTCCTGTTGTCTTCAACATGGTTTTGAATTCAGAGCAGTCCTCTTCACATGTTCCATTTCTTTATTATATATGAATTGACATTGCTTCTTTTGGTAAGATCAACATGGTTTTGAGTGGTTTCCTGTTGTCTTCAACATGGTTTTGAATTCAACAGCAGTCCTCTTCACATGTTCCATTTCTTTATTATATATGAATTGACATTGCTTCTTTGGTAAGATAGCAGAGTGGTTTCCTGTTGTCTTCAACATGGTTTTTGAATTCAGAGCAGTCCTCTTCATGTTCCATTTCTTTATTATATATGAATTGACATTGCTTCTTTTGGTAAGATAGCAAGAGTGGTTTCCTGTTGCCTTCAACATGGTTTTGAATTCAGAGCAGTCCTCTTCATGTTCCATTTCTTTTATTATATATGAATTGACATTGCTTCTTTGGTAAGATAGCAGAGTGGTTTCCTGTTGCCTTCAACATGGTTTTTTGAATTCAGAGCAGTCCTCTTCACATGTTCCATTTTCTTTATTATATATGAATTGACATTGCTTCTTTGGTAAGATAGCAGAGTGGTTTCCTGTTGCCTTCAACATGGTTTTGAATTCAGAGCAGTCCTCTTCACATGTTCCATTTCTTTATTATATATGAATTTGCTTCTTTTGACATTGCTTCTTTGGTAAGATAGCAGAGTGGTTTCCTGTTGCAAGTGGTTCCTTCAACATGGTTTTTGAATTCAAACAGTCCTCTTCACATGTTCCATTTCTTTATTATATATGAATTGACATTGCTTCTTTGGTAAGATAGCAGAGTGGGTTTCCTGTTGTCTTCAACATGGTTTTGAATTCAGAGCAGTCCTCTTCACATGTTCCATTTCTTTATTATATATGAATTGACATTGCTTCTTTGGTAAGATAGCAGTGGTTTCCTGTTGTCTTCAACATGGTTTTGAATTCAGAGCAGTCCTCTTCACATGTTCCATTTCTTTTTTATATATGAATTGACATTGCTTCTTTGGTAAGATAGCAGAGTGGTTTCCTGTTGCCTTCAACATGGTTTTGAATTCAGAGCAGTCCTCTTCACATGTTCCATTTCTTTATTATATATGAATTGACATTGCTTCTTTTTGGTAAGATAGCAGAGTGGTTTCCTGTTGTCTTCAACATGGTTTTTGAATTCAGAGCAGTCCTCTTCACATGTTCCATTTCTTTATTATATATGAATTGACATTTCTTCTTTGGTAAGATAGCAGAGTGGTTTCGTAATTTCTGTTGCCTTCAACATGGTTTTGAATTCAGAGCAGTCCTCTTCACATGTTCCATTTCTTTATTATATATGAATTGACATTGCTTCTTTGGTAAGATAGCAGAGTGGTTTCCTGTTGTCTTCAACATGGTTTTGAATTCAGAGCAGTCCTCTTCATGTTCCATTTCTTTATTATATATATATGACATTGCTTCTTTGGTAAGATAGTAGAGTGGTTTCCTGTTGTCTTCAACATGGTTTTGAATTCAGAGCAGTCCTCTTCACATGTTCCATTTCTTTATTATATATGAATTGACATTGCTTCTTTGGTAAGATAGCAGAGTGGTTTCCTGTTGTCTTCAACATGGTTTTTTGAATTCAGAGCAGTCCTCTTCACATGTTCCATTTTTTATTATATATGAATTGACATTGCTTCTTTGGTAAGATAGCAGAGTGGTTTCTGTTGTCTTCAACATGGTTTTTGAATTCAGAGCAGTCCTCTTCACATGTTCCATTTCTTTATTATATATGAATTGACATTGCTTCTTTGGTAAGATAGCAGAGTGGTTTCCTGTTGTCTTCAACATGGTTTTGAATTCAGAGCAGTCCTCTCACATGTTCCATTTCTTTATTATATATGAATTGACATTGCTTCTTTGGTAAAGATAGCAGAGTGGTTTCCTGTTGTCTTCAACATGGTTTTGAATTCAGAGCAGTCCTCTTCACATGTTCCATTTCTTTATTATATATGAATTGACATTGCTTCTTTGGTAAGATAGCAGAGTGGTTTCCTGTTGTCTTCAACATGGTTTGAATTCAGAGCAGTCCTCTTCACATGTTCCATTTTTTATTATATATGAATTGACATTGCTTCTTTGGTAAGATAGCAGAGTGGTTTCCTGTTGTCTTCAACATGGTTTTGAATTCAGAGCAGTCCTCTTCACATGTTCCATTTCTTTTATTATATATGAATTGACATTGCTTCTTTTGGTAAGATAGCAGAGTGGTTTCCTGTTGCCTTCAACATGGTTTTGAATTCAGAGCAGTCCTCTTCACATGTTCCATTTCTTTATTATATATGAATTGACATTGCTTCTTTGGTAAGATAGCAGAGTGGTTTCCTGTTGTCTTCAACATGGTTTTGAATTCAGAGCAGTCCTCCTCACATGTTCCATTTCTTTTATTATATATGAATTGACATTGCTTCTTTGGTAAGATAGCAGAGTGGTTTCCTGTTGTCTTCAACATGGTTTTGAATTCAGATTGATCCTCTTCACATGTTCCATTTCTTTTATTATATATGAATTTTGCTTCTTTGGTAAGATAGCTTCAGTGTGGTTTTCCTGTTGTCTTCAACATGGTTTTGAATTCAGAGCAGTCCTCTTCACATGTTCCATTTCTTTTTATATATGAATTGACATTGCTTCTTTGGTAAGATAGCAGAGTGGTTTCCTGTTGTCTTCAACATGGTTTTGAATTCAGAGCAGTCCTCTTCACATGTTCCATTTCTTTATTATATATGAATTGACATTGCTTCTTTGGTAAGATGGTTTCCTGTTGCCTTCAACATGGTTTTGAATTCAGAGCAGTCCTCTTCACATGTTCCATTTCTTTTTATTGAATTGACATTGCTTCTTTGGTGAAGCAGAGTGGTTTCCTGTTGTCTTCAACATGGTTTTGAATTCAGAGCAGTCCTCTTCACATGTTCCATTTCTTTATTATATGAATTGACATTGCTTCTTTGGTAAGATAGCAGAGTGGTTTCCTGTTGCCTTCAACATGGTTTTGAATTCAAGTGAGTCCTCTTCACATGTTCCATTTCTTTATTATATATGAATTGACATTGCTTCTTTGGTAAGATAGCAGTGGTTTCCTGTTGTTTTCAACATGGTTTTGAATTCAAACAAGTCCTCTTCACATGTTCATTTCATTTTTCTTCTTTGGTGATCCTCTTATGGTTGAATTGAATTCTTTGGTAAGATAGCAGTGGTTTCCTGTTGTCTTCAACATGGTTTTGAATTCAAACAGTCCTCTTCACATGTTCCATTTCTTTATTATATATGAATTGACATTGCTTCTTTGGTAAGATAGCAGAGTGGTTTCCTGTTGTCTTCAACATGGTTTTTGAATTCAGAGCAGTCCTCTTCACATGTTCCATTTCTTTATTATATATGAATTGACATTGCTTCTTTGGTAAGATAGCAGAGTGGTTTCCTGTTGTCTTCAACATGGTTTTGAATTCAGAGCAGTCCTCTTCACATGTTCCATTTCTTTATTATATATGAATTGACATTGCTTCTTTGGTAAGATAGCAGAGTGGTTTCCTGTTGTCTTCATGGTTTGAATTCAACATATTTCCATTTCTTTATTTTTGAAATTGCTTCTTTTGGTAAGAGCAGTGGTTTCCTCTTCAACATGTCCTCCATGTTTTTCTTTATTATATATGAATTGACATTGCTTCTTTGGTAAGATAGCAGAGTGGTTTCCTGTTGTCTTCAACATGGTTTTGAATTCAGAGCAGTCCTCTTCACATGTTCCATTTCTTTATTATATATGAATTGACATTGCTTCTTTGGTAAGATAGCAGAGTGGTTTCTGTTGTCTTCAACATGGTTTTGAATTCAGAGCAGTCCTCTTCATGTTCCATTTTATTATATATGAATTGACATTGTGAATTTCATTTTTTGGTAAGATAGCAGAGTGGTTTCCTGTTGCCTTCAACATGGTTTTGAATTCAGAGCAGTCCTCTTCACATGTTCCATTTCTTTATTATATATGAATTGACATTGCTTCTTTGGTAAGATAGCAGAGTGGTTTCCTGTTGTCTTCAACATGGTTTTTTGAATTCAGAGCAGTCCTCTTCACATGTTCCATTTCTTTATTATATATGAAATTGACATTGCTTCTTTGGTAAGATAGCAGAGTGGTTTCCTGTTGTCTTCAACATGGTTTGAATTCAGAGCAGTCCTCTTCACATGTTCCATTTCTTTTTATTATATATGAATTGACATTGCTTCTTTGGTAAGATAGCAGAGTGGTTTCCCTGTTGTCTTCAACATGGTTTTGAATTCAGAGCAGTCCTCTTCACATTTCCATTTTTTATTATATGAATTGACATTTCTTTGGTAAGATAGCAGAGTGGTTTCCTGTTGCCTTCAACATGGTTTTGAATTCAGAGCAGTCCTTCACATGTTCCATTTCTTTATTATATATGAATTGACATTGCTTCTTTGGTAAGATAGCAGAATTGTTGTTTCCTGGTTTTGAATTCAACATCCTCTTATTTTCCATTTCAAAGAATTGACATTCCTAAGATCACATGTTTCCATTTCTTTATTATATATGAATTGACATTGCTTCTTTGGTAAGATAGCAGAGTGGTTTCCTGTTGCCTTCAACATGGTTTTGAATTCAGAGCAGTCCTCTTCACATGTTCCATTTCTTTATTATATATGAATTGACATTGCTTCTTTGGTAAGATAGCAGAGTGGTTCCTGTTGTCTTCAACATGGTTTTTGAATTCAGAGCAGTCCTCTTCACATGTTCCATTTTCTTTATTATATATGAATTGACATTGCTTCTTTGGTAAGATAGCAGAGTGGTTTCTGTTGCCTTCAACATGGTTTTTGAATTCAGAGCAGTCCTCTTCACATGTTCCATTTCTTTATTATATATGAATTGACATTGCTTCTTTGGTAAGATAGCAGAGTGGTTCCTGTTGTCTTCAACATGGTTTTGAATTCAGAGCAGTCCTCTTCACATGTTCCATTTCTTTATTATATATGAATTGACATTGCTTCTTTGGTAAGATAGCAGAGTGGTTTCCTGTTGCCTTCAACATGGTTTTGAATTCAGAGCAGTCCTCTTCACATGTTCCATTTCTTTATTATATATGAATTGACATTGCTTCTTTGGTAAGATAGCAGAGTGGTTTCCTGTTGTCTTCAACATGGTTTTGAATTCAGAGCAGTCCTCTTCACATGTTCCATTTCTTTATTATATATGAATTGACATTGCTTCTTTGGTAAGATAGCAGAGTGGTTTCCTGTTGTCTTCAACATGGTTTTGAATTCAGAGCAGTCCTCTTCACATGTTCCATTTCTTTATTATATATGAATTGACATTGCTTCTTTGGTAAGATAGCAGAGTGGTTTCCTGTTGTCTTCAACATGGTTTTTGAATTCAGAGCAGTCCTTCATGTTCCATTCACATATTCCATTTCTTTATTATATATGAATTGACATTGTTCCATTTCTTTATTAAGATAGCAGAGTGGTTTCCTGTTGTCTTCAACATGGTTTTGAATTCAGAGCAGTCCTCTTCACATGTTCCATTTCTTTATTATATATGAATTGACATTGCTTCTTTGGTAAGATAGCAGAGTGGTTTCCTGTTGTCTTCAACATGGTTTTGAATTCAGAGCAGTCCTCTTCACATGTTCCATTTCTTTATTATATATGAATTGACATTGCTTCTTTGGTAAGATAGCAGAGTGGTTGATTCAACATGGTTTGTTGTCTTCAACATGGTTTTTGAATTGACAATTCAGAGCAGTCCTCTTCACATGTTCCATTTCTTTATTATATATGAATTGACATTGCTTCTTTGGTAAGATAGCAGAGTGGTTTCCTGTTGTCTTCAACATGGTTTTGAATTCAGAGCAGTCCTCTTCACATGTTCCATTTCTTTATTATATATGAATTGACATTGCTTTTTGGTAAGATAGCAGAGTGGTTTCCTGTTGTCTTCAACATGGTTTTTGAATTCATAGCAGTCCTCTTCACATGTTCCATTTCTTTATTATATATGAATTGACATTGCTTCTTTGGTAAGATAGCAGAGTGGTTTTCCTGGTTTCCATGGTTGTCTTCAACATGGTTTTGAATTCAGAGCAGTCCTATTGCCTTCACATGTTCCATTTTTTATTATATATGAATTGACATTGCTTCTTTGGTAAGATAGCAGAGTGGTTTCCTGTTGTCTTCAACATGGTTTTGAATTCAGAGCAGTCCTCTTCACATGTTCCATTTCTTTATTATATATGAATTGACATTGCTTCTTTGGTAAGATAGCAGAGTGGTTTCCTGTTGTCTTCAACATGGTTTTTGAATTCAGAACAGTCCTCTTCACATGTTCCATTTCTTTTATTATATATGAATTGACATTGCTTCTTTGGTAAGATAGCAGAGTGGTTTCCTGTTGTCTTCAACATGGTTTTTGAATTCAGAGCAGTCCTCTTCACATGTTCCATTTCTTTTATATATGAATTGACATTGCTTCTTTGGTAAGATAGCAGATGGTTTCTGTTGTCTTCAACATGGTTTTGAATTCAGAGCAGTCCTCTTCACATTCCATTTCTTTATTATATATGAATTGACATTGCTTCTTTGGTAAGATAGCAGAGTGGTTTCCTGTTGTCTTCAACATGGTTTGAATTCAGAGCAGTCCTCTTCACATGTTCCATTTCTTTATTATATATGAATTGACAGCAGTCCTGTTGTCTTCAACATGGTTCCATTCAGAGCAGTCCTCTTCACATGTTCCATTTCTTTATTATATATGAATTGACATTGCTTCTTTGGTAAGATAGCAGAGTGGTTTCCTGTTGTCTTCAACATGGTTTTGAATTCAGAGCAGTCCTCTTCACATGTTCCATTTTCTTTATTATATATGAATTGACATTGCTTCTTTGGTAAGATAGCAGAGTGGGTTTCTTCCTGTTGTCTTCAACATGGTTTTGAATTCAGAGCAGTCCTCTTCACATGTTCCATTTTATATATGAATATGACATTGATACAGAGTGGTTTCCTTTGTCTTTAGAGCAGTCCTCTTTGGTAGATAGCAGAGTGGTTTCCTGTTGTCTTCAACATGGTTTTGAATTCAGAGCAGTCCTTCACATGTTCCATTTCTTTATTATATATGAATTGACATTGCTTCTTTGGTAAGATAGCAGAGTGGTTTCCTGTTGTCTTCAACATGGTTTTGAATTCAGAGCAGTCCTCTTCACATGTTCCATTTCTTTATTATATATGAATTGACATTGCTTCTTTGGTAAGATAGCAGAGTGGTTTCCTGTTGTCTTCAACATGGTTTTCAATTCAGAGCAGTCCTCTTCACATGTTCCATTTCTTTATTATATATGAATTGACATTGCTTCTTTGGTAAGATAGCAGAGTGGTTTCCTGTTGTCTTCAACATGGTTTTTGAATTCAGAGCAGTCCTCTTCACATGTTCCATTTCTTTATTATATATGAATTGACATTGCTTCTTTGGTAAGATAGCAGAGTGGTTTCCTGTTGTCTTCAACATGGTTTTGAATTCAGAGCAGTCCTCTTCACATGTTCCATTTCTTTATTATATATGAATTGACATTGCTTCTTTGGTAAGATAGCAGAGTGGTTTCCTGTTGTCTTCAACATGGTTTTGAATTCAGAGCAGTCCTTCACATGTTCCATTTCTTTATTATATATGAATTGACATTGCTTCTTTGGTAAGATAGCAGAGTGGTTTCCTGTTGTCTTCAACATGGTTTTGAATTCAGAGCAGTCCTCTTCACATGTTCCATTTCCATTTCTTTATTATATATGAATTGACATTGCTTCTTTGGTAAGATAGCAGAGTGGTTTCTGTTGTCTTCAACATGGTTTTGAATTCAGAGCAGTCTCTTCACATGTTCCATTTCTTTATTATATATGAATTGACATTGCTTCTTTGGTAAGATAGCAGAGTGGTTTCTGTTGTCTTCAACATGGTTTTGAATTCAGAGCAGTCCTCTTCACATGTTCCATTTCTTTATTATATATGAATTGACATTGCTTCTTTGGTAAGATAGCAGAGTGGTTTCCTGTTCCATTTCAACATGGTTTTGAATTCAGAGCAGTCTGTTCTCTTCACATGTTCCATTTCCATTTATTATATATGAATTGACATTGCTTCTTTGGTAAGATAGCAGAGTGGTTTCCTGTTGTCTTCAACATGGTTTTGAATTCAGAGCAGTCCTCTTCACATGTTCCATTTCTTTATTATATATGAATTGACATTGCTTCTTTGGTAAGATAGCAGAGTGGTTTCTTCAACATGGTTTTGAATTGTCCTCTTCAACATGTTCCATTTTTGAATTCAGAGCAGTCCTGTTGTCTTCAACATGTTCCAGTTTCATGTTCCATTTATTATATATGAATTGACATTGCTTCTTTTGGTAAGATAGCAGAGTGGTTTCCTGTTGTCTTCAACATGGTTTTGAATTCAGAGCAGTCCTCTTCACATGTTCCATTTCTTTATTATATATGAATTGACATTGCTTCTTTGGTAAGATAGCAGAGTGGTTTCCTGTTGTCTTCAACATGGTTTTGAATTCAGAGCAGTCCTCTTCACATGTTCCATTTCTTTTTATATGAATTGACATTGCTTCTTTGGTAAGATAGCAGAGTGGTTTCCTGTTGTCTTCAACATGGTTTTGAATTCAGAGCAGTCCTCTTCACATGTTCCATTTCTTTATTATATATGAATTGACATTGCTTCTTTTGGTAAGATAGCAGAGTGGTTTAAGATTAGCAGTCCTCTTCACATTTCCATTTTGCCTTCAATGAATTGGCTTTTTGGTAAGATAGCAGAGTGGTTTCCTGTTCTTCAACATGGTTTTGAATTCAGAGCAGTCCTTCACCATTTCTTTATTATATATGAATTGACATTGCTTCTTTGGTAAGATAGCAGAGTGGTTTCCTGTTGTCTTCAACATGGTTTTCAATTCAGAGCAGTTCTCCTCACATGTTCATAGCTCATTCAAAAGCCCTAGAAAAGTTAGGCACAGGGAACGATTTTTCTTGAGCTCAAATTCAGGGTTGCCAGATTACATGAAGTTAAAAATATATATTAATATATTATACTATCCATTATTGTTGCTTTCATGGTTCAAGGGGAATCAAAATTGTAGTGCACATTTTATTATACACTAGCATAAAAGCCGTCCTGTTGGATGGCATAAGCTAGCTCCTGTGGAGGACTCTTGGTTCGGCCATCATCACAATAGTTAGAAAGGAGTAGATGTGATAGGCATCACTAAACTACAGAAGAACTCAAAATTGATCACTGCATTTAAGTATTGAATTAAAGTTTAATCTTACCTTTTAAATGTTCAATGATAATTCATCTGCTGCCAATTAATTTAAAGACGATTTGATGTACGTAGATCCTTATTTTCCATACAAACAATTATTTTTATTTTATGGGTGACAGAACTAGGGACAATTTATAGGATAAAATTCATATAGTGTAAAGATGGGTAAAATCTATATTAGGGAATATAGAATATTTTTTCCACTCTTTTTGGACAGATCTCAGTGAGTTTGTGATTGGTTACTTAATAAGAAAGATGCCATCGTGGATGAGAAAAATTGAGAACTGGTGACCAGTGTACATGGATTGAGCTGCGTACAGCTGAGTGCCCTGCACTCACTATTGCATGAGTGCAGAAAATGCACTTGCAGGATCAAAGTGACTGCACCCGCAAGCTTGCAATTGACTGGCTAGTATATATATATATATATATATATATATATATATATATGACAAAAACTTTAGAACCACCTTCCATAAAAAAACAAGCAACTTAAACACACGTCTGTTTAACTACATATATGTAATATAAAATCTCTTGTGAATAATTTGATAGAGTACATTTAATATCTTCTACACAAAATATTTCTTAGTGAACTTGAAAACATGCACTAAATAACAATGATTTCTCTAACCACATAGTCAATAAATTAAACTAATCTAAGGAAAATAAAAAGCAGTTATATGAATAAAAGTAACAGGAAATATACTGTCAAACTATTCTATATAATTCAGCTACACAGTAACTGGATGAAGAAATTATAATGAACCTAATACATAGATACATATCACTAAATAAAAAAAAATAAACAAATTAAACTAA
Source organism: Acanthosepion pharaonis (assembly GCA_903632075.3). Taxonomy (NCBI): domain Eukaryota; kingdom Metazoa; phylum Mollusca; class Cephalopoda; order Sepiida; family Sepiidae; genus Acanthosepion; species Acanthosepion pharaonis. The sequence goes on from CAHIKZ030004540.1 coordinate 489,947, forward strand.
TCATTATCCAAGATGATTATCACCAGTGACACAGACCTCCCACCCACCCAACAAAAAAAAAGAATTTCTACAAACTAATGTCTATGAATAAGCTTACTCACTTGGAGTATTCTTTTCTAATCATAATAATTTAAACAACAGATACATTGGTTTCACAACCACTACATTATCACACAGTTTAATGTGCCATTTATCTTATAATAACTCAATTAAAATACATATTATTTTCACAATGGAAAAACATATATATGAACTGGAAGGGGAGTTTAATCATTGAATGCATTGAAAAGGTGAGTTTACTACAGAAGTGGATTAAAAAGGGGAATTTATTATAGGAGTATACTGGAAAACAGAGTTTACATTATGAATACATAGGAAAATGGGAGATTACTATGGAAATGCTTCAAGAAGGATGTTTACAATATGAATGCATACAATAGGAATGCATAGAGAAAGTGGAGTTTACAACAAGAATGCATTAGAAACAACATTATTAGATTGGACTACTTTTGAAAGGCTTGCATTACTAAATTTAGAATCTCACTACTTGCAAATATGGGGCTAGTTTTGAATAAACTAAGCTAATTTGGCTTATCAATGAGAAAATAGTCAATTCAAAGTTTACTAGTGTTAACATTTTCATGTCATCCTGATTTGCAACTTCAATATGGCAACACTGGAGAGAAGAAAAAAACAATTGTTTGTAGGTCGACTCAGAAATGAAAAGAACAAGTTTATCAGCTGATCAGAAAAAATACTTAATGATCTTTGAACGTTTTTATCAGATAACATAATTCCAAATATCATAATCCTTAGTAATTTAAATAAATATTGTTTATCAATTTACTAAAATTTATCTCCATGCTTAACCTAAATCTTAAGATTTTATTTTTGCTGATGGATCTATGACCTTTGGTGTTAGATTTTTATAGCCAAGTGTTTCAAAAGTATTTTCTTCTTTTAAAATGAATTTTATGACCACATCAAAAGATTATTTTTGATCCCATTATATTATTATTACCTATTAAAGTATTTAAGGTATTAACTATTAAGGTATTTACTATTTGTTTAAAGCCTTGCTTCAAAGTTAATTTAATGTACACATCGAAAGACTATATTATATATTTAAGGTATTTACCATTTGTTTAAAGCCTTGCTTCAAAGTTGATTTCATGTCTATATCAGAAGACTATTTTTGACCCTGTCATATTAGAATATTAGACACAAAAATGCATGTGAATATTTAACAGAAAAAGTTCTTAGCCCAGTTTCAATATGTTTTGTTAGGAGTATATAAAACTTTTATTTAATCACTATACATTACTTAAAAAAAATTATATTTTATATATGCTTTAAATGCTGTGTAAATTTTATCTTTTTTTGTTAATTTTGTTTTTTGTTATGGCAAGAATGTGTTATGGTTGGGGGAAACACCTAACTCTTCCAGCAACTAGGCAGAGAGGGAAAAGAGACTGTGGTAACAAAATTGACACTCCTTCGGAAACCACAGAAAATTTTGGAACAAAGTGCCCACAGGATCAACTTCACAAGACACCATGTCTGGCTAACTACTGACTGAGTTTTCCTATTGCTTTTATTAGCATGAGGCATCTTACAAAAACCCAGATCTTGACTAGTTGCAGAGAGGTCTGTATCTAGACATGCCAAGCTGTTCCGCTACTAAGGAAAACTCAGATGTAACTGGTCTTGACAAACATGTACACATGTGATCCAGGGCCTCCTTTGCATTTGTACCGACATGCATTCACCACATATTGGTACTCACTCACTAGGGATATCATATCTTATTAATAATTTTCAATAACTAGACGTTTTCATTCTGTCTAAAATGGATTAATTAATAAAATATGTTCTGATAATGTCTGTGCTATAATTCAAATCTGTCTAATTTGTTTGCTTTATCAAATTTTAATTTATACAGATTTTAAAATATTTTATTTCCAAACAGTACATTATATTTAGTTTCATTAAATGCTCCCCTCTTTACTCTGCTTTTGATCAAATCAGTCTTTTTCTTTCTTCACATTGTTCCATCAAATGTCTTCCTTCCTTGCTATTCAGTTGAGCAGATGAAATTCTTTCTTTCTCCATCTTGCTTAATCAAATTCTTCACTAACTGAATATTCAGTTAATCAGATAAAATCTTATCACCACATTGTTCTATAAGTGCACTGTAACCTTACTGTTCAGGTGATTAGGTATTCAGGACTTTTTACATCACCTACTATTCTCTGAAATGTTAGTTTTCTATTTAGTTGATTAACAAAGCCTTTTTCCTTCACCATATTACACTCTTAAATATTACATAACCTTCTATTCAGTTGATCAGAACAAAGTCTTTTTCCTTTAACCATATTACATTCTTAGATGTTATATAACATTTTATTCAGTTGAACAGATTAAAGCCTTTTTCTTTTGCCATATTAATCTCTCAAATGTTATATTGCATTCTATTCAGTTGATCAGATGAAAGCCTGTTAGAGTAAAATGTGGATACAGTTGTCTCCCTTCCTAAAGAACTCTCTAAAAAAAGGGATAATTTTATACTTCATTTATTTTTTCTGTTGTATATTCAGTTAGTAAATAAACATGTTACATTGTAGATCTCACCTATCCTATATATTTTTTGCATTATAATATGTTGACTAATCACTGTAACCCAACAAGTTGTGGGTGCAACTCAATAAAGCCTTTCCATTTTTTTCCATTTCTTAATACTTTGCTTAGCTTTTGGAATGTATTTTTTGCTATTGTAATGCACTTTCAGATTTCAGTGTCACACTTTCTGTTGTCTGTTAAAACAATTCTCAGATATTTAAATCTTTGTACTCGCTTGATTCTGGTGTCTCCAATTTGTAATTGTTGTCTGTCCCTTTTGCTGACAACCATCTTGCAATTCATGGTTAGTCCTTTCTTCTCACTTTTCTTTACTACCTTTTGTAGTTCCCTTCCTATGTCTGCTATCCTATCAACACTGTGTCATCTGCAAATCTTACGTTGTTAAGATTGTGGAAGTCAGTAATGAATCCTGAGAGGACTTTTAATTCTCTTAGATTCACCTCACTGAGTAGGTTGATGTTATTATTCTGTGCTAATAGGAATATATATTTGCCAAACAAGGCGGATAAAATAAGTTTTATTGTACAAAACCAGTACAATAAGAATAAAGGTAACAGTTATGCACAAGGTCGTCACAAGTCAATCCAGTACTGAGTGCTGCTAGAAGGTCGGTAGTTCTCATGTAAGTTTGAGTCACACTTAACAGATCCCAGCTAGTCTCTGTAGTCTGTTGACTTACAGATACTTATAGGCAGTTACTACCTATAGTGTAGTCACTCATGGGGGTGATAGGTTATTCCATTACATCAGTTAAATAATTGGGTGAGAAGACACGTCCTCTCTATTTTTTGAATATTTTCTGAATTCATTTTTCATCTGTATTTAGGCGGTTTGCTTACATATAGGTGATGGATCATTCCAGTATCTTTCCTAAATATGTAAAAGTTACTTAGCAGTTCCAATAGTTCTTTGTAACATACTTTAGCAAATGCTTTTGTATAACTGATTCCCAAGATGGTGTTTTCTCGATTGCTACAATCTTAACCTATTCAAGTTGAGGATTAACACTTATCTTCCTCACATATTGGCCTAAACCATGTCTCTTACATTAGACCCTCTACTATGTGTGGCTCCCGGGCCTTTCACTATGAAAAAAAAAAAAAACAAAGAATGCTCAGTCCTAATTTATATCAATAGTCCAGGGTTTTTCAACCAGTTGGGAATTTCCCCCTACTGGAGAATTTCAAGGTTTCAATGGGAGAATTAAGGCCACAGATTTGTAGATTCACAATATTAACTTTCTAACTCCCCAAGCCGGCAATGTACATCGGTCCGTGCAACTGAGAGGTCATGCTGGGTTTTTTGTTCCACAAATTCTTGTGCTTTTTTTTTGGCCACTGCAAAAATAATCCATGTAAATTTATATGTACTAATAGGGAAAAGAATGAAGATTTCAAATAATATATGCATATTATTTGGAATGCACCTTCTGAGTCGGACAATCTTGGAAAGTGTGTGTGTGGGGGGGAGAGGGGGGTCCTGACTTATGGAGAAAGGGTGCTTCGGACAAGAAATAGGTTGAGAACCACTGTAATAGGCTAATAAATTCAAAGGGAGATAATATCTTTGTGATATTTTGCTAAATAACACTAACTCCAGACAGAGTAGCTTCCCTTAGATTTGTCTTTTTTTTTTTTTTTGGGAGATGACCAAAGCAAAGGACTGTTTTTATTCCGATATTCAAAGCAATGGAAATAAAAAGAGAAAGTTCAATTGGACATTACACGTTTTTCATATGTAAAAGAAATGACGACATATTCTTTTTTGTATGTTAAACTAACATAAACTCATTGTAAAACTTCCTTCCTAATTTTCTTCCTGATTATCAATGCATTTCTGTAGTAAATCATTTGTAATGAATTTACATTCTATATATAATTGCCTTCTTCTCTCAGTACTGCTTGCATTAATTCCTGACCAATAACAATCCCTTTCTTCCTAATTTTCAATGCATTCCTATAGTAAATAATTAGTAATGAATTTACATTCTACATATAATAGCCCTCTTCTCTCAGGAACTGCTTGCATTAATTCCTGACCACTGACAATCCCTTTCTTTCTGATTTTCAATGCATTCCTATAGTAAATCATTAGTAATGAATTTACATTCTACATATAATAGCCCTCTTCTCTCAGTACTGCTTGCATTAATTCCTGACCACTGACAATCCCTTTCTTTCTGATTTTCAATGCATTCCTATAGTAAATCATTTGTAATGAATTTACATTCTACATATAATAGCCCTCTTCTATCAGTAATGCATACATTAATTCCTGACCACTGACAATACCTTTCTTCCTAATTGGACCTTGCTGGGCTGTGATATTCTCTGTGGCCAAGTAGTCTAAAGCATGTCAGATCAAGTGGTGGTTTCTTCTACAACAAGGGATGCAGTTTCAAACCCTGCCAGAGAGCACATTTTCTTTAATAAGTTTTCTTGAGTATGCAGATCGATAGACATAACACACACTGTTTAAAACAAAATAAAAATCAAGATGTCTATTTCAAACACCGATATTCACTATTAAAGATAGAGTTTGAAGTAATAAAAATATTATATTAAAAGCATATTCATTAATATTTGTTTTTTTTTAATCATTTCACCCCAAGCAAGGCAGGAATGCCACGAGTACACAAGGAGTTACAGAGAGTGAAAGTGAGAGAAAAGTATGGGTATAGGGAGGAATTAAGGAGAGGATGAAAGATAAACAGTGTTCAAGATAGCAAAAGATGGTGATTGATGTTGCATTTAAATTTTTGAAGATTGTATTTATCAAGGAAGCAAGTAAACAGAAGGGAGTTCCACAGGTGAAAAGAAACTGTTGGAGTTGAAGTGGCGGTTGCATTTAACTATTTCAACAGTACATGGGTGGGACCTAGATAACAATCTAGTAAAATGTTTAAATTCATGGAGCCTGGGCACCAGGTAAAAAAGCTTGTCAGAGCAGTTGCCATGAAAATATTTATAGAAAAGACAGAGGGAAGTCACACCAAGTCTGTGAGAAAGTGACTGAGGTCAAGATGCCAAGTCAGGATCGATTACATTGCAGATCCTTCTCCAGATTTTGTGAAGGACCTCGAAATGAGTAACAGGAGAACCTGACCAGATATGGCAACAGTATTCAATGCACAGATGAATGGTAGATTTGTAAATGTGCAAGAAGGAGAAAAACCTTCTGGCATGAAACAAATTTCCTTGAAGTAGATGCAGCTATTGATTCAATCTAGTCCTTCCATTTCAAATCAGCTGAAAATGTGTGACCAAGTAGGTACAATGAGATGCTCTCCAGGACTCAAGCAGGAACCATGCCAATGGTAGTCTGGGAAATCTCTCTATGGTTGTTAAATGAGAGCAGTTTAGTTTTGGAGGCCTTAAAATTTCCTGCCCCAGTTAACTACTGATTAGCAGTCCTTTTCAAGAGCAGCAGCCAGGTTAACTTTGCCAGCTCTGACAGATTTGCTATTGAGTCATCTGCATAAATGCTTACTTGGAAACTAATGACATCAGGAAAATCATTGATGAAGATCAGAAACAGCATTGGACCCAGGATAGAGCCTTGGGGTACATCCACATTCATGTGAAAGGATCTGGGAGTGAGCCTGTTCAGAACAACATTCATTTCACTATTTGATAGGAGTGAATCATCCTGTCATACTGTAGCCCTGAAGCTTATGTAGAAGACCAGCATGCTAAACCCTGTCAAATGCCTTTGAGATATCTAGGGTCACAGCTTGGGCTTCACCATTATTATTAAGAACTTGTTGTACATATTCAGTGATGGCCATAAGCATGTCAGTGGTAGACCAGGCAAAATGGAAGCCATATTGTTTGTCAGAGAGTAGGTTGTGAGAGGTAAGATGCTTAACCACCTCAGCATTGATTAAAGTCTCGAATACTTTGCCGGTAAATGTTGTTTAATACTGTTTATTATAAACAGAGCATTTACTTAAATATTTGTATCTATAAAAAGAATGTATAAACATAAAAATGTCTTAAAATATATATATATATATATCGGAATGGGTAGGATGAAAAAAGTACATACATGCACAAATATTTGCACAAACATAAGTATATTTATTCCTCAGGAGTTATAAATACAAGTGCTCAATGTTATGAAACAGAGCTATTAGTATATATTAGTGACTATACATAATATCCAACATTGATAACATGACACAGAGTTTCATGCATTTAATGCAATCTTCATATATGGAGATTCTGACCATTATTGTGCTCTCATGATGATGATTCAAAATTGTCTATGATAAATATAGAATTAGCCATTAATAACTTATATTGTTCAAATTCATAAGTTTGAAATTCAAAGAATTAAAAAATAATAAATAAAAAAATTTATCTCAATTTAAATTTGGTTTCAAAAGTAAACAAAATATCAAGGGGGGTAACTCTCGTTATTTTTAGCTTAAACTGTCCAAGTTATGCCTGTTAACATAAACTTGAACAGATTAGAAATATAACATAAAGATGCAAAAATAAATAAATAATATGTTGGGACTATATATCTAATGTACTTATAACAGTGAAATTATATATACACACATTATAAATTAATCAAGTACAGTAATATTGCATTGTGTGTGTGTATATGTATATAAGGGAAGTTATTGATAACGGGTTCTGAGAATATTAAAAGTTGTTTCATATTATATTAATATTTGTAAAATCCATTTTGCAATCACTTTTACTTGGGGGTCAATTTTTTTAGCAGGTGCTTGGATTTATGGATATATGTAGACATTAATTTGGTCCTCATGTTCAGAAAGTTAGGATTATTTAAGTGTTTTAATATAATAAGCTTCTCCAACAAACACAAGTTCCATCTGTCTCCCTTTCCATTGTTTGTACACACAATTTTGAATCATCATCACAAGAACGTGATAGATAATGGTCAGAATCTCCACACCCGAAGATTGCATTAACTGCATGAAACTTTGAGTTGTGTTATTGATGTTGGATATCATGTATATTCACTAATGTGTGTGTGTGTGTGTGTGTGTGTGTGCAGATATATAGGAAAATAGGAAAGAACTGTTAGGTTAATAATCCAAAGTTCTTTTGAATTTTTGTTTTTATTCTAAAAAAAAACAGTGCTCAATACACAAGTAGAGCCTAAATTATAATTATTTTTTTAAAAATATGATTCCATCGCTACATAAGAGTTCTCATGTTTCAAAAACAAAAGCTAAGAACTTTAATTTAATTATAGAAATTAAATTGAATTAAAGTATCCAACCCTGTTTCATCCTCAAGCAAATTTTATATATATATATATATATATATATATATATGTATAACATATTACACATTGAGTGATGGTGCTAATAAAATAGTGCTCGATGTATAATAACAGAGCTATGATTTATATTAATAATAAATATACATTTTATTTTACTTACAGTAGCACAACTCTGAGTTTCATGCTCAATACAATCATCAGGTGCAGATTAAAAATTGACTGTTGCATAATTTAAATAGTGATATTTATACTGTACTATAATTATAGTGGATCAGTACATTTTATTTTTGGAGAATGGGTTAAAATAATAAATAAATAATATAAAATAATAATATATACACATACACACACTTACAAACCTCCAAATACAAAAAATATCACTATAATTAAAATACATATATGCACATCTAATATGTAGCTTTTAAATATAATACAAATGTACACAAAAAATAAAATATAAAATATGAAAATAAAATATTCACATATATGAATATACAAGGGGCTGCAAAAGTAGGTATACAGTAAGTATTATACAAGTATCAGGTATTACCAGTATTACAATCGTGGTTTTAGTATTCATTTAATGCTAAAATTCTTCTTTTTTTTTTTAAGTGTTTCATCCCAAGCAAGGCATGAAGCCACTAGCATGCAAGGGGTTACAGAGAGTTGAAGCAAGAGCAAATAGGTGTGATAGAGGAAAGGATGAAGGGAAGGATAGGGGATAGATCAAGGCATCTGCAGACATCAATTGACATTACATTTGAATAGTTGGAGATTATAGCTATCAGGGAAACAGGAAAAGGGGAGGGAGTTCCACAGGCGAGAAGTGCGAGTCATGAAGCTATTGGAGTAGAAGAGACAGCTACATTTAACAGTTTTGACAGTGAAAAGGTGAGAGTGAGATGCCAAACTAGTTGAACGCTTAAATTCATGAAGTCTGGGAACCAGCAAAAGCAGCTCATTGGAGCAGTTACCATGAAAGTATTTGTAAAAAAGACAGAGGGAGGTGGCAGCACACCTGTGAGAGTGCAACTGAAGATGAGATGCCAGATCAGGGCTGATTACATAATTCATTAAAAATCATTTTTATTTTCATAATTTTTATTATAATACATTTATTATAATTTTTATTTTTTAATAAATAATAATAAAATTGTTTTGCAGGTAAAGAGGCATGAGTGAATGATGCAGGCAAACAGTTTGAACATTTGAGGGATTGGTATGTTTATTGTTGATATGTTTCTATAATCAATGCAATACATTTTCTGTGCATGTGCCAAGTTTTCATTACTGTAATTGTTTTTGGCAAATTTTTTTTTTCACATGATTTTTTGTGACAGTTTTTTTGTATGATAACAATTTTCCTAACTTGGAAATAAATATGGGAATAATCAAAATTAATTGTGAAATCCAGCAAAATAAAAATAATTGTTTGTACAGAAAGTAAGGACTTATGTACATCAAACTGTCTTTAAATTAATTGGTGGCAGACAGAATTATCGCTGAACTTTTAAAAGCTAAGCTTAAATATTAGTGCAATACTTAAATGCAGTAATCAATTTTGAGGCCTTCTGTAGTTTGTTGCCTATCGCAACTACTCCTCCTTACCTATTGTGGTGAAGGCCCGATTAGAGCCCTCCACAGGAGTTAGCTTAAATGCTGTCCATTAGGGTGGTTTTAATCTAGTATATATATATATATATATATATATATATATATATATATATATATATATATATATATATATATATATATATATATAACTAGCCAAAGTACCTGGTATTGTCTGGATGTATATGGCTGCAATTGTATAACTGCACCTCCTCCTCCCTGTATAACTGCATCCCCTGTATGCCCACACCCCATGTATACCTGCACCCCCTGTCTAGAAATGTCTGCCTGCATTCTCACTTGCATGTATCATCCCCATTGGTATACTAAGCTATTCCCCTATCCCTGATCTTTTTTACGTTATGTCCTTTGCAAGTGCTTGATTGTTTGTAATAAAAGAAATTCCATTGATAAAACCTTCTTGTGCAGTTGTTGTTTAGGGTTAAATTGTTTCAATGTTTTAGATATTCAGTAAATTTCCTATGACCATAATAACTTTCAAATAGTATGGCATTGTTCACAAATCTAATAATCAAACAAAACAGGTGTGAAGCATCATAGCTTGATTCAAATACAAGTGCAAATGCATGAACAACCCCCTCCCTCTTCACATGTTTACTGTAAAGCTGGAATTAGTAAGAGGTTCTTCAGGAATTTTTCCCTTTTAACACTTCAATAATCCTTCTCAAACAATCTTTGCATCAAAGGTTGTTCGAATGCCAATTTAGGATGGAATCATATGAATAAACTATTGGCTAAATGGCAAAAGCTGATTTTGGACCTAGTTTGTTGCAGATTTTGTTCACTTAACTGAAATAATCTAAACCAAATATTGACGCAGAAGAATTTGCATGTCATATGTAATTTACATGGCAAATTTAGAAAGCATCAGATGAAAAAGCAATGAGTTATGGCTGAAAAACAAGTTTTTTGAACATCTTTTCATGTTTTTTGTTTTATGCAGGGAAGCAAGTAGGATTAAAACCACATTATCTTATTTTTTGCATGATGATAAATTTTTGGCAAAATGTTTGAAAAACTCAGATAAAAAATGAGGAAGTTATTCAAGTTTATATTTAAGTAGTACGAAAAACCCAATTATTTCACAGATTTTTGTGTGAAGCCTGTGTCTCAGTAAAACAATCAAGCACTCTACATAAACCTCATAACATGAGCTATGTTTTGCATTAAGTGCAAAGAATATCAGCTCATCCAGTAAAAACTTTGTTCGCATTTAACTTTGTCTTGATTTTTGTAAAAAGTTGGACCCACATTCAGTTTTATCAATTTTTCTGCCAAGCCTCGGGGAGGAATAGGGATGGAGATTGAAAAGTTGGTCTTGACCTTTGTTATTTAATTTGCAATATATTCGTGCAATTTCCTTGAAATTGGTTGAGAAATGTGGATGTTCCTACATAGCACACAGACACACAGACACCTGTTTTATAGATATTGAGTGCTGGTACTAATAATACAGGGTGTTTCAAAAAATTCGATATCCTTTGAGATGTAAATATCACAGAAAGTACATGATTAAGGCAAATGAAATTTAAAAGTATTAATGTTGAAGATCATAAGATTTATTCTTCCAAATCTGAATGAGAAATTCAAAAGCATGTGGATTATGTGAACACACAAAACGCCTTTTCTCTTCTAGTAAATAGCATTTTTATGCCTGTAAAGAAAAAGATTAAAGAACATAAAAATACAGATAAGAAAAACACAACGACATAAAAACATAAAACAAACATTAAACATAAAGATGCTATTAAAATTTGAAGTCATTTGAAGGAGATCTAACAAAGTTATTAGATTGCGAAATGATATCAAATTTTTTGAAACACCCTGTATAATACAGTATAAATATCAATATTTAAATTATGCAGCAATCAGTTTTCAATCAGTACCAGATGATTGCGTTGCGCATGAAACTCACACTTGTACTACCAGTGAGGAAAAAAAATCTATATTTATCCTTAATATAAATATGATATTTTAGTACTAACAAGCTAAAGGGACTTCCTGCAGATTGGTATGTCAAGCTGTTGTTTTTCTAAGTACTAAATCATGATCCAAGTCAGTTGCTTTAAGAGGTCAAGCTTCACTTCTCAAATAGCCAAGAAATATTGATAATAAAATAAAATAGTAAACAAAAAATGCTAGCATGAGTAATCTCGCCACATTCTATTTAGCAGCAAGAAATGATAACAAATTTCAGTAGATAAATTTTCCAGAGATCATGGAAATACCAGAAACACACTTGGTGCATCTTTGAGTAATTCTTTCAATATACTTTAGCTAATTTAAAAAGAAAAAAATATTGACATTTTTCTTTTACACTTAAATTAAAAATTTTATGATAATTGTGCTTGTCTCTCCCTTTGTTAGTTTGCACGATCCTTAGGCCCTGTCAGTACCTCATAAATAATGGACTATTTCGTCTTGATTGCATGGAAAGAGGGAAAAAGAGACTGCTTGGTTTCAGTGAGAAAATGAAAGAAAGAAAGAAAGAAAGAAAGAATAATTTCATTACTAATTACAGAATATCCTATTATAATTGTGCTTATCTCTCCCTTTGTTAGTTTGCACAACCCTTAAGACCTGCCAATACCCCATAAATAATGAACTATTCTGTTTTGATCATATGGAAAGAGTGAAAAAGACACTACTTGGTTTCATTGAAAGAAAAAATAATTTAATTACTTATTACAGAATATCCTATTATAATTGTGCTTATCTCTCCCTTTCTTAGTTTGCACGACCCTTAAGACCAGCCAATACCCTATAAATAATGAACTATTCCATTTTGATTGCATTGGTTTCAGTGAGAAAATGAAAGAAAGAAAGAAAGAATAATTTAATTATTTATTACAGAATATCCTATTATAATTGTGCTTATCTCTCCTTTCATTAGTTTGCACAACCCTTAAGATCTGCCAATACCCCATAAATAATGAACTATTCCGTTTTGATCATATGGAAAGAGTGGAAAAGACACTACTCGGTTTCAATGAAAGAAAGATAAAAGGGAAGATAGAAATAGAGAGAAAATATCAGATTAATCTAATAATAAGAACAGATACTAAACTTTGATCTTATTATTTATTGGCATAATTACATCAATTAGGCATAAAGTTGGGAAAAAATGGGGCTGGAGAAAGAGCTTCTATCTTGATTGTATGGAAAGAGTGGAAAAGACACTACTTGGTTTCATTGAAAGAAAGAAAGAAGGGAATATAGAAATGGAGAGAAAATATCAGATTAATTTAATAATGAAAACAGATACTAAACTTTGATCTTAATATTTATTGATGTAATTACACCAATTCATCACGCAGTTGGGAAAAATGTGGGTCTAAGGAAAGGGCGTATCATGCAAAGTCTAGTACTAAAAAATTAAACTATTCTCAAATTAATCCCATACACACAAACAATATTCCTTCTGTCTGTCTCTTTCATCTGTTGACTGCCACTCTGTACTAACTGCTGATTATCATTTGCACTTTGATCTTAGCCAAAAGGCCAAAAAGTAATGGCAATCATGATAAAAGCACCATTTTATTTTGTTGTCAATTCTCAAGAACAAAAAATGCATAAATTCACTTCATCATGTGTCTAGATAACTAGTGTCCAGGTGTTAAGTTGGCCTGACAAAATCCTTTGTGGGCGAGATGTAGCCAATTCATGTCTTGAAGCAACTGACTTAGATCATGTTACAATGAGTAGAAAAACAACAGTTTGCCTAGTAAAAGACAAAAAGTTTTCTTCTTTCTTCTCTCCTCAGCTATGGGTTAAACAGCAAGGTACACTGGGTTCTTTAGCCTTGTGTGGCAGCCAGTCAAGCAGAAGAACAAATCTGAATTCAAAACTGGAAAAGGAAATGGGAAACTTTTGTCTATTACTGGTCAATCTGTTGTTATTCTGTCCATTGAATCATGATCCGACTCAGTTGCTTTAAGAAAGGGATTGGTAACCCCCTGGCTACATCTAGCCCATGAAGGATTTTGCCTGACCAACTTAACACCTGGATGCCAGTTAGCTAATTAATTTGTGGAGCAAGTGACAGAATCAACTTACAACAAGACAAATTTTTTAAATCAAAATTTAATTTTGAATCCACTGTTGATTTCTACAAGAAATATGTTTTGCCAAGCAGAAAATATAAAAGACTGTTGAATAATGCAAAAGTGATGATATCATTACTTGGAAGTAGATATTGTTGTTGATTATTTATACTATTTCTGGGTCATTTAATGCCAAAATTTAATTTTCTTGGGAGCTTTGAAGTCATAAAAATATGATAAGTTATTCTGCTTTCACAACTGAATACATGGTAGATGATACTCAGCTTTTGTGTATACACACGTTTGTGTGGATATAATTACTAGAGGTGGTGGTATGATTGTTTTATGTTGTAGTTTTTGAAATTATATTTTGGTATACAATTTGGTTTCTTTAAGAAATTGTAGGATATTATATGCCATGAGTTATTTCATATTGGTTGTTTGGTTGGTTGATATTTTTTTAGCGGCATATCAACACCTCTATGGGTTATTTAATGTCAAATTCTAAATATCTTGAACACAATTTTATGTATTCAACTAAATATATTTTTAATGCAGATAGAATATGTTGTTGGTCATTTTATTTTAAAAATGTATTGCTAATTATTTTTTATATAAAAATGTATTGCTGGTATTTTTACTATAAAAATGTATTTTTATATTTTCATAGTATTTTGTTTGGGGGTTCACTATTTGCCCATAGTTAGGACCCTAACAGGTGTTACCACCCCAACTCAGGGTGGACATGGGAACAACAGCAATTAAAAGGTGATTCCACATGCCTCAAAACATCAAATTTCCTGATCGACGCCCTTGCTGCCAGATAATATATGCTTGTGAACAATTTTTTCATAATTGAAATATATTAAAAGTCATTTAAGAACAAGGTTGGGTGATAACCATCTTGATGACGTCTTGCATCTGTCATTGACAAATATTTTACCTGATGTGGAGAAGTTATCAAACAATAAGCAGAAACAAGTGTCTCATTAAATAATTTGCCATTTCTAACTGTATTTAGTTTGTAGTAAGGAATTTGCATTTTTTGTTGATTGTGTTGTTACCTTGTTATTCCTGCAGTAAAATAAGGAACCTTGTTTAAATAATATAATATTAACTACATTGTTTTTTCTTTAAAACTCCAGACCCAGGCAGCCTTCTGGATAGAGCAGTCTGAGGTTGACACAATTCATTATAGTAGATTTTATATTGTGGCCTTCCTCCGAGACAGTGCATAGCTTTCTAGCCCTGCTCTCTTCAAAAAAGGTTGCTGACCCCTGCTTTAAGAGGTCAAGCTTAGCTTCTCAAATAACCAAGGAAAATTGTTGGAAAAAATAAAATAGTAAATAAAAAGATGTTAGAATGAGTAATCTCTTCACGTTCTATTTAGCTTCAAGAAATGATAACAAATCTCAATAGATAAATTTACCTGAGCAATTATTATGGATCACTGTAATCCCAGAGACAGACATGATACATATCTGATTAATTCTTTTAATATATTTAATTTAAAAAGATATTGTTATTTTCTTCTTTTAATTTTTAATGTAGGGTGTCCTAGAATTATCGATTGAAGTGAAATCAGACATTTTTTTAAAAAATCACTTAAATTTTTGTTCATCATATTTAATATAGTGTATAAATTTCTAATTTTGTTTATAACTTTATAATTTTTTCTAATTTCATTTTTTATTTTAATTTTATTTTTATTTATAATTTTATTTTTATTTTAATTTTTATTATTTTATTATGAATTTCTAATTCTGTTTATAACTTTATAATATTTTTCTAATTTTTTTTTTTTATTTTAATTTTATTTCTAATTTTATTTTTATTTTAATTTTAACTTTTATTATTTTTATTATAAATTTCTAATTTTGTTTATAACTTTATAATTCTTTTCTAATTTTATATTTTATTTTAATATTATTTTTTATTTTATTTTTATTATTTTATTATAAATTTCAAATTTTGTTTATAACTTTATAATTTTTTCTAATTTTATTTTTTATTTTAATTTTATTTTTATTTATAATTTTATTTTTATTTTATTTTTATTATTTTTATTATAAATTTCAAATTTTGTTTATAACTTTATAACTTTTTCTAATTTATTTTTATTTTTATTTAAAATTTTATTTTTATTATTTTTATTATAAATTTCTAATTTTGTTTATAACTTTATAATTTTTTTCTAATTTTATTTTAATTCCCTTTCAGAACCTTAGTATGTATTTCTTTACATGGGGTTTCACAAAAACAAAGTTTTATCACCAAACGATAAATAGTTTAGCTGAGCTTAACAAACACATTCAATAAGCAGTGATGAAATCCAATGATGAGATCTGAAATACTTAAAAATGTGTTTTGTAATGCTAAGCATAGATTTGAAATTTGCAAGGATACAAATGATGCACAAATTTTTGAAAAAAAGTTTTGACATAAGATTTATAAATCTATTTGCTTTGTATCATAATTAAGTAATAAACATAAAACAGCGTTGTTTTTTTTTTTAATTTACCCAATTTCATTGAAATAATTGATTCTGAGACACCTTGTATGATTGACATACACTGATTTATCCAGACTAGTGTTTTCATTTTTGTTAATGGGTGTGCTCTGAAAAAGTTTTCTTCTTTTATTTGCATTTCCCCCATTATGAGTTTTATTATATCCAAGATATAACACCACAGAATGGAATAGCTGAAAGAAAAAGGAATGACAGGCATGCTATGTTCTCTGAGAGAGTTTTATGATGCTAAGCTGTACATATATATCAGGGATAGAGCATATGTAAATATAAAAGTGGACATTAAGGTCAACACCCAGCGGTGACTGTCTGTTTCATGCTTGAACACAATCATCAGGCCATGTGCATTGTGTTTTGCCTTGATTGACCTCAATGTCCACCTTTATACATATATATATATATATATATATATATATATATATATATAGTCATCCACTGACTATTTGGCTGGATCACAGCTCCTCAGTGGGGTTAGACATCTGATTCCTTCAAGTCAGGATTGAAACCTGACTGATTTGACATCAGTCAGATATCTTACCCCTAAGCCATTGTCGCATGGTAGAAAGGAAGGAAATCTTAATGTTTTTCTCTATACAAAAAATGCTAGTGGCTCAGAGAACTCAATTCATACTTGAAGAGTAATGCTTAATAGCGGTAGGAGCCACTGTTTTTAAGACCCCCTTTCCCTATATATATATATATATATATATATATATATATATATATATATATATATATATATATATATATATATAAAGAGAGAGAGAGATATAGAGAGTCATATATATATATATATATATATATATATATATATAGAGAGAGAGAGAGGTAGCATATATAGTCATATATATATATATATATATATATATATATATATATATATAGAGAGAGAGAGAAGCATATATAGTTATATATATATATATATATATATATAGAGAGAGAGAGAGAGAACATATATACATATATATATATATATATATATGTTAAGAAATGGACAGGTCTGACAATAAATATAGTCATATTGTATATATATATATATCATTGACATTCATATATAGTTAGCATATATATATATATAGAGAGAGAGAGAGAGATATAGTCATATATCGTCATATATATATATATATATATATATATATATATATGACTATATATGCTGTATATATATGAAGAAATATAGTCTTAAGATGAGTGAGAGAGAGAACATATATATATATATACTATATATGTTCTCTCTCTCACTTTCTCTCTCTCTATATAACTGTATATGCTCTCTCTCTCTCTATATATATATATATAAATATATATGACAATATATGCTCTCTCTCTCTCTCTATATATATATGACTATATATGCTCTCTCTCTCTCTCTATATATATATATATATAGCATAAATCTGACGATTGCATCTAGCCCGACGATTGCATCTAGCATGAAACAGATTGTTGCCTCTAAGTGTTGACTTCTATGTTCAATTTATATATTTACACACGCTCTATCACTGATATTGAGTGCTTTATCCCATAAATATAGCACATCTTAAGAGTAGAAAGACGAGTAAAAGGGACAGGCAGGTTTAGCTACCCCAAATGCAAGCTTCTTCAGGAGCAACCCTACAATGTGCTACGAGTACTCAAAGTTTAATATACCCCCGAGAGATCCCGAGAGGGGGGTGGAAGAGATCTCTATTAGGACTGATTCTTTGACAACGAACAGAGACGCCCAACCACACTCGAAAGAATGCATTTGTGGAAAGTTGTGCAAAAACCAACGAGGCCTACTAATCCACCAAGGCCGGATGAAATGCCTGGAGAGGGGGAGGCTTGAGCAACGTACAGGTACAAGCCCTGGTAAAACGAAGGAGAGGAAGGACCAGGAGTCGCACCACAGAGTCCAATCCCTCCAAGCTCAGGTTTCCTCTTCTCTAGGCATGGAGTTAAGGAGAAGAATCAAATGGCCGCCTGCTGACAACAAGGAGGCCTGGCAGAATTTCGATAAAGACATTTGCGAAATATTGCAACTAGCCAGCCAAGGAAGCGCCCAAAATCAGTTAAAATATTTGACCACAATAATAACCAGCATGGGATCCGAAAGATTTGGCTATGTCGAATCTAAACAGATAGCAAAGCCAAACACCACCACTAACCGAAGAGAAAAGAAAATTAAAGAGCTCAGAAAGGAGCTAAGATCCCTTAAAAAAGCTTCCAGGAAAGCGAACAGTGAGGATCGCCAGCCTCTGGAGGAACTTCGTGCAATACTGAGGGAAAAGCTGAAGAATACCTGACGAGCCGAGTGGCACAGAAGAAAGGGAAAGGAAAGAGCTAGAAAGCGGGCAAGCTTCTTGTCTAACTCATTCGGTTTTGCTAAGAAGTTATTAGGAGAGAATCGGAACGGACAACTAGAAGCATCTGCAGAAGAAATTAATACTTTCCTCAGGGAATCCATGAAAGATCCATTAAAGGAACAAGATCTTTATAAGAACGATAGTCTCATAATACATAAACCGACAGTAAAGTCCATTTGATTTAAGCATGCCCACTTGGAAAGAAATCCAAGAAGTGGTGAGAGCATCAAGATCTGCTTCAGCACCAGGGCCGAGCGGAGTGCCGTATACAGTCTATAAAAGATGTGGAGGGATTCTCCGGAAATTGTGAAAATTAATAAGGATCATTTGGAGGAAAGGCAAGGTAGTCGAACAATGGAGACGTGCAGAAGGGGTATGGATTCCCAAGGAAGAGAAGTCCACAACACTGGACCAATTTAGAGTAATATCCCTCTTGAACACTGAAGGTAAGATCTTTTTTTGGTGTATTATCAAGACGTGTTACTAAATACGTATTGGCGAACAATTACATCGATAAATCTGTCCAGAAAGGTGGTATCCCAGGAATGCCAGGATGCCTGGAACACACAGGCGTACTTACGCAGCTGATAAGAGATGCGAGAGAAAAGAAAAGCGATCTGACAGTACTGTGGTTAGACCTCGCCAATGCGTATGGTTCCATGCCTCATAAGCTCGTGGAAGAAGCTCTAAAAAGGCATCACGTTCCCTCTTCAATTAGTGGTCTAATTTCAGACTATTATAACAACTTTCAGCTTAGAGTATCAGCAAGAATAGTATCGGAATGGCACACCCTGGAGAAAGGCATTATCACAGGGTGAACGCTGTCCGCAGTACTGTTCTTGCTGGCTATGAATATGCTGGTCATAGCATCTGAAGTAGAGTGTCGAGGCCCCTCTCTAAATCAGGAATTCGCCAGCCCCCCATTAGAGCATACATGGACGATCTAACCGTAACATGCACATCCGTAACAGGAGGAAGATGACTCTTGAAGGGCTTAGAGAAAAACATTACATGGGCCCGAATGACTTTTAAGCCAGCTAAGTCCCAATCATTAGTCATTAAAAAAGGAAAAATAACGGAGAAATATCATTTTAAAATATCCGGTGCAACTATCCCAACCCTAAACGAAAAACCTGTTAAGAGCCTGGGTAAGATTTTTGACGGCAGTCTAAGAGACACTGTGGCTATTGAACAGACAACTAAAGACCTCACACAGTGGCTCAATATCAATATAAATAAATCAGGCTTACCAGGTCGATTTAAAGCCTGGTTATTCCAGCACGCCGTTTTACCCAGAATATTATGGCCACTTTTCATGTACGAATTCCCAATGACCAGTGTAGAATCACTGGAGAAATTAATAACTAGGCGCCTGAGAAGATGGTTGGGGGTTCCGAAGTGTCTGAGCACAGCAGCACTCTACGGCATGAGTAATGCTCTTCAGCTTCCTTTCAATAGTCTTGTTGAGGAGTTTAAAGTTACAAAGTAAGAGAACAGCTGCAATATAAAGAATCAAAAGACCCAAAAGTGGTTGCAGCATGTATTCAATCTCAAACGGGGAGAAAATGGCGTGCAGAAAAGGAGTTGGAGATAGCAGAGGATAGTACTGGCATAAAAAAATTCTTGGCATTATCGCTAAAGGTAAGCGGGTCTTGGTTATTTTCCTTTTCCCCAAATAAACAGAACCAAAGGGAAAGAAAAACGTCAATTAATCTAAGAAGTTCGAGCAGGGATTGAAGAAACGAGATACTGCAAGATGGTGGGACTTAGTTCACAGGGAGCATGGACAAGATGGCAGGGTGTCGATCAGAAAAAGATCAGCTGGTCAGACTACTGGCGGTCAAACTTTGGTGAAATAAGTTTCCTAATAAAATCGGTATACGATGGCTACCTAGCCCATCAATTTATATTTTTGGGGGTAAAAAGTACCCCAAATTGCCAATTATGTGGGAAACGCGCTTCACTGCAACATATCCTAAGTACCTGCCTTGAGTGACAGTAGATACCGTTGGCGCCACGACCAAGTCCTAAAGGCAATAGCACATGAAATCAGGGAAGCAGTGAGAACTTCTAAATACAAACCGAATAAGAAGTTCATATTAATTCCCTTCGTTAAAGAGGGAACAAAGAAGGAAAAACAAACGATCCCCAAAACAAACTTGTTATCGTCAGCAAATGATTGGCATTTGGAGACAGACCTGAAGACACAACTAAAGTTCCCCAGACATATAGCGGAAACATCACTAAGAACAGACTTGATTATTTATTCAACTCCACCAAACACTGTATAATATGGGAGCTCACAGTCCCTGGGAAGAATACCTGACATTAGCAAACGAAAGAAACGATCAAAATATCAAGAATTGATCGAAAAGTGTCAGCAAAATTCCTGGAAGGTCACATATGACTCTGTGGAAGTAGGATGTCTTGGCTTTGCAGGCCAGTCATTATGCAAAGCTTTTAGGAAAATAGTCATAGTGGGATCAGCTAAAGCCAAAGCCGTTAAGAAAATTTCAAATGAAGCTCTGACGGCTTCTAAATGGATATGGTTTAAGGATCCGAGCAGTGGGGGAATAATTCAATGGAAAACAATCCCTAAAAAGCTAGAGACAAAATCACCCCACAGTATTGATAAAATTATCTGGATTTATATTGCTTGTGAATAAATAGGTTTTTTGTAGGTTTTTAGTTTAATTTAGCTCACAAACTCTCGATAATTTTTTTTTTTTTTGTCATGAAACAGAAAATAGTCTAACTTAACATCCGATATTGTTCAGGTACTGGAACTTATCATAATTTAGAATTTATCCCTTTCATACGATAATGTTATTATATTTTAATGTTAAAATCAATCCACAAATTAACATTAATAAAATTCATTTATACCATACGCCACAATATTGTCAATTTATTTTAAACGTTATATAATTTAGAATTAATTCGTCCATCCCTAATTTAATATTCCATCCATCCCTCCCGGTACCAGTGTAACACTAAAAATACGATCAATCCATTCCATACGATAATAAGAACTTTTTAATTAAGTAGTATAAGTTTGTTTTGGAAAAGATTACATTTTTTAATTGGTGCGAAGCAAGCAATTTATATAATTCAGTTTGGAAGGAGGAAGGAAAAAAAAAAAAAAAAAAAAAAGACAATTCCATTTTAGTGAACAGCTAAAAATGTATTGTGGACTCTTCTAATTTTCTAACCTTCTCCAACCTTAAAAAAAGCATAATCCATATTATACGCCTACGCGCGAGATAACGCTCAACCAATAAAAATGCAAAGAATCGAATCAAGCAATTCTATTGGTAGATCGCCTCCCAAAGCAAGAATTGCGCCAAAATATCTTGAGCCACTTTCGAAAACCCAAAAGGTTATAAAAAGGAGAAAAAGACAACCCCAGTCAGTCAGGCAACTTCCGATCGATTGCCCTAATTAAGACATTCAAAACAGAATTTTTGAATTTTTGGCCGAACTTCAACTGACTCACCTGAAACACTCTAACAAACTTTTAAACGTTCAAAGGTAGACTACTTTGCAAACTTTACCAAAAAACTCTTATTATATATTTCAACACAAACACAAAGTAACAAACATAGAGACATCCAACATTTCAGCAACATATACAATTTAACAATACAAATATTAACCTTGTTTGTAAATATGTAATTGTATATAAATGTTTTATTTGTTTCGATCTATAAATGTCTGTTTTTACTTTGTTTGAAATCTCATGTTTGTTATATATTTGTTTGGGACAAGGTTTAGACACACAACCGATGAACAAAATCCTTCTGATTAATTAAATGAACCAAAAGTCCCAACAAAATTTGGTGACCTTCCGGCGTGAGTGAACATGCAACAAGAGGACGAACTTGTTGGCGTACTTCAGACCAACAAAATTGGTAACCTCGACGTTTCAAGCAAACAACACCAACAAAATTGATAAACAGACGTGCGTAATAAAGATTGGTAACCCTGGTAACGGATAAAAGTATTTCAACACTACAGATGGCAGAACCAACAACCGTATCAGAAACAGCCATCAAACTCGAGATGCCCGCCTTCAATGCAAATGTGCAAACGTGGTTCCTTCAGCTTGATGCGATATTCCAAGCTAGGCGCATAACTTCTCAGCAGTCAAAATTTGCAGCAGTCGTGGAGAAGCTACCGGCAGAAATAGCAGCCAAGTAGCTGATATATAACTTCAGTCCCAGTTGAAAACCATACGAAATCCTAAAAAGCGATATTGCATAGATCAGGGTTTCGGAGGAGAAAGAATACGTGAACTCCTGTCCAATGTCACAACCGAAGACAAACCTTCACAGTTACTTCGAAGGATGCAGCAGTTATTAGGGCGAAAATGACATATCGACCACAGTATTCAAACAAATGTGGCTGGACAAGCTACCGCCAGAATGCAATTCTAGCCGCATTAGCAGAAAATAGACATCCAGAAACTAGCGATAATTGCAGACAAAATAACAGACACAGCGCCAATTAAACACATATCCAAAACGAACACACGAGATGGCCTCATGCCAGACATAGATTGCAAATCCAAAAGTTATCAACAGAGTTGCAAGATATATATTCAGCTAGAACTACAAAATGCCCATCTAACCCGACATGATAATCAATATACCAAGAAGAAATAAACAACGCTGGAGATCAAATTCTCGACACAGATACAAACGACAACGAAACGAATACCCAAATGAAAAATGTTGGTATCATGAAGAAACTTTTAAAGCCGCAAGCTAACAAGTGCAGACAACCAGTATAAGAAATCACCAACCGCCAAACAGCAGGAAACGGACATCCTGGCAACCAGTAGAGACGTTGGATGCCAGGCAACTCAAGACTAACCGTCTCTTCTATAACGATAAATCCAGCGGATTAAACTTTTAGTGAACACGGTGCCCAAATCAGTGTTATACCACAGACGAAGTGCAGCAAACAACTTTAATAAAAACATAACATTAAAACTACAAGCCGCGAATGGCACGCCTATTGCTACTTATGGTGAAAAAGACCCTGACTTTAGACATAGGTCTAAGGAGAGATCTAACGTGGACATTCATAATTGCTGATGTTTCGATGCCCATACTAGGAGCCGGACTTTAACACATTATGCATTTCAGTAGAACTAGCATCCCAAACACTAACTGACACCAATACAAATATAAAAACGCTGCGGTTTCATCTCTAAACATTCAGCGATTGGACTGAAATATTATACCAATAGCTAATGGCTATGGTGAGATAATACGTCAGTATTAGACAAAATCACGAAATGAACCCGTTAGACATCATGCTAAACACAGCATTAAAACAACTGGTTCCCCAGTTTATTCCCAACCAATGAGGCTTCATCCCGCCAAATTGAAAATCGCAAGAGATGAGTTCGACAATATCAGACTGGGAATAATACGCCCTTCAAAAAGCCCTTATGCCAGCCCTCTACACATGGTTACAAAAAAGCAGATTCAGTCAGTTGGCGTCCATGCGGAGATTATAGGTTGTTGAACGCCCAGACCATTCGGACAAATATCCTATCCGCACATAAAAGATTTTCGCTATCATTAGAAGGTGCTACAGTCTTCACTAAACTAGACCTCAAAAAAAGGCTTACTATCAGATACCAATCGGGGAAGACGACATACAAAAGACTACGATCACCACTCCATTCGGACTATTTGAATTCACAAGAATGCCCTTTGGTTTATGAAACGCATTGAGTCATTCCAAAGATTAAGAACGTGGTATTTACGGCGATAATGCGATGTTTTAATTTAAATCACATGTTGAACACAAGGAACATTTGCATGCAGTTCTAAAACGTTTACAACATTATGGTTTAAAATTAAACATTGACAAATGTATATTTGCGGTTTAATTAATAGACCAACAAGGATTGTCTCCCTTGGATCACAAGATCAAACAATAACAAATTATCCCACACCTTCCACAATGAAGCAATTACGGAGATTCTTAGGAATCTTCTACCGACAATTCATACCGAATCAGCAACTATAATATTGCCATTAACAGACATGGAAAAAAAAAAGAAAAAAAAGTATCATTAATTAAAATCATTGTACGCGTTGCAAAAACAAAAATATTAATCCATCCGAAAATTCCAACCTAACACTCACGACAGATGCATCTGACACAATTTATACACCAGATTACTAACAATTTAGAGAAACCACTATCATTTTTCTCGATAAAGTTAAACACTACCCAGAGGACGTTCTCAAGAGAATTATTGGCAGTATACCTAGCAATGACATTTTAGACACACGATCAGTCTTCACCGACCATTACATATGCATTACATTGACAAATTTCCACGAGACCTAAGACATTTAGATTACATCAGCCAGTAACAGCAGAAAATAAAGGTCAGAATTCCATACAATCACAACCACTAAACTTTGATTTGGGGCTGAGGAACAAGCAAACGACAACTAATTACCGTCTGTACAAAAAAGATTCAAATTGAAAAAAGACCTTTACCCTTTACTAATGAACTTCGTTTTGTGACGTTTCAGGTAAAAACCTTTGTCACGAAGAAAATCAATTTTCGATCATTTCCATTCGCCAGCTCACCCTTACGCCACCGCGGACCATAGCTGACAATACGTTTGGCCGGTATGTTGGACGTGAAACATGCCAACGTTGCCAGGCAACGAAAATACACCGACATACCAAAAGCACCATTCGAAATCCAGATGGACGATTTACGCAAAAACTTAGTCGGTCCACTCAAAAAATTAATGGACACGAGTACATTCTAACGATCATTGAATGATGGCCAGTTTTACCACTAACATCAATAACGGCAGAAACAGTGGCTAACGCAATTTTCAACAACTGGATTTCTAATTTGGATGCCCTGCAGTTATCACAACTGACAGAGGTTTTTTCAACGCTATTCAACGAATTTGTCAACATTTTAGGCATAAAACACATCTCTACCACATACCACCCATGCAGCAACGAATAGTGGAGAGATTCCATAGACAGCTTTTACGCATTAACAGCGTCTACCGGTGCTTTACGTGGGTAGATAAGCTACCATTTGTGATGCTTGCGCCATGTAAATACAATAAAACTGGATCTCAAATGCACCAGTGCAGAATTAGTTTTGAAAGCAACAAACATGCCTGGACAGATATTTCACAACGAGACGACATCTACACCAACGATTACTTTGTGGCAGACCTAAAAAGAAGATGATGGACGTTATATACACCTACGAGAGCGTATAAAAACCTTTCTACGTGCCAGCAGATCTACATTCAGCAGAATATGTTTTCCCCGACACTGTACGGAAACCATTAACGCCCAGATAACAGGTCCACACCTGGTAATATCTAAACACCCAAATTCTTCATAATTTTCAGTATAGATATCTCAAACCAGCATATCTGCAATCCGACGACACAGATCGAACAATAACAAAACCCGACAACAGAACAAACAGAAACGCAAACAACTACTGAACCGAATCAACACAGTCTACCCGTATAAAATCAGGAAGGAATGTTCACTGGCCAACCAAGTACCTAACCTACATTACATATTAATGCTCATTCACCAAGGCATTTCTGGGGGAGGTATTGTGGACTCTTCTAATTTTCTAACCTTCTCCAACCTTAAAAAAAGCATAATCCATATTATAAGACCCACGCGCAGATAACGCTCAACCAATAAAAATGCAAAGAATCGAATCAAGCAATTCTATTGGTAGATCGCCTCCCCAAAGCAAGAATTGCGCCAAAATATCTTGAGCCACTTTCGAAAACCCAAAAGGTTATAAAAAGGAGAAAAAGACAACCCCAGTCAGTCAGTCTAGCGAACTCGGGCCGATCGATTGCCTAATTAATCCACGACATCAAAAAAAAAAAACAGAAACATTTTTGACGAACTTCAACTTCACCTGAAACACTCAACGAACAACTATCGAAACTTTGAACAATATTATGCACATTGATTTATTCATTACTTTGAATCACGAAAACAAACACAGACACGTTCAAAGGTAGACTACTTTAGCAAACTTTACCAAAAAACTCTTATTATATATTTCAACACAAACACAAAGTAACAAACATTTATATTTCAGCAACATATACAATTAACGCACGCAACAATACAAATATTAACCTTGTTTGTAAATATGTAATTGTATATAAATGTTTTATTTGTTTCGATCTATAAATGTCTCATTTTACTTTTGTTTGAAATCTCATGTTTGTTATATATTTGTTTGGGACAAGGTTTAGACACACAACCGATCCGAACAAAAATCCTTCTGATTAATTAAATGAACCAAAAAGTCCCAACAGTATCAAGTAATATTTTAAATTGGGCAAGCAATTTTGGACGCTTCCGTTGGTTTTTTATATTTTTTTTTTTTTTTTTAAAAGAGCAGAAAGTATAAATTCTGTCATGAGCACTAGCACAATTCTTTACACGGTGGACTGCAGGATAAATAATTCGGGGGGGTAGTCGGAGCTGATATGATGAATAAGAACCCCGAAATCAGCTTATGAAGACGGCTTTCATCACTGATGACCACCTTTAAGCATGGAATGTATTTTGCAATATTTCCTCATCTATATATAGTCATATATATATATATAATATATTAATATATATAATTATATAATATATAGAAATCAAATTTTTAAAATTTTTTTTTTGAAAATTTATTTAATAAACAAAGAGTATTTTGATGAAAAATTTCCTCAATTTTCTCTCTAAATATATATATAAATAAATAAATACTTTCAAAAAATAAACATTATTATTTTTTATTGAAACTTTTATATATATATATATATATATATATATATATATAGTCATCCACTGACTATTTACCTCTGTGTGTCTGTTGGTGTGTCTATATTTGGTTAATCCCTGGTTCTCTGATTGAAATGTTAATGGTCTTGACCTCTTATATTGGCTTCAGTCACTTACCCATTGCTATAACATAGTTTCCTTTTGTCTTTTCTGTAAATATTTTCATGGTAATTGTTCGAATGAACTTTCTTCTGTGGTACCTAGATTTTATGAATGGAAGGGCAGCAGTAGTTTAGCAGCAAGGTCTCATTATTTTGCAGTTTAAGTGGCTTGATATAACTGTAAGTTCTATGCTAACAGTTTCTTCTATTGCACTTCTTGCTTGTGGAACTCTTTTCTGGCTTGTTGCTTCCAAGCCAATTTTGATCTTCAAAAATATAAATGCCATGTCAATCATTATCCTTTGTCTTCTTAATTCCTTTTCTTTTATTGTTCTGTCTTCTTAATAATGTTTTTTTCCTATATTCTCTCTCACTCAGTAACCCCCTGCATCTTAGTGGCTTTATTGTCTTGTTTGGGGTGAAATGATTAAAATATGTATGCATATGTGTGTTTGTGTGGTGTCTGTAACTATTTATCTGTTTGTGTGCTGCTGTGTGAATGTGGGTGTGTCTATATTTGGTTAATCTCTGGTTTTTTGATTGGATGCGGCACTGCTGTTACTTGAATCAGTTTGTTGCTAATCAACCATGAGAAGAACTAACAATCTCCTTCAGCCTGAAATTGCTTTCCTTTGGTAGAAATAACAACAGATGGCGAATGTGTATATATTGATTGGGATCACTAATCTGCTCACAATTTGTGTGTGTCTGAAAAAACATCTTTTTAAATTCATTTACTGAACAAAATATTCCAAAGCGTATTTTCTACATAACTTGGTTGTCTTGCATTGGGTTGCCAACTTACTAAAATGAAAATGCAAGATTACGGTACTTTGTTTTCACAACCATGAGCCCTTGAGGGAAAAGTTCCCAACCAGGAGTGCAATGACTCACAAACTAATTTTTTTTTTTTTTTTGACTAATGTTCACACAATGCAAGACCTAAGAGCCAGGCAAGGTAGAGGGTTACTGTACGGTGTTGTATGAGTGTAAAACATGGCAAGAAATAAAGTTCTTCAAACAGCTAACTCTAGATTTGATTGGTTTGGTTTGGTTTGGTTTGTTTTATGGCATATCAACCTCAATGGGTTATTTAATGCTGACAAAATTTTTATTGCTGGTAATATTTTTTTTTGTTTTCAAAAATGTATTTCTGGTAATATATTTTCATCAAAAAAATCGGTTGCTGTAATACCTTTTTTTTTCCAAAATCTATAGCTGGTTATTTTTTTTACAAAGTATTATTAAAACCTATTTTTACACTTTCATAATATCTTGACCATAATTTGGGGTTAACTATTTTTTGGGACAGGTGCTACCACCATGAGTCAGGGGTGAACCTGGGGAACACCAGAAAATAAAGGTGGTTCCATGCTCCTCAAAACCTCCTGATCAGAGGTCTTGCTTTAAGTTTATAGTCATACCCACGGAAAATTTTTCTTTGATTTAATTGGTGAATAAAATTTCAGTGTTCAGTCAGACATTATACATTGGAGCGAAGTAGATGTAAGAAGGAACCTGAAACCCATATTAAACAGGAAACAAAGGATAAACCTCTACTCCTGTGGTGAACCAAATGATAGGCAAACCTATCTTCCTTTTTGTTTTAAAACTCAGCAAACAAAAAGAGACTACTATGAGTGAAAGAGAATGGAAAAACCCAATCCTAAACAGGAAACAAAGGATAAACCTCTTCCTGTTCAAAACTGAGAAGAAGTACCGGGCGATAGGCAAACCTATTTACTCCTTTCTTGTTTTAAGACTCAGAGAACCAAAGAGACTACTTTGAAAGAGAATTTCCCAACTTGTTGTGGTCTACTCAAAAAACTGGGGAGAAGTGTGAACCAGTTGATAGGTGAACCTATCTGCTCTTATTGGGAGAAAAGAAAAAAATTAGTGAATAAAATTTCAGAACTCAGTCGGAGACATTATAAGTATAATGTGGAAGGAACTGGAAACTCAATTCTAAACAAAAAACATCTACTCCTGTTCGGAAGATCAGGGAGGAGTTCAAAATCAGTTTGATATTTTTGAGTGATAGGAATTCATATGTAATAAAGTTTTACATGGTCAGTGTAAGATAACAGTTCAGTTAGAATTTTAAAATGGAACAGAACTGAATTTTAAGAAAAAGAATAGAAAAAACATCATGACTGCATGAATTTTAGTATGCTACTAGATTGGCAACTAAGTGTCACCATTTTACTGTTGTAATAGCTAGATGCAAATGTATGTTCTATTCTAATAGTTTCTTTTCTCGTACTTCTCACCTGTGAAACTCCCTTCTGATTTCTTATTTCCTTGCCACTTACAGTCTTCAAACATTTAAATGCAACGTCACTCTCTATCTTCTTTTTTCCTGAAACCTGTTCTTTTATTGTCCTTCTCCTCATTCAATGTTTCTCATTCTGTTTCACTACCCCTTGCGTCCTAGTGACATTATCACTTTGTTTAATTTAGCAGTCTTCAATGCATCTTTAACATATCAAAATCTTTTTAAAATCATTTCATCCCAAACAAGGCAATAAATAGAATCTCTCTGGCAAAGACATCTTTTCTATGTGCTGTGTCCCTTCAGAACATTTCCACAATTTTCTTTCCTATAGCCTGGTTGACACTCCTTCCAGATCTTTTGAACAGGATTGGAGGTGTATCCCTTGTTTCCTGTTTAGGATTGGATTTTCAGTTCCTTCTCCTAAAGTCTACTTCAATTCTATACTTCTAACATCTCCATCTGAACTCTGAAATTTTATTTCCTAATTATTATTATTATTATTATTGTTTTCCCTCCTGAATATTAGATGGGTCAGTCTATTATCCAGTTTACACTCCTCCTCAGTCTTTTGTACAGGAGTAGTGGTTTATCCTTTGTTTCTTGTTTTTTATTCTAATGTCTACTTCAACTCTATATTTCTCATGTCACCATCTGAACTTTGAAATTTTATTTACTATTATAATGCAACAATTCAGTGGCTATTGTTATAATACACTCTTACTTATATAACATGCTTCATATGAGGATTCTCTATACATAATGCTTCATCTATTTGCTGTGACACCTGTATTAATTAGTCTTCAAATGACTTCAAATGGCTAGGTATTTACTCAGGCCTCCCCACTTAGACAGGATGCAACACAAGGTCAGGTTTAATGGGGACTTTTTGTGTGTGAACACTGGGAAAACATTGGAGGAATGGTTACTTTGCTTGTCTGTTTTTCTCAGCCAAGTCTCTGTCCGTAGACAGAACCCCAACTGAGTCACCCTCTGCACAATGTTTAGTTGCAAACTGCCTGACTCCAAACAGCTAAGTATTTACCAAACCTTGATATAAGGACAAAATTTGAGTCCATCAAGCTCAGGCAAAATTCCTCATTTACACAATCCCCAGATGAGACTGCCCAGCTTTATCTGGGTCCTCTCTGCATTTCAGTCAGAGAGTTCAACAAGTCACTCATGAGCCTTGCACAGAATTGCCTGACTCAAAATATGACCCAGGGCTCTTTATAGTAATGTACCAGTTCATATAGTCACTGGGGGTGTACTATTTACTCCACAACATCCCCCTTTTTGAGATTAATACCTTTTATAAAATTTTTATTTTTATGTAAACAGTTCATCTTTTCAAAAACTTTTCCGTCTTGGATCCTCATCTAATTCTTCAGTACACTTTCTTCTTCTAGAACTTGTCCTGGTAGGTTTCACAACTTGTTGTGGTGATGGCACATTAAAAATGCTATATAGCATTTTTATTGGTTCTTCCAATCTTCTTTTCAGCTGATTGTGGTACCTTTTAAGTTCAAATTTTTTCTCTTTCACTATGTAAATCAATTTCCTGATTCTTGCTGATATTTTGCTGTCTTCCCATGTTTCTTTGCTATCCTTGTATGCTCTAAAGAACACTTTATCACTGGTCTTGAAACTTTTGGTGTCACTTTTGTTGACTATGTTTTTTGACTTGGTAACAACTTGTTGAACATTGATTTTTACTCTTCTGGCAAACATTAATTTTGCCAGCAACTACCTGGTGGTGTATGGAGGTTTGTTACCCTTGTCAATATTTTG
The DNA here is from genome assembly GCA_903632075.3 of Acanthosepion pharaonis. NCBI lineage: Eukaryota > Metazoa > Mollusca > Cephalopoda > Sepiida > Sepiidae > Acanthosepion > Acanthosepion pharaonis. The sequence goes on from CAHIKZ030004540.1 coordinate 521,443, forward strand.
GTCCATTCCTCATCCAATTTCTCAAAATTTCTTTCATTATTTTGAATGTTCCCACAAAATGTTTAGCTTGTCAGTTAGACATTGGGTGATACGGTGGGGTTGTAACATGTTCAATGTAGAACATCTTACAAAAATCTTGGAAAATTCCATTATCAGGATGGTATCTAGTATGCCATATCTTGCAAACAGTTCATGCAAAAAACTCACTTTTTGCACTTATAAATTTCTGGCCATTTTGTGGAACTATCAACAATCACAAGAGAATGTGATCCATTGATAGGACCTGCAAAATCTATTTGCAATCTTGACCATTGCATGTTTATTTTTGTGATAGGTAGTTTTTAGCACAAACTCTATGCTTTTACTATTCTTTCAATATCTTGACAATATACAAAACTCCTCATTAGATTTCATTCGTGAAAAACCAGGACAATGAAAATCTTTTTAATATTCATTGCATATTTGGTATACTTTAAGTCTAAATTTTGTTCTTTGTTACTGTTGTGGACCCAGAATAGGTCTGAAAGAAAACTCCAACTCAGCAATTTAGTGAAAACATATTATTAACAAAAAGAACGAATACAAAAGTGTTGCACGTCCAACTGACGGCAAAGTACAGTAGTCAACTCGTCAACTGTAGACAGCTCTCTTGAGAGGCATAATCTCCCCATATATATAGTAATAGGACAAGTCCATTTAGTCCATAAAGGTAGGTCCCATAACAGTTACTTTCTTTCATTTGCTTATTTATTTTCACCATAAAGATGTTATTTTCCGCTTTTTCTTTTATTTCATTTAGTGTCACTAGTAACTCTTATACTACGTTGCCCAAAATGTTTTTTTTATTTCTATTTCACTTTTTAGTGCTGCAATGACCATGTCCTCCAATGGTACCACATTTTTAAGAATTAATCAAGATAATCCATCTACATGCCCTAATTTTTTAGATGGTTGGTACTACATCGTAAAATCATAGTTTAATGGGATGGTACCCCAGTGTTCTAATCTATTAGCTGTATCAGTAGGTATACCTTTCTTTGAATCATATATTGTTAATAAAGGCCTGTAGTCTGTTTGCATTGGGAAATTTTTTCCATGAATTTATTAAATTTTTTCACAGTGAATATAATTTCTAAAGCTTCATTTTCTATCTGGCTGTAATTTTTCTCTGCTGGTAAAAGCAAGCATGAAGAATGAGTGAAGGTTTTCATTCTACTGCCATCATATTTGTGTAAAATCACTGCTCCAATACCATGCTCACTAGCATTTGATGCCACTACAATTTCTGCTTTTGGGCCATAGTGTGCTAATTATAATTCAGACTTAAGTCTTTTTTTGTATTTTGTCAAATGACTTTTGACATTTATCATTCCAATTCCACTTTACTCCTTTTTTAGGTAGATTGTTAAGTGGAGCCTTTAACTTTTGCACATAAATTTGATAGTAATTAGCAAGTTCTAAAAAAGCTTGTAATGTAGTCACATTTGTTAGTGTAGGCATAATTTTAATTGCATTTGCCCTCAATGGATCTGGTTACCTACCATTTTTATCAATAATTTGACAAAGTTATTTAATTTTATGCAAAAACAATTCACATTTTTCTTCATAAGCTTGAATCAGTATTCACTTAGTTTGCACAAAGTTGTTTTCACATACCCAACATGTTGTACTTTTGATACACTTTTGATCAGAATGTCTTCAAGATACGCCACAGCAGAGTCGCAAACTGCAAAACATGGTATTCATGGCTTATTGAAAAATAGCTGGTGCCACCTTTATAACAAAAAGAAATCAATTAAATTTATATGCTTCTGTGTTCATATTTATGGTCATTAATTCAGAACATTTATTTTCAATCTCAATTTGTAATTATGGTTCAGAGAGATCCAGTTTTGAAAATATTCTTCCGCCTTTCAACTTCGAAAAAATTTCTTCTGGTCTTGGTAATGGGTAGTTATGCATTGCTAAACAACTGTTTAATCCAGTCAAGAAATCTCCACAAACACAATTTTTATTATTTCTTTTCTTTACATACACCACTGGTGCAGCTGATTTTGAATGGTTAATTTTTTCTATTACGCCAATTCTTCTGAGTCTGTCAAACTCTTCATTAACTTGTTCTAATGCTGTGAATGGTATGCCCTGTTTTGGTTTAAATACTGGTGTCAAACCTTTTTTATTTGAAAATCCGCCTTTAATTTTGAACACTGTCCTGGTTCATTTAACAGAATATCTGGAAAATATTTTTTTCATTCTTCCTTAAAATTTTTGCTCTAACTTTTTAAATTGGTTGTTTGTCCACTTTTGTTTTTACAATAAAAGTTTATCAGCAAATTCCAAATTATTTCTAAAAAAATACAAATTTCTCTCCAGAAACTGAAATCACAACTTTGGAAGTCCTTTTTAATAAATGCTTTCCAATTTTCTTCCAAGTGGTTTCACTGATTATTGAAATATCACTACCAGTGTCCAGTAGCATTTTCACATCCACATTAATTTTCTTTTGTTTTTTGTAACCATTTTATCCATCGCAATCCTGTGTACTAATTTCTTCCTGTGAGAATTTTTTTTGGTTTGGATTTTCAGTGTGACTTTATATGTGCTCGTTTACCACATTTGTAACATTCTGCATTTTTAAATGAACAATTTTTCAAAGATGTCATTTACCACATCTGAAACAACGATTTATTCTCCATTTTGTACATTTGTCCTTTGCTTGTAGCAATGCACATTCTTTTTTCTGAATTTCTTCAGCAACCTGTTTCAGATTTAGTATTTTCTGACAATCATCCACTATTTCTTCCAGTGTAATGTTACTGTTTGTTCAATTTTTGTTAAAATTTTTGCTCATATTTCAGTATATTTTTTAGCTGTTAAACCTTGCACAAAAATTAATCATTTGAACATATCTGGAGTCATCTCATTTATTCTAAACTTTTCACATTCTTTATTGACAATAACAGCATACATGACAATATATTTGTCCTCTTTTTTGGTTAGATTCAAGCACCTCCAACGAGCATTAAACAGAAAGATCTTGCTACTAAAGATTTCATCAGAATATGTACCATATCTTGATTTCACCAGGTTTTCTCATTAAAATGTAATTGTAGTATTTTTCCTAGTCTATTGGAGCCATTTTCCTCAACAACAATCTTGTTTTTGCCTCATCTTCCCAGCCGCTGCATTGCTGTTCATATATATAAAAATATGTAGAAAAGGTCAGTTCCTCATCAGGATTGTATATGAATTCAGATATGGTGTTTTGGACAGTGTCTGGCATAAGAGACATTGAAGAATTTATTGTTTTCTTCAGAATTATATCCAACAACTCCTGTTGATGTTTTTGTAGTTCTAGCAAATGTTGATTTTGTTGTTGCTGCTGCTCCTGTTATTGTTGTTGAATTTCAACTATGGAAGCTAAATTTTTCTCCATATTCATAAGAATATTTTATTTTTTGAATTGATTAAAAAAAAAACACGAGTGGATACTGAGAGAAAGAACAAGAAAAAGAAAAACATTATTAAGGAGTGAGAACAATAAAAAAAGAGGAATCAAGAAGACAGTAGATAACAATTGACATTGCATTTAAATTTTTGAAGATCAAAGTTGACTGAAAAGCAAGAAGACAGAAGAGAGTTCCACATGAGAAAATTGAGTGAGAACAATAGAAGTGTAATCAGGAAGACAGTAGATAACGATTGACATTGCATTTAAATTTTTGAAGATCAAAGTTGACTGGAAAGCAAGAAGCCGGAAGAGAGTTCCACAAATCAGAAGTGCAAGAGAAGAAACTACTAGCATAGAACTTACAGTTTCATCTCAATTCAACTATGAATTGATGCTACCTTGTTTCCAAGCTATTACTGCACTTAAATTCATAAAGTCTGGGTACCATAGTTCATCAGAACAATTACCATGAAATTATTTATAGAAAAGGCACAAGGAAGCTACATTATGCTGGTGAGAAAGTGATTGATACTGAGATGTCAGGTCAAGACCAATAAAACTGCAGATTTTTTTTTTAATTTTATGAAGAATTTCTAAGTATATTGCAGGAGCACTAGATCATATGTGGCAGCAATATTCAAAACATGGGTGAATGGTTAACTTATAAATATGTAAGATAGATTCTGGAGAGAACAATTTTAAACATAATTTTTACAAAGAATCATCGATTCTCAACATATGGGATAAAAATGTTTTTTGTATTAGCTGATGTGGGTCAGTATGATACATCTCATTTTATATGAAGGCAAGTGTCAATCATAGAACAACGATGTACAAAGAAATGAATTAATATTTCAATGAATTCTTTTTTGGAAAGAATTTATGGAGTATTTAATTTTTATGTGATTGTCTTTAAACTTACACAAATTCATGGAAACGTTATTGGTTCCAATGTGCAAAATGTGTGCTAAAAACATCCCCTCCCCAAATTTATAGACAGATCCTACAGATGCATGGTGGGATTTCTTTGATGTTGGATCCTGGAAGGAATGTCGAGAGTAGGTCTGGATTTGAGCAACCCTGATTTAAAAATATCTATTGGTTAAATTTGTACTCTTCTTGAACACTTCAACATGGTTTAATGGGTAGCAAGCTTGTTTCACTTGATCAGTTACAACTGACTAATGAGTTTGATCCTCACTGGGTGTTCCATACTTTCAGCATTGTGCCACATGTAATATATATATATATATATATATATAAATATATATATATATGTATATACACATAAATTTCCAAGAGGATAGAATCCAGGTAGAACTCAATGTTCAGGAAATAGTAAGAATATAATATAAAAAAAAGGCTCAAACACTAATATTCCATGGTTATAATTTATTACATTGGAATCGTAATCACAATCCAATTCATCAGACCTACTAATTCAAAATTTTCAAATTTTTTTTTGAATTCCAATGTAATAAATTATAACCATGGAATATTAGTGTTTGAGCCTTTTTTATATATATATATATATATATATATATATATATATATATATATATTACCTCAGATATTATTATAATAGACACTTCTTATTTGAAACAGCCCACAACACTTTTTTTGCTTCAATGTGAAAAGTCAATAGCATGGTACTTTAAAAGGAGGAAAAACAGGAAAAGAGAGCTACTTAGGGGTTCACTTGTTTTTATACCTCTAGGGCTGCTGCTGATACTCTATTTATTGCGGGCTGCTGCTGATACTCTGTTTACTAAGGCACTATGTAGATTTAAATTAAGTAGTGCATTTTTTTTTTCTCAAATTCTCCAAATTATTTTAATTTTTATTATTTTTAAGAATTGCTTACAGTCATACTGAGGTCAGTTTCAATCTGTATAGGAATGACCGCAAAACATCCACCTCTCCAAATTTATAGGCAAAATGTACAGATGCATGCTGGGATTTCTCCTTAGACAATAAAATGGACCACTTCTCTGTTTCATCCACCATATTTTTCTTCTTTCTTGTCTTCAAGTCAAAATTTTACAATCACTTGACTGTATCCCTTTTGTATGTTAACACCATTCTTACTTTGTGAAATTTTTGCTTTATTACTGTTGCTTTACCTAGTTTTGTCTTGCATATATATATATATATATATATATATATATATATATATATATATGAAGTAGAATAGATAAGTTGGTCAATAAGACAAAGTCAAACAAAAGGGTACCAATGAAATCAGTACAAAAAGCATTTATTAATATTAACCAAATGACAAAAATGAAGCATGGAGATTGAGGTTCCAAATTCAGAATTTTCAAACACGCCTGTGTTCTTCATCAGCGGATGCGAGAAATAATAATACTATATATATATTTAGTTGGAATGATGTGAGTTTGTGACCTAGGGTTTCACACTTCTTTGTTTGTCTGATGATCGCAAAGTGCATGAAACCCAGAGTCACAAATTCACATCAATCCAACTAAATATGTTAGCTCTATGACTGATGATATCGCTTTCCAATAAGTACCATGAATATATAATGTATATAAAATTGAATATATATATATATATATATATATAAAAGTGAACATTGAAGTCAACACTTAGAAGCAACAGGCTGTTTCATGTTAGATGCAATCATCAGGTGGCCTGACGATTGCCTAGCATGAAACAGCCTGTTGCCTCTAAGTGTTGACTTCAATGTTCACTTTTATATTTACACACTCTATCTCTGATATTGAGCACTTTGTCCCATAAATATAGCACACCTTAAGAGTACATTTCTTCCTATATATATATATATATATATATATATATATATATATATATATATATATATATGTTTAGTATTATTTTGTCCTGTTCTTTTCTTTTTGTTATTATTTATTAAAAACTTTGTCAGTTTTATTTGCTGGGCATTTTTACCAATTATACTTAATCATGACCAATTACTCTACAGCTGAAAATACCGGTTCTCATTTGATCACTCAAGTTAAGCAATGTCAAGCCTGTTCAGAACTTAGATGGGGACACCGGATATTGTACCTCCTATAATCATAAAAGTATCTTTTTATTTTAAATAACTTATAAAGCAGTGGTTCTTACCCTTTAGTCATAGATCCAAAATAGAATTAGTCCTTCATAGACAGACAGACAGACAGATGCTGATTATTTTTTCACAACACTTGTATGTGCATTTCTCTATACTGCACCCTCATGCATACTGCACATGCAGAACTTTTTAGCTAGCCATGCTTGAAAGAAATTGCGGACAATTAATCCTCACCAGTATATGAGAAGCCATGATAAACCATGCAAAATGAGGATTATTGCTTGCTCTTATAGAGTAGCAAAAGATGGCAGTTGTGCAGAGAAGGATGACCCACATTTAAATGATAAAACACAGACCCAACAGTAAGTCAATAGACATATAGCAGTAGTGACTCAGTGCTTTTTCTTTCAAGCAGTAGCAGTATACATTTCTTTTATTTCTTTCAATGGGAACTGTTGTTTGGGAAAAGGGCTGTATAGTGAATATAAATGTTAATTTTTAATTGATCCTCACAGACACCCTGAACCCCATAGGGATCCATGGACCCCAAGTTAAGAAGCCCTACTATAAAGAGTTGATAAGACATAAAAAACAAAATTAATCAATTTTGGAATAGTATTCTGCTGTACTAAATGAGCCCATAAATATGTGAACCATGAGAAATATACTTATGATTCAACCAAGCATTTTAATTGGCTAAGCCATCTTAATTCAATAAAAATTTGGTGAGCATGTTTTTCTCCACCTTAGACTGATTTAAGTTTTATGGTTTAACAAGCTTATGAAGCATTTATGTAATTCAAGATAATATAAGTTGTTACCAAAACACAATCTTAATCTGTAATATTTATTTTACTCATTTCCTCTCTGGGGATAAGCATAGATTAAAGTCACTTTGGTATTGTTGCTTTGGCATTAGAGAAATCCTAAACAAGATTATGTGGATTTAAAGATTATCTTTTTGGTACCAAATGGATTAGTTGATTTCATATTCTTAGATCAATTATAAAAAGAATAAATTCTACACCTGACAATGGTGACAAACACAAAATGACCATAATCCTGTGTGTATAAGACACATATTTTTTCATGGTATTCAAAAGTCTTCTGTGTTTTATACTTTATTTTAGAATTCAATCTCATTTGTTCCAGAACTCAAAACTGACAAAATCGAATCAAATTAGATTTATTTGTTTACCACAGAGATAATATCTAATGGTGTGTTGCAACAAAGGGAAATAAACCTTTTATAATGTTTCTCTAAGTCCTGTACAGATAGTTAAAAAAACTTAAAACCAAACACGTTAATATTTATGCAATTTTTATTTTGATTTATTTTCTCAATGTGTATTGGTGATTTAGTGGTTTTAAACCCCAAGAGTCATTATCACATTTTTGTAATGTTTACAGTAAAGAAAAGGTCCCTTTTTTTCTCTTGTCTCTCTTCCTTATTATGTTTGGTATATCTCTGTGTAGTAGCAGTCGTAGCACAGTTCTCCATATTATGTGTAACAAACAGGTTTGCTAAGCAATGCCCTTATGTTCACCAGTTGTTCTCTATTTATACTTGTTTATCTCATTTGCATATGATACTACACCTCCCTGAATCAGAGAGATTGTAAACCCTTGTTTTTTCTTGTACTATTCCTGATTATTCTCATACTATGCTGACTTCCTCTTGTCTTTTTTGTTTTCTCTTTAATGATGATCTTGGTCTCTCTTCATTTTCTTCTTCACTCTCATCCATCTTTTCATTTTCAATTTCTTTCATTTCCTGCTCTGTTCTACTTTTGTAACCTTCTGTCTCTTCTTGTTCTTGATCTTCCATTTTCACATCATCCAGTTTGTTTCTGCTTTCAAATTGATCTGCATGTGCCAGTATATTTTATCCCTTTTTCTCCAGGTTAGCCGTGTTGTGTCCTTTTTGTATCAGGAAATTTGCTTCTTCGGGATCAGACTCTTTATTCTTTCTATATCATACCATTTCTTTCATTGAAAAGGACAGTTATGGGGGCTTTGATTTGTCTTTCCATTAATGCCGAAGAACTCAGTTTTCTTCCCACATGTGGAATGTATCTGTACCTTAAGAGCATTTTTTGTAGATACGCTTCTATGTTTTCATTATGTGATGAGAATGCTTTTAATCCCATTTTTACTATTTGTACCATTCTTTCTGCAATGCCATTAGATTGTGGGTGATATGGTGGTGTCTTGTAGGGGATGCATCCAATCTGTTTTAACCATGTACATAAGCTCTCATCGCAAAATTCAGGTCAGTGATTATTGTCTGGGGTACTCCATTTCTTGAGAATATAATTCTTAGTACTTGCTTGTGGTAGTCTTTTACTCTGATAACCTCTGGCCATCCTGTGTATGAATCCACTAATACTAAGAACAATTCCCTATTTTTGATATGTGTGTGATCCATGTGGACCCTAACCCATGGCTCTGCTAGTGCTTCTTTTTCAATATCTGAGCAGTTAGTTTCTGCTGACATTAACCTTCTTGATATGTACATGATTGGATGTTCTTCTTGTGATAGAATAGCAGCAATCATCATATCACTTGCGTCTGTGGTTAATGCTACTTCCTTTTGTGGATCAAAAAACAGTCAGTTGTTAAATGAGACAAATAAATGCATGATTGCATCTAGCTAGTTCAATAGTGAGACCTAATTGCCAATCTAGTAGCATGCTTAAATTCATGCTGTCAAGGCACCAAGGAGGAAAACTTATCAGAATAATTACCATGAAAATATTAGTAGGAAAGACGAGGGAAGCAACATTACCTCAGTGAGAAAGTGACTGAAGTTGAGATGGCAGGTCTGGATCAATCACATTACAGACCCTTCTTTGAATTTTATCAATTTCTTGAGATATTTGGTAGGTGCACCAGACCAAATATGGCAGGAATATTCCATGCTCAGATGAATGGTACATTTATAAATGTGTATGTAAATTTTAACACTAAATCTAATTTAATTTAATCACCATAGAGAAACTTTTCTGCCTGCCATCAGCATGGCTGATGCTAACCTCCAGGAGAAATACTCTTTGTGCTTTCTTGGGCTCACATTTCCACTGATATGAAGTGAAGCGATTATACTGAATCAATTGCTAGGGTTACTGCTAGAAAAATGGGTTCACTGTCATGCCTGGTGATTTTTCTTGTTAGGATACATCTTGCACATTTATAAATGTACCATTCATCCGTGCATGGAATATTCCTGCCATATTTGGTCTGGTGCTCCTACCATATATCTCAAGAAATTGATAAAATTCAAAGAAGGGTCTGTAATGTGACTGATCCAGACCTGCCATCTCAACTTCAGTCACTTTCTCACTGAGGTAACGTTGCTTCCCTCGTCTTTCCTACTAATATTTTCATGGTAATTATTCTGATAAGTTTTCCTCCTTGGTGCCTTGACAGCATGAATTTAAGCATGCTACTAGATTGGCAATTAGGTCTCACTATTGAACTAGCTAGATGCAATCATGTTCTATTCTAATAGTTTCTTTTCTTGTATTTCACATCTGTGGAATCCCCTTCTGATTTCTTGTTTCCCTGCCACCTACAATCTTCAAAGATTTAAATGCAATGTCAATCGCTATCTTCTGTCTTCCTGAAATCCGTTCTTTTATTGTCCTTTCTCCTCACTTCTCATTCTGTTTCACCCCAGTAACCCTTTGCATCCTTATGGCATTATCGCCTTGCTTGGCGGTGAAATGATTAACAAAAGAATAAAGATAAAATGCATAGTCTTATATCAGTGATTCTCAACCTATTTTGCCCCATGCACCCTTTTCACCATAAATCAAGATGTCATCCCCCTCCTTTTTCCAAGATTGTCTGGCTCAAAAGGTGCATTCCAAATAATATACATATATTATTGAAAATCTTCATTCTTTTCCCTATTAGTATGTATACATTTATATGGATTATTTTTGTAGTGGCAAAAAACACGAGCTAACGGAAAGAAAATCCAGCCTGACCTGTCAGTTGTGCGGACTAATGCATATTGCGGGTCATGCTGCTTTTGGGGTATTCAAAAGTTAACATTTTGAGTCTGTCAATCTGTGTCCCCAATTCCACCCCCCACTGAAATTTTCCCCTAGGAGGGAATTCCCCACTGGTTGAGAATCCCTGTCTTATATATTAGATATAAGTAAATTCTATTCTTGGGAACCAACTATAATGACAAATGTATAACCCAAGCTACTAATCATACTAGGCAGTTAAGAATAAATTTAGAGTACACTAACATACCTTAGTTTTCACACAGCAGTGGCAGCGTATACAGTGGATGAAAGAATAAATTTCCTAACCCCACAAATGGAGGAATTGAATATGCATTTATGTCACATAATGTTATAGGAGTTCAAACAAGGGAATAATGCTATGGAAACATTTTTGTTTTTAATTGATTCACCCCAAGTAAGGTGATAATGCCACTAAGATACATGGAGCTACTGGGAGTGAGAGAGAATAAAAAGATTTTAGAAGAAACTGGAAGCCCAATCCTAAAGAGGAAACAAAGGATAAACTTCTACTCCTGTTCAAAAGACTGTGGAGGAGTGTGAACTGGGCATTAGATGAACTAATCTACACCAACTGAGAGAGAAAAAAAATTAGTAAATAAAATTTCACAGTTCAGATGGAGACCTTAGAAGTATAGAGTTGAAGTATAGTTTAGAAGGAACCAGAAACCTACAGTATCTGTCTATATTTTTGAGATGAGGTATTATGCATACTATTTACATTATTCGGACTATTGTCCTCATCTTTGTTGCCACATGGCACAGTGGATAAAGGCGTTAATTAGATCCAGTGACAGGACCCAAACAGTGTGAGTTCAATACTCGGTTAAGGCAGTGGAGAACTTGGAGAGGGGAATTAACAGGAGATAACTGATAACTGACATCCATTAAACATGGCATGTGGAACTAGAACAATCTACCCCAGTGAGTGATATAAAGGGTTCAGTTCAACATTCCAACCACCTGAAGAAGGCTGGAGTGTACAATGGCTGAAACGTTGTAATAAATATGGCGACAAAGATGAGGACAATCGTCCAAATAATGTAAATAGTGAACCAGAAACCTAATCCTAAAACAAGGGATAAACCTCTACTCCTGTTCAAAAAACTAGGGAGGAATGTCAACTGGGCGATAGGCAAACTTATCTACTACCATTGAGGAGAAAAAAATAAATAATTAGTAAATAAAATTTCAGTGTTCAGATGGAGATGTTAGTAGAAAAATATGTTGTGTTTATGGTTAATTGTCTGGTAAATATGAAATTGGTTTGAGATTTGTTCTGGACATTGTTTAAAATTTAACTGAGGCTGGAACATTCATTGGACTTTGATGATGATGTTCTGAAATCATGAGAGGAAAGCAGTCCATGGCAAAGTACTTGAGAATTAGTAAAGACGTTAAGCAAATCACAATGTATGATATTCTAACTCTTAAAAAAAATAGGGGGTTTCAGCAAGATGGGTGTTTCAGTTCCATATACACTTAGTGAAAATAAAAAATAAGTGCATTGTTGATAAACAGAAATTATTTATGACTTAACCTAATAGCAATTTCTAACAGTAACTAACACAACATTAGTAGCATTATGTGAAGGTACAAATATCCAAGACTTGGTTGAACATGTTAATAAATTTAATTGTATTTACCAAAATAAAGCAGTTTGATATAACAATTTTTAATGGTAGCTAAAATGTAAATGCTATTAGGTAGGGGTTTCAATATTTTTTTATGGCATTGGTGTTTCAGTAGGACCCCCACCCACAATATGTGGTATTGTAGTGTATATTGAATGAATGAATAGGTCACAAATCAGATTAGCTAGGTCTAGAATAGTCAGTGATTACCAACCTCGTTTCACTTCTCCTTTTGGCTTTGTGCCACAACTGTATTTTTATACAATAAATATACAATTTAATTGTATTTAGCAAAATAAAGCATTGTCTGATATAACAATTTCTAATATTAACTGTAACAAAATAGATTGCTTTAGGTAAGGATTCAAACATCGGTAGCATTGAATATCAGCAACTGACTTAATTGTATTTATCAAAATAAAGCAAATTCATATAACAATTTCTAATAGTAGCTAAAATGTAGATGCTATTAGGTAGAGGGTTTAAATATCCATAACAGCATTGAACATGTTATACTTAATTTTATTTATAAAAATAATACCTAAATAATTGATTATAACAATTTCTAATGGTAATTCTGAAATAAATGGTTTATATTAGAGTTCAACTCGATACTCGGAGCTGTGAATATGTTAATGAGATCAGTAACAAGATTTGTTGTAAACACAATTTACTACTTTAATGATAAAACTTTATTTCACAATGTATTTTGTTAATTAAAAACTCATAAATACAAAACTGATAGATGAGTGTGCATCAGTAAGCTTGCAGTATGATATGGAGTTAGCTGAATTTGGATCTAAAATTATCACTGTATAATAAAAGCTGAGTGTGTTGCCATGTTCCTTACCAGATAGAAACTGGTTGTTTGTCTTCTTTTTTATATGAGAGTTCACATTGCTGATGAACTGGAAGTTATCCGGGATTGGACTATAAATTGCCTTGGGGAGTCGCAGTGTCTGGTGGGGAAGATAGAAAGAAATGGTAGCTAATGGAAAGTACACAAGTTGCTACCCGATCAGTATCAGCTGGATCACTGTGGAAAGAGGGTATGATGTCAAAAGACCTGAAATGCTCAATGAACCTCAGCTAGAAACATCACTGATGATGTGTACCAAAGCAACCAATAGATGTAGTTAATGGTAATGGCGAAATTAGCCATTGCCTTATAAAAGAAAAATTTGACATGCATAAACCAAGAAACCAGTATTTCTTTCAGGTGAAACTTATGAAATCTTTGTCTTAAAACAATTTTTCAGGAAAATAGGTTTCTCAAGTTTAGTAGTTGTTATCACTCTTTCCAGTATTGATGGGGGTTTCCTTCCTAACCTTTGGTTTGAAGTTGTGTGGAATGTTAATATCTTGATTACATCAATTTCTCTTCGATTTACATGTGCTATCCATTTTAATTGTTGCTACTGTTGGTAGTCCTCAATTGATGTGGTTTCTGTTATTTGGTAGTTCTTTGTGATTCTGTAGCACCAGTCAACAATGTTCAAAAAATGATCTTTGCCAAGACCCTCAGAAGAAGTGTACAGTGCACGGAGAAATTGTTAAAACGTAAATAGTTGTTGTATAAAAGAAACACTTTATTTTTCTATCATGAGGCTGTAAAGAATTTATTGATTTACCCACATAATTGTTTAATAAGCTCCATTCTTTCAAGTTCATCTTGTAAACGTAAGCACTTTCATATTTGTTTAGCAGCATATCAACTCCTTATGGGTCATTTAATGCTGAAATTTAATTTTCTTTGGAGTATTAGTAATTTCTTTTGCATTGCTGGTGAATTTTTTCAAAAATGAACTGCTGCTATTTTTCTTTTTTTTTTTTTAAACAATGAAAATGTCTTACTAGTATTTTTACTACAAAAATGTTTATACTTTAAAAGTGTTTTGACACCAGTTTGGGGGTCAACTATTTACCCATACCTAAAACCCTGACAGGTGCTACCACCTCAGGTCATGGTGAACCTTGGAAGTGGTTCCATGCTCTTTAAAACCTGTCAATCAAAGGCCTTGGTACTGGATGTAGTTCATCCTACCTAATCTTTCATATGAATTAGCAACTGTAAGTAAAACTCAAGTCACAACTACTCTTTATAACATTTTAATGCAAGTTTTCTTTTGCTCGATTTAAACAAAGGTGATTATTTTTAAATCCACATAGCAACAATGAGAAAAAAAAAAGTTTTTTTCAAATATATAGCAAACAAGAATGTTCTTTTATTTTCACTTGCAAAAATATGAAGTCAATAAAGAAATTTGTTATTCCCAAAATCTTGAGATTTCTTCAAGAATTCAGCATTTAACAAAGTTAAATCAAAGTCAATATTTATATCGATAAATAAGAATTCAATGTTTTGAGTTTAGGTGTTCATGTTTGTATACTTTTTGGTTAGTCATTGGCTATAAGTCATTTTTTGTTTTCTCTTTTATACTTAGTATTTTGTATTTCATTCTGTCAACTTCTGTTCTCTTGACTTAACCTTTAACATTCTTCATTTGGTTGTTTTCGAGTTTAGCTTGGTTCAGTAAATGACACTTGTCATTTATATTATGCTGTTCTTTTCAACACTCTTGCTGTCGGGGTAACGTTTGTCCCTGTGTAGGTCTATATATTGTTTAATTATGCGTTAGCCATTTTCCTTGGTCAACTGCAGGAATTTGGCCTTTCCCAAGGTCCATCAGATGTGGGAATTAATTGGATAGGCCTAACATTGCCAGAAGGTTAGAATTTAAAGTTATTTTTCATCTAGACGTCTTTGCTTTCCACCCTCATATTTTACTCAATGCTAGCAGAATGGGTCAGGGGAGAAAAGATGGATTCATGCCTTACAAAAGGCATTTTCACTTTGTACTAATATGTAAATTAAACATAACAGACTTAACCATCTGTCTATATTACTGACACAAGATATTTACACTATTTACATGGACACATGGCCTAGTGGATAAAAGCATTGATTGAAGTAATCAGAAAATGACTTGTGAAAATGAGTTGTGAGTTCAATACCTGACCACAGCATAAGTGAACAAAAAACTTGAAAAGGAAATTAACTGAAAACTGAAATATCCAAAAAAAAAAAAAAAAAAAAAGAAAATGGCTCATGGAATTATAACAATCTACCCCTATGGACTAAATAAAGGGTTCAGTTTGAAATTCCAACGTATATCACCTGAAGAAGGTTGGCATGTACAATGGCTGAAACATCATGAATATGACAATAATGATGAAGGCAACAGTCTGAACAGTGTAAACAGATTTACCCAGAATTCAAACTTGTCTTGCCAATTTAATTTTTCATGTCAATCAGTTATGCCATATATATATATATATATATATATGAAATAGTAAAAAAAAAGGAAGAACAATAAGATATGTAATCCAGTGTTCTTATTGATATTTTTACATAACAGTGCTCAATGTAAATTTATAGAGCATAAATGATGAAACCATATTTTTAAATCAGTTAATTTATAATATATATATATATATATATATATATATAAAATATTTGTGGCCCAAATGATGAGGATTGTTTTCCTAAAGAACTGGGTGAGCATAAGATAATTTTTTTTTTTTTTTATTTTAAAGTTAGGTCTGCTCAGGTCCAGACTCAGTCTCAACATTCCTTCCAGGATTCAGCAGCAAAGTGGGATATAATAGTTTGATCACTTGAAGCATGAAAATTGCCAATCAACATGCAGCATCAACAGATCTCCCACCCAATCACCTGTTTTTTCCAAAACTGAGTTTCAGCAAAAGAACAGCAAGTTTTCACACATTTCAATAGTTAATTTCTAGTTGAACTGTGTCAAAGGGTCGCACGATACCCTTTTAAATGTCAAACTCTCCCAAATTCTTAGACCCCATGCAGCTTGCTGTGAGACAGTTATTCATGTAAAGAGAGACAGAGAGAAACACACACAGGGCACATTTATTGAAACAGGGTCAAAGCAATAAAGATGAAGATAGTAACTGGAATAATTCAATTCATTTTTAGAATTTCACACAAAGTATTAGCTACTCAAAGTTGATATAGAGATATAAATTAGGAAAAGTTTTATTTCCAAAGTATTCATTATGAATTAATGTTTATTATATAATATTGGAGAAAACAGGAAACCACTCCACTATCTTTCCTAAGAATACATTGTAATTCTCTGATAATAAAAGAGGAATGTGGAGAGCCGTGATCACGTCGGTACATGCTGTCATTATCTTGAAAGTGATAAGTTTAAACCACACTTTCATGAACAAAAAACATTTTTGAAAAAAAATGTCATTGTGTGCCTGCAACTTTTTTTTATGAAAGAATTAAATCAAAATATAAGAATAAATAAGAAGGGGAAAAAAAAAAAGGTTATTTACCTTAAAAAAAAAAAAAAAAAAATAAAGCATAAAAATTTTACGAAATCAACGGGCCGATTCGCTATTTTTATTGCGCACTTGCGCGTTATTAATCGTTAAACAAAAAAAATATTAGATACCTTAACCTCCTTATTTGTAAATTTTTCTTTATTAATTCACTTTTAGCTTTCCGATTCATAACAAATTTCATAAAAACAAGTGAAAAGTCTCAAAAAAAAAAAAATAAATAAATAAAATAAATAAAAAAAAAAAGAAAAAAAAAAAAGGCAGACAGGCTCGATGACCGACTTGTTCTTCTCGCCAGCATTTTTTATCTAGTAAATTAAATATTTTAAAGGTTAAAAAGTAAAATACTTTCTGGAACACAATGAAACCTAAAAATGTTTGTTGTTTTCTGACCGTATTTTCCCCAAGAAACTTTTTTTAAAAACTTTTTTGTTATTTAACTCCAAAAAAGAAATAAAAAAATAAAAACTTTTAAAATGAGTTGAACCAGTAAAAAAACTACAGGAAAAAATCATTATCTTCGTTGAATAAATCCAAATTGTTGGAATTGTTACATTGTATTTTTCGATTTTTATCCTTTTGCTCTTTTATCTGGGGTAGAACCGCCAAATTTCTATTTTTAGAAAGCTCTTTTCTGTTCTTTGAACAAGAAGGACGAAAAGCAGAAGACGAAGAACTGAATCCATTGTTCAAAGATGGCGTAGACGGAACTTGCTGATCTTTTTCTGGATTTCCAATAAATATCTCGAATGAATTCGGACAGATACTTTTCTTGATATTTAGAGTAGATTTTTTAGTCCTTGAGGGAACCTCCAAGCATTCATGATTTAATTTTGGCGTTGATGTTGTTACAAGAAGTGTGGGAGTTTTGGGAATAATCGGCGAAAACCAAAGACATTTTGAAGACGATTTAGGAATTGATTGAGGAACCACAGCAACCGGGGAATAATTGGAATGCATTCTGTAGGAAAGAAGAGGCGTACAAGGGACATTTTGAAGAGGAGAACTCTCCATTATTTAAAAAAATAAATAAATCTTCAACACGGAGTAAAACACTATCTGACAAAAATGTGAAGTTACTTGTTAAGAAAGAATATATTTGTCAACATTAATGGAATCCGATTTTTGGAGCAAAATGAATGCTGGGATTTTTTTTTTTCCAGTTAAAAAAAATTAAAGTATTTAGAAACTGAAACAAATCTTATAAAAAAGTATAATTATTAAATTAATAATAATAAAAAAAAATGAAACATTTATTTTTTTTATCAGATTTAAAACATAAAAATGATTTTTTTTTTACTTCATAAAATTTTCGAGTTGTTCCGGAAATTTTTTTCTAATACTTTCAGACAATAAGAAAGCAAAAAAGATTACAATAAAAAAACAAAAAAAACATGTGATTCATACGCCAAAAAAAAAAAAAAAAAAATCATAATTTTAAACAATCTTTTAAAATTTGACGAAGAAACGTTTGTTTCTTCTTAATAATCTTCAACTTCGAAGGAAGGCACTTTTTTTTTTAAATGGTGGAACTGTTTTTTTATGGATACATAATTCAATATTTTAGACTTAAAAATCATTTATTAAAAATATTAGAATTAAGTGTTTCGTCAAAGTAGGCGAATCTTATTAAGAATTTTTTTTTAGTTTAAAACATGTTCAATAATATTCATTATTTGAATTAATTATTATTAATATTTCATTTAATTTGTATATTTTTTAAAGTTTTTCTTAGTTTTACTTTTAGTTTTAAGTAATTAAAAAATGTTTATTTCCGTTTTCATTTCTTTAAAAAATATTTAGAATTTACACTAAAAATGAACTATCTTTCAACTTTCGTACTACAGTGTAACCCGGATATAAGAGAGTTGTCGGGACCGGAGAAGAAGTCTCTTATATCCGGGTTTGGTCTATTTTGTTTAGGTAAGTATGGGAACACTTTGGTACCAGAGAAAATTTCTCTTATATCCGGTTACACTGATCAAGAATGCTAATGTTACATTTGAATTTGTTCTAATTTGAGCTGGGAAGCTTTTTTTCATATTCAAATGTACAGCCGACGTTTTCCAAAAGAAAAATTATCTTGAATGCCACCTCACAGAAGATATTGTATTTCATAATGATTAAGGCTTTGAAATTGAAATAAAATTTCTATTTTCCTTATAAATGAGTTGCTTGATTGTTCGGTCTTAAATTGTTTTGAATAGAATACTTTTTTTTAGAATGTTTGTTCAAGCGTTTAAAATAATTTTTATTGTTTTTTATTTTTTTTTAAATGAAATGACTGTTTAGTGTGAAATAAAGAAAACAATCTGGTTCTATCAAACATTTTGGGTGTGGGACCACAATAGTTAGCAAGTACCAAAAATAATTAACAAAGAAATAAAGACTACAGCTAGCTTTTGTATTTGTGATGTTTTCCTCAATATAAAAATGTGCTTGATGATAGATTCACACAGAGATATTTAGAATAATTGTTAATGGATTTATTTTTAAATTCGATATTTTTATTACTTCAAACGTTTATTATTATAGTGGACACTCGTATCTGAAATAGATGTCCCATCTTTATTTGAAACAGTGTATTAGACGTAAAACACACTGTTTAAAATAAAAATAGGTCATCTATCTTAAAAATGAGTGTCTACTATAATATAGTGTTTGAAGTAATATGGCCATGTAGCCAAGTGGTTAGAACGTTTGACCATTATACCTTAAGTATGTTCGGAAGTCCGAAAGTCTTGTGCTGAAATTAAGAATATTGATAAAACCAGAACACACCTGTGTAGCGTTGAAGCTTTTATTATCTCGCTTTAGATTAGCAGCAGCAGATGCTATGGGAAGGGTGAGCGCAACAACCCTAATAGCGGTAGTTGAAGCCTCCTTTTGATACATATGACAATACCCATGATTGAATCTCACCATGGTCAATTTTCTTGATGTTATCAGCCTCGGGAGGTGGCACCTTTGGGAAGTACCTTAAAACCATACCACAAGTTGAAACAAGCCTTGTGAGTGAAATTGGATAGAGCTATTTGGGAGCTGACAACAGTTGTGCAAGTACAAAATCACAAGTCATCATGACCAAGAGTTTCAGCATACTGGCCTTGTTCAGACTGTTGATTACACCAGATAATGCCCTCTCTCCCAGAAACTGTAACTAAGTTCCTCTCAGCATAGTTGCAGTATAAACAGGTAAGATCTGTGGGTGCTGAACAACTGAAAATGTGCCTGAGCAGGCGTCTGCAACAGGGATTGACTAGCCACCCTAGTAGACAGGCATACTCAGATACAAGCAGTCAGCCATTATATATATATATATATATAGAGATAGATAATATTAGTGGTAAATATACATACATATGCAAAATATATAAATACCCATACATGTATATTTTTTGAATAAAAATTCCAAGAGGAAGAATCCAGGTAGAACTCAATGTCCAGGACAGAGTAAGGATATAATAAAAAGGCTTAAACACTAATATTCCATGGTCATAATTTATTTCATTGACATCCGACAACATTCATTTTTCTCTTACTTAAACCCCTTCCACCCACCTCTCCTAAAATTCTCTCTGTTAAGGTTTGATCTCCCTCCTCCTCATACTTACACTCTCTCTAAATTCTGTTTTTATTTCCGAGTTGTTTTTCTGTTTTCTTTTTGAATTTGTAGGTCTGATGAATTGGATCGATTTACGATTCCAATGGAATAAATTATGACCATGGAATATTAGTGTTTAAGCCTTTTTATTTATATATATATATATATATATATATATATATATATATATATATATATATATATATATATCTCAAAAGTGTGGTTTGTTCTGCACAAAGCCTTCACTACTATAATCAAATCATATGTGCCAGTGTCTGGGTTGTCGGTTCCTAAAAACTGAGCTGCTTGACCCTCATATGTTGAATCCGATGGGAGAGTCTGCCATATATATATAGGGCCAGCGTGTGCTATCCACAACCAGACAGCAGGAGTCAAGTCTGGTTGGGGTACCTGGACAGTTATTTGTGACTCTCACTATCTTATCAACATTTAACTTTTTCTACTTACATTTATATACATTCCAAATTAAACTAAACACAAATGACTATTAAAGGATAAAAGATTTTTGAAGATTTTGACTTTCTTTCTTTCTTTTTACACCCAATTCTGTGAATTGTTTTTTTTTTTTATTTTTATGACAGGCTAAATGTGATATTAATTTTTTGTGCCCCACCAGCCATCTGCCTTTTTCTTTGATCTGAAACTAAGTGGTAAGAGATGAAAAGAACTTTGTCTCAAAAATATAGAACTAGGAACCTTGACAACACAAGCTCCACCTACCCACTTGGTTAAAATAGCACTTACAATATTATAGCAGAATTTCAGAAAATTCTCCACATCATAGATTCAGTGGCACAAGACCCTTGCACCAGCCTTGTTTCTGAAGAGAGTGCGATGGATAAATTGTCGTCTAAACTATGCAAAAATGAAAATAACACTGACATCCCATTTTAACAAATATATTTACCAAAATTACACAAAAATATCTTGAAATACTAAAGAGCAAATTCATTCAATAAAATCAACATTAGCTTCAACCACGGCCTCCTGATGACTTTGGAATCTCCTGCAGTCTCCTTGTTTAAGTTGGAGAATGCTGCAATAATCCTTGCCTTCAGTTCATCTTTGGTGTTATCTCCTCAAGACACTTGATGTAGGCCTCTGTGTTGAGTTTGAGGCACTCACCAACAAATTCATTTCTTTTCTTATCAGAATGGGTTTTTTGAGCTGCTGTACCTTCGTAATCACCATTAGACTCATCCAACTCTTACTGAATCCTCTTCACTATCCTCAGATTGGCACCCAAACACTCTGAAATGTTTGTATTGGAGCTTCCTGTGCAAATGTCAATTCAGTACAGCATGTTGTTTCCAAATTTCTAGTGAAGTGAACTGCATCATGGTGCTCTTTTTCTCACAGATGGTGCCCAACTGACCTTACTATACTGTGCAGTCGACAAAATCAAAAACAAACAATGCACATGTGCAAAATTAAAAATATAAAATGACGATAAGAAAAATTTGGTTAATTTTTTTGAGTTTTTCTAGTATTCTTAAATTTTTCTATTTGGTGGGAGTGTATAAATGTCTGTACTGTCTATTGTTCCAAAAACTTTTGGCCACTTCTTTAGCTATTTTCAAGGCGCTTATTAAATGTTATTAATTTCTTTCAATGGTTGTCTTTTAAGATGTAATTGCGTGATGCATGGTATTCCTAAGCAGTCACCCATCTAGAAACTGACTAGGCTTGACATTACTTAACTTCAGTGATTGTACAAGAACTGGTGTTTCAACATGATATGGTCATAAGCCAAAATTCTTGCTGTGAATTGAGATCAAAACCAAATTTTGATGCTTATTTGAACATAAAATTAGAAATGTATTTACTAATTTTTGTATGTGTCTTATAAATTATTTTTACTATGAATTAAAAACACAAGCAAATACAAGTAACTTTATACAATATTTACTTTGTTTGGACAGTCGTCCTCATCATTATTGTCATATTCACAATGTTTCAAATAAATGTAACTAGTGTAAATAGTTATAATACTCCATCTCAGAAATATAGACACAGTAGCTTAAAAGGCACCCTACAAGGTCCTAGCTGTGAAGGTCTGGATTGGTGGAACAAAGAAATGTAGCTTGTAGCGAGAGGTGAGCAACATTTTGTCTGTAGGGAAAGAGGTTGTAGGGTGGAAGACAAGTCATCACCCAAAAGGCCACACAAACGCTTTTGAACTCTATCAAGACTGGAAAGTGAGGACTGGGCAGCTGCATTCCAGTTATGACAGCAATACTCCATTTTTCATCTGATTTGGCTCTTGTAAAGATAAAGCAGTGCAGGAGGAGTAAGGTACTTTATAAAGCAGCAAAAGGAACTGATCATTTTTCCAGCATCTTTAGTGAGGGATCATATGTACAAGTTCCACTTGAAGTCTGTAGCGAGCTTGAATCCTAACAGATGTTCAAGGCTGGGAGTCTCATTGTGACTAGCTTCATTTTGGAGTTATGGAATGTTACTAGCTTTGCTTTGGAGGTATTGAATGTTACTAGCTTTCTTTTGGAGGTATGGAATGTTACTAGCTTTGCTTTGGAGGTACTGAATTTTACTCGCTTTGTTTTGGAGGTATGGAATGTTACTAGCTTTGCATTGGAATTATTGAATGTTACTAGCTTTGTTTTGGAGGTATGAAATGTTACCAGCTTTGCATTGGAGGTATTGAATGTCACTAGCTTTGTTTTGGAGGTATGGATTGTTACCTGATTTGTTTTGGAAGTATGGAATGTTACCAATTTGGTTTTTGGAGACCCCTTCCTCACTGAATTGTGTGAGATGTATCAAGATGATCAACCTTATTTAAAAATGAGCAGTTGTTAAATCCTGTCATGGGAATTGTGAGAGAATAAATTTCACTTTCTTGCAAACTAATTTCTTCAAATTTTCTTTAATGGCCTTTAAAGGTCACATTGTTACCAAGACAATATAGTATAATTGTACTTTTCTTATCCGGTGCTCTGGAGTCTGGCAACTCTCACGTTCTCATATGTTTTGAGTCTGCTGCTAGAACTCAATTTCAAATTGCAGTTTAACAATTCAGCTACTTATAAAACTTATTAAACTGAATGGATAAAAAACTAACTGCAGTTTAGAACCAAATTAAAAATCTCTAAACTTGACAATTTTTTATGCTTTTTAATGTCTGTTAATGTGTTCAAGATCAATAAATCACTTTTCAGTAGAGCTAGTTAAATAGTATAATTCTGTGTATGTGACCTTGTACATGTGGGTGTAATGTATATACCTATGTCTGTGTTGAGTATGAGTGACTTATATAAGCTTACTTAAGTCTAAAATACAAAGCCCAGACACATCTAATTTCTTTGAGAAATACTTCTGTAAGGATAAAGAAGATGCTTATCCCCCCTTAGGTGGAGATAAGTACATGTGGGTTACATCACAGTTGCTTCATAACATCACTCTATACAATGACCAATGTGGCAGTTAAATTCAATTTGTTTTACAGCAGCCAAACAGTGAGGTTGCTTTCTTTAGCTTGTCCTCCCCTGGCCTAGGCAGAGGCTAACCCTGCCCACCCAGCAGCTTACAACTCCATGGTGCTGCTTCTGTTTGGGAATATATCTTTCTGAAAGTCTAGCTTGTAGTCCTCAATTTGGGAAAACCCAAGACTTACAGTTTCTCATTTGTGGAATATGTCTTTGCCAGAGATGTAGATGAAACTGGAGTCCTAAACATGGCTTCTCCAGACACAGGAGTATCTCCATATTATATGTAAGACCCTTAATTTTTGTTTCTCCTTACATTCTGCTTCACTGTGTAGATATATATGATATATTATTCTACACATAGGACATGTACATATATGCATATATACTTTTGTATATGTCTTTAGTATAAAAGTCTCTCTGAGAACAAAGCTTGTTTGTCATTCCTTTCCCTTTCAGCCATTCCATTCTGTCCATGAAGTATGGTGTTATTATATCATGAATATAATAATGCCCATAATGGGGGAAAATGGGAAAATAAAGATTTCTTCCCTAGCTCTTGTCCATTACACATTTTTAGAATGAGCAAGAAAGACTAGCTGCTGTAAATAGAAGTTTATTGAGGGTGTCATTTTATACCTCAGTGTTTTTGAAGAAAAATTTTTAAAATCTACATAAATTAAACTGTATAACTTACTGTCTTTGCATGTGTTGATGTAATGTATATGCCTATGTCTGTGTTGTACTTGAGTGATTTACATAAGCTTACTATTATGTAAAGTACAAAGTTCAAACACAACTAATTTCTTAGAGCAATACAGTGGAACCTCAATTTAACAAACTAATAGGAGGAATCATCTATTAAAGTTGTTTGTCTCTTAATTTGAAGCACTTATTTTTTATGGCCTTAAAAATTTCAGTACAGCACAAAATTATTGTAAATAAATGTAAATACAGTATATATGTATGTGTATTTTATTTTTAAGTTACTATATAGATTTAAATAAAGTTTGAAAAGTTTTAAATTTAAATCTGGAGTCCTTTGGTTCCAGGACTGTTAATTAGAGGTTTTACTGTACTTCTGTAGAATAAGTTAAAAAGGCTAGGAGCACTAAGTTGGGGTTTCCCTGAGGGTTCAGTTTCAGTTTTACAGCATTTTATGCTGTAGTGTTTTTGAAGATAAACTTTAAAAATCTACATAAATCAAAATTTGCTAAAAATAACAACATCTGTCTATATTTCTGAGATGAGGTAGTGTAACTATTTACACTATTTACATCGTTTGGATGGTTGTCCTCATCTTTATTGCCATATTCACAATGTTTCAGCCATTGTACGGTCTGGCCTTTTTCAGGCAATATACATTGGAATTTCAAACCAAACTCTTTACTTAATCCACAGAAGTTTTTACTGTTTCTTAATACTTTGAGCTTACAGCTATATCACATTGAAAGACTGCTTCTCATATGATCACTGAAGTTAAGCAACATTGAGACTGCTCAGTACTTAGATGGGTGACTGCTTGGGAATCCTAGGTGTCATAAACTTGGATCTGCAGATGGTGTAATCGATAATGGCTCAGAATTGGAAACTGGTGAGCCGAGTTCTCATTCCAGTCAGGTTCATTATCTTCGCTTACATGCAAATACCCTTGGGAAAGGAATGAATCCACTTCTTCATCCTACCAGCTATGGGTTAATTAGTATGACTTGTATCAATAAATCATTATTATCTCCAAAATGTTTTTAAAATCTTAAAATATTTTCTGGCTTTAAATAACCTGCAATTATTATTTCTCCTTTAGCTGTGGAAATATAGTAAAGTAGACTGGACTCTTTTGTTTTGTTAGAATAACTATTCTCTGAGAGGGATGATTCAGAATTCAAAACTATGGAAATAGTCAACAGGAAACTACTCCACTGTTTTTTAAAAACAATCATAACAACGTGCAATTCATAGATATTAAAAGGAATCTGTGGAGAGCCATGATTGCCTTTTTCCTGAATGGATAACATGTATCTTCCGAACATAGGTAGGGTTGCCAACTATCTTGCAAAATGCAGGTTTGTTTCACATTTTGAAAGTTCTGGGTATGACGATAAACTACATCCGGCAGCAAGGCTTCTGATTGAAGATTTTGAGGAGGGTGGATCTTCATCTTAATTGCTGTTGCTCCCAGGTCCACCCTGACCTGGGTGATAGCACCTCTATGGGCGATTTAATGCCAAAATCTAAATATTTTCAACACAATTTTATGGCTTCAACTAAAAATATATTTTGAACCCATAGTTGGGGACCTAATAAAAAAAGTGTTATCACCCCGGTAATACGTGTTTTGAAAAAATATGGTGTCGCGTGGAGAATAATTATTTATGCTGGCAATATTCATTGTATGCAGAAACAAGATAAGAAATAAATAAATGATTTAACTAAAGCCGTAACTGAAACTGAAACAACATGGAGAACTTTATTTCGCTTATTTCTACGTTTTAAGCCAAAGCGAGAAAAAAAAAGTGTTATTTTTTTTCGTTGGTAGGTTTCTGTTAAAAAATGTAAAATTAACTAATTTCGAATTATTTCAAAGGAGTTTTTTCAATCATTTCTGTTGTGTGTTGACTGTTGAGTGTTTATCACAACAGTTCAACCGCTTTACCTCCTCCAGTTTGGAAGTGTCTGTCGCAGTCGATTATGTTTTGGAAAGATTTGTAAGTGTCCGATGGTCGAAACGTTTATCTGCTTTATCAAAACAAAAAACACAAAATGAAAAACAATTGATCCGAAATTGTATTAATTATTTTAGCAGTAAATAAAACACTAATTATCACAGATTAATTTTAAGAAAAAAACAAAAACAAAAAACAATCTGACTGAAATTAATTTTTTTCTTCATTCGTGGAACACAAAAATATTTCCGCGTGCACTCCGGGGATCGAACTCATATAGTTTTTATTACAAAGACTAAAAAAAATATGTGATCACAAGTTCTGCTTGCAGTATTTTTTAATACATTTTTTTTTTAAATATTAGTTAATTAAATTATATAATATAAAAAAATGAAGAAGAAAAAGCAATACGGTGTGCTTTTCTTTTCAGTAAAAAAAAAAAAAACTAAAAGTCTACTACATAATAACTTAAAAAATTAATTAATTAAATTAAGGAGCGTAAAAAAAGGAGAGGAATTATTCTTGCAATTATTTTAAATTAAATAAATATATTTTTGGAAGTTTTAATTTTTATTATAATTGCAAGAAAATTGAAAAAAAAAATTAACCGTAAAAAAAAAAAAACTACTTTTTTTTAGTTTAAACTAAAAAAAAGTAATTTTAAGCAATTTCTAAAACTTTTCTAAATCAAAAGAATCAATGACAATTAAAATTAGTAAATAGATACATACAAACATTTTTTTAAAATTAAAGCTCAATTTTTTTTTTAAGTTTTAACAAACACGCACATATTTTATATATATATATATATATATATATATATATATATATATATATATATATATATATATATATAAATAAACAAACAAAAAGTGTCGCCTTAAAAAAAACAACAAAAAACACACGAAACAATTTTCGTATGAATGCCGCTAGTCTAAAAGCAGGAAAAAAAGAAACAAAAACAAAATAGGTACACGACTAAGTGAGATGTGTAGTGTGGTCTGCTCTTGTCACTAAGCAAGCGGGATTTTACCTTACCAACCAGTCGTTATATGGTTCTAGTAGACAACATTGTCAGTAACTATTGTTGCTGACTTACTAAGTCTACGGGCATTCATTTGATGTCATGTAGTTTCAATCCGTCCCCAACACGTACAAATAATTGAATATGCTACTTTCTTCAAGCTTAAAAGATGTCTAAGGAAACAGAACAAAAAAAAATGTACCTAAATCGCTCTCTCTATCAAGTACACACACTATAAAAATAAGTGTTTCGTTTTATATTTTAAAAACATTTGAAGCTTTTTTTCTAGTAGTTGGAATTTAATTCAAGTGCGTTAACTCAGACTGTTTTTTTTTTTCTGTACGTTAAAAAATAAAATTATATTGCCGGTACCAAAAAGAACCTTTCAAATGAATGAGAAACTACAAGAAAAGGATTTTATACCGAAATTATTTCTAACCTTTCCTTCACCGGATCAACGAGGTCCTAACCCACTTAATTCAACACCTGTAAGTTATTTTAGCAAAAAACACGATAGTTCTAAAGAAGAAATTGCGGACTTTTCGTTTGGATTATCTAAAGAAAATGATATTTCTCGGACAGACTCTGAACCATTCGAAAGTTTACCTACCAAAGATGAATCTTCCAGTCCAGGATTGATACAGTTAAAATTGTCATCTTCGATTTTTCAGAATGGAAACAGGTAAAAAAAAAAAAAAAAAAAAAAAATAATAATTTTATTTCTTTAAAACAAATATATCGAGCTTAGGTTCTGAAATTAAAAAAAAATTGTACTTCGGAACGAAAAATTAACCGTTGAAACCTTGTTAAATTAACTTTCAATTAAAAAGTTAATGGTCCTACTTTCTCTCCATTTATTTTAAAATGTTAATTAAACTTCAGGAATGTTATCAAATTGCTTATTTTTTTTTTCTATCTTGTCAAAAAAAAAAAAAAAAAATATTGCCATAACAAAATGTTAGGTTATCGGAAGCAAAATTTAATTACAGATGAATTTAAAACGTCTTTTTGAGTTTCGAAGAACTTTTTTTTTTCTTGAATAAAAGCACGCATCAAAACACACACACACACACACTTGGCAAGTTTTTGAAACTATTTTAAGTTTTTTTAACATTTTTTTTTTTTTTTTTTTTTAATACTGTTAAAATGTTTGTAATGCTTTCCATTGAAAACTAACGAAATCCTAAAAGCTTATTTTATTTTTATTATGCTAGTGGTGGGGGAGTTTCAGTTTTCTTTCAGGTATGACTACTGACATATCACTTTTTTCTTTGATAAATAAAAAAAAAAATAAAAAGAAATTAGCTACTTTTTTGAAACTTAAAGAATTTTGTTCATTAGCATGTAAATATTAATTAAACAAAGTATTCGAGCTTATTCCCCGGGAAAATAATTATTGTATTTTGTCCGTGTAGGAGAAGGAAAGCAACGACTTAAAGGTTTAAGAATTTAATTTAACTAACTTAACATGTCAGTTTTTTTTTTTTTTTTTTTTTTTTTCCGAAGAATTTTGATGTTGCATGAGGTCTTTATTTATTTTTTTTTTTTTTTTTTTTTTTTTATGGAATGAATAAATTCTGTTGACACTTCACTATTGGTCCCTACATGTTTTCCCCATAAGAATGCAGTTTTCGGTGTCGTGGTAAACCGCGAGCTGGTCTGGTTGACAATCACTAACTAAATGAGTTAAAGTTCGATCCTCACTGGGTGCCCCATAGTTGAAAGAACCGAATGCTACCGTGGTGTAATGATCAGCAAGTTGGACTTTCATATCATAAATAATGAGTTCGAGTTTCACTGTATCCAGTAGGTTAAAAAAACTAAACTAACTTTTTTTTTTGTTTTTTTATTAAAAAAATAAAAAAAAGGTAAAACTATTCTAGTAAAAATTTAATCCAGTCTTTCTTTGCTGGGTCAACCTAGACTTTTTAATTATTTTTGTGGCCTAAAACAGTTCAACAATTTCTTTTACAGTTTATTGCTTTTATTTATTTATTATTATTGTAATAATGTAATCAATAAATTAAATTATATTGATTTACATTTTTTTAATTTTAAATAATTATATCTAAAAATTTTAAATGGTAACTGGCCTCGTAATTTAAAAATTGCCTTCTAGGCTGTTTTGAAGCATTTTTTTTTTATTTGCGTGTCTTTAGAAGACAAGATTAATACCCCCAAAGCATTTTTAACAACAGCATTTTAACATAATGAATTTTTTACACTCAACACGTTAATGTCCGATTTTCAGCATAATAAAAGTAAGTCGAGAATATAAACCCAACTTTGTTTTTATTTTTTTTTTAATTTTTTTTTTGTTTGGTAGGGAGGTTATTTATTTTTAATACAGTTTAAGTACCTCAAACTCAAACAAAAAAAGTCAAATTACTCAAATTCCTACCACCTTTGCCCCCGTTTATAATTATTATCAACAACTTGTTATTGGAAATTGAATAAAATTTTGTCTTGAGCCGAAAAATCGAACAATGGAAATTTAATTTACATACCAAAAATAAAAAAAAATTGTTTTTCTGGTTTATCATAAATTAAACGCGCGAAAATGATTTTGAGTTGGTTCCAGTTAATGAATAACACATTTTTAAAAAAAAATTAATTTAGAAAGAGTGAATTAGGACTTTTCAAAACTTTTTTTTTTTTTTTTTTTTTCAAGAAATAACTTTTGTTCAAACTGTGGAAAATTTTTTTTTTCTTTTCTAAATTAAATTCTAAAAAGTTAGCGGTGGTGGTCTAGTTTGCGGTGCTATTACACTTTCGCACCCCCTACGGCAAATGACACTGTCAACCACAATGATTTTTCTTCATTTTTTTTTTTTTTTTTTTTTTTTTATAAAGTTTCAAGAAATCACGTGCTATGAGCATATTTTGAGCTTTCGTCGCGGATCAATGAATTTACATTGCAAACTGGACCGCTAATTTGGAATAATTTTTTTTTTTTTTTATGATTTGACAACTGGCATAGCATGCATTGTAAATCAAATCATAACACTAACAGCATCTTCGGCTGGGTTTGAGGAATCGGAGAGCCGAGTTCGAATTCCAGTCGGATCCAACACAATTACATTTCACTTACGTGCTAATACCCTTGGGATTATGAATCCTCTTCTT
The DNA here is from genome assembly GCA_903632075.3 of Acanthosepion pharaonis. NCBI lineage: Eukaryota > Metazoa > Mollusca > Cephalopoda > Sepiida > Sepiidae > Acanthosepion > Acanthosepion pharaonis. The sequence goes on from CAHIKZ030004540.1 coordinate 551,887, forward strand.
CTCCCTCAAGCTATGGGTAAAGGACAGACCGAGTTCTATAGCCTTGGATGGCAACCTACTGCGGGGAAAAAAAATCTGCCTCGTCAGTCATGTATCGAATGATTCATGATCGCCTAAGAAACGTGTATCACGCATGCCATTTTTAGAACAGCATCTTCATTCTTTATGAAAGACTAAACATTTTTTTTGTAGGTCTGTTAATCCTCGTAATTTTGAAGTAGGCTATTGTTAACAGTTATGTAGTGCACTTATTAATAAAAAGAAGTTATCATTATTTTCGATGACAGTTTAAATAACTTTCATAAAAATGTATCTCTTTTTTTATGTTCTTGATTGCTTTTGAATATTTGAGAAAACTTCTGGTTTTAAGTGCAACCTCCACGAAATCGCTGAAAAATCAGCATACCGAGATGAAAAAATGCGCCAATTTCATCAAAATTCAAAATCGTTATTATTTAAGGATTAAAGAGGAAGAATCAAAGTATTTTTTGATTACTTTATTTTTTTAGTCCTTTTTAGAACATTAGAAATTTTAATAATAAAAAAAAATTTGCGTCAACTATTTTAACATAGAAAATTTTTTTCGCCTTTTCATTTTTTTTTTTTTTTTTTTTTTTGCGGTGACACATTAATTTGGAAATTCTTGCAAAAATCAAATAATTCACAGAGTTTAATTAAATTTTCAGGACTTGCTCACAAATGAATTTAATTATTTTTGAAATTCTTTTATTAGAAAATCTTGGTAAAACTTTTTAACTAACATATGTTTCTCCCCATTAATGAATGAATTTTATGGAAGCTTCAGAAATTCGAGATAATTTGGTAACTATTAACTTAAAAACAGAGTTCTTTGAAAAATTTAAATCACCAATTTTATTTTGCAAAATTGGACCTGGTTTTTTTTACCGAAAATCTGTTCTGAATCGAAAAATAGAAAACGCAATAAGACCTAATTATTTAATTAGAGAGGCTTTTAATTGCTTTCATGAATAATATTGTATGAAAAAAAAAAATTCGATGAAAAATGAATTTATTTTACAAGATTTGTTTCATTTTTTTTTCAGTTTTTAAAATTGAATAAAGATTTTGCATCTTTAGTTTACTTTAAAAGTTCATTTTCTATGAGATAATTTTTAGAGAATATTAAGTAAAAGAAAACTATTTTATTTTTAATCATTTATTTTAATTTTTAATAAAGCTTACAATCTGGAGACTCTTCTTATTTTTATAAGAATTTCGATTTGTTTTTGTTTTGTATGTGTGATACACTAGCAAAAACTATAAGGTCACGTGTTTCAAGGGTTGACCCCCCCACCCCCGCATTAAGAGAACATAAAAAACAAATGAAAATTGTCGTCTGCTACATCATGATCACGTTCGGCGGTCAATCCATCTTCAATAAATCGATTAAGACGTCAGAAATACGAGATGCCGCGGTTAGGAAATGCTTGTATACAACATTTCATGCTAAGTAAGCAATATTTGTTTCAAATCAAATTAACTTTATTTGCTAATTTTCCTCAAATAACGTTTCGGAAATATATATTTTATTTTTGCAAGATTTTTGAAACGGAAAAATAAGTTTGGTTTTACTTTTCAAGTATCTAAAAAATGACTGACGTGATTAATTTTACAGAAAAAAAAACAAAAAAAACACAACTCTATTCTAATCAGTAATTTCTGTCTGAATTAAAGTATTTTGCTTACCAGATAGTAAATAAATGTAATCCTTTAGACTTCACAATTGAAAACTTAGGAAGGTTTTTTTTTTTTTTTCTTTTTTTTGTTTTTTTTTAAATTCATTAAACCTTACGGATACCAAATTCGTGGAGGTACTTATTTAAGTGCTGACTCTATCTCCAACATTTTTTCTAAAGTTTTATTAGCAATCTTGAAATTAAAATTGCTATATTTGCCAAATAAAGAAATTGAGAGAGCCATGATTTCCAAAGTTCTGAAGTAACATAGCACATAGAAGATAGACAAATTTATATGACAAAATATTAATCATTTGAACAGGTTCTGTATTTTAAGTTTTTATTAAGAAAATCTAGCAACCATTTTCATCAATCTCTGTCTCAGTAGACTGAATTAGCAAGCATGGAAAACAAAATTGTGCTTTGTGGCAGTTCAAATTACAACCCAAGCAACACCTGTGGGACTTCATGTCCACACCCCTTAAAAGTATTTTTTCACAAATTTAGAATGACTTAGTAATAATTAATCTTTTATTAAACAGTTTACTGTTTTGCTGTGAAAATTTTAGAGTTGACAAGGATTGGTATTTTCAAACAGCTCTCCAAAGATTATTTACACTTGAGTAGATCTGAAAATCCAGAAAGTCAAGTATAATTTTTAGTTTCTAGGATACGTATATATTTTATTTAGTATTAGAATAATTCCTCTACCATGATTTGAAGGAAATTTGTCGGAATATAGTTTTGGAATACAGGTGTTTTATTAATTTTTTTATGCGTTTTACTAACTTTTACGTTTTTTGCATAGAAAACTTTTTATTTTTTTATTTTTTATTTTTTTTTTGTGGTGACACACATTAATTTGGAAATTCTTGCAGAACTTATTCACAAATGAATTTAATTATTTTTGAAATTCTTTGGTAAATTTTCATTTTAAAACATCCGAGCGTCATTCACTGCTGAACTATTTTATTTCAGAAACTAGTACGCGCTTCCGTAAAAGCGATTTTTTTTTTTTTTTTTTTTTTTTTTTTTTTTTGTACTTATATTTGAAAGTTAACTTTCTTAAATTATGTAAACATCGACAAATAAAAGAATAACAAAGGAAAAAAACCCTAACCCTAATTTGAAAGTTAACTTTCTTAAGAAAAAACAAAAAAAAACAAAACAAAATTACTTTGTTATTCTTTTATTTGTTGATGTTTACATATATTTGAAAGTTAACTTTCTTAAATTAAGTACAAAAAAAAATGGCTTTACGGATGCGCGTACTAATTTCTACAAGGAATTACTGTGAAGGAAGTAAATAGGCTCAAATTGTATACATCCACAAACAAAATTCGGCACTGAATTACTTATCAATAAGCCGTAATGGGTAACGAAGGACCAGGAAAAACTGTTTTTTTTTTTTTTTTTTTTTTTTCGGGGTCGTTAACATCCAAAAAGGTAGGTTTCTTCAATATGTAATTGTTGATTTGATTTCAGCATATGCATTTGCACAGAAATAAGACTATTTTTGTAAAAATTTGAAGGGATATTAGTGCTCGGTGTTAAAATGAAAATTTACCAATTCTTTCATTAGAAAATCTTGGTAAAACTTTTTTTTAACATGTTTCTTCCCATTAATTTATGAATTTTATGGAAGCTTCAGAAATTCGATAATTCGATAATTTATATAATGACTATTAGTTAAAAGCAGAGTTCTTGGAAGAATTTAAATAAATCACTAAATTTATTTTGCAAAATTGGATCTGGTTTTACTGAAAATCTGTTCTGAATTGAAAATAGAAAACGCAGTAAAATCTGATTATTTAATTAGAAAAGCTTTTAATTGCTTTTATGAATAATATTATCTGAAAAAAAGAATTCAATGGAAAATGAATTTTTACAAGATTTGTTTCATTTTTTTTTTTTTTTTTTTTTGTACAGTTAAAAATTGAATAAAGTATTTGCATCTTTTAAAAGTTCAACTTTGAAGAGATAATTTTTAGGGAATATTAAGTAAAACTATATTTATTAATCATACATTTTAATTTTTAAAGCTTACGATCTTACAGTTCTTACAAAAAAAAAAAAAAAAGATATATACAGCCCTTTACCCACTTAGCTTATAAGCAAAGTCATGATCAACCAATTGGATTGTTTTCCACCAATCAGAACAAACTTGCGATAATTTGAAAAGATAGCTTTGTGATCCTGCCAATGAAAAATATAAGTAAAATTGTTAAACCTATATTCATGTTGGAATGGATAGTTAGGATAGATGGGAACAACCAGATGAATTAACATTTTCAACATGAAGACTAGTTTAGATTCTAAGATATGATGTGGCCAACCAATAACACTGGGCACTGTACAAAACTGGGATGGTTACTTGGATCTGCACTTGGTGTCCAGGAGGTTGCCTCAGGTCAACACTGCAACTGGTTTCTCTAAATGACACTTGTACGCATAATATGATTCCCAGAAGACTGGGAGGAGTAAGGCATTTGAAAGGGTTTTTTTTTTTTTTTTTTTTTTGTTGATGACTCTGATATCAGCTGCCTTTTGAGTACTTTTATTTTTTTTAAATACAGTATCACAGAACAAGAGACTTAAGAGCTGTCTTGAAAAAAACATGGCTTTGAAATTGATTGTTTTATTTTGCATGTCACACTCATTCCTGGTTTTGAACAGGATTAGATTTATTCCTTGTTTCCTGTTTAGAATTTGGTGTCTGGTTACTTCTAAAGTTTTTTGTTCTTTCACTCCCAGTAGTCCCTTGCATCTTAGTGGCATTATCACCTTGCTTGGGGTGAATAGAGGAGTAGAGGTTTATCCCTTGTTTCCTGTTAAGGATTGGGTTTCTGGTTCCTTCTAAAGTCTTCTCTTTCACTCCCAGTAGTCCCTTGCATCTTGGTGTCATTATCATCTTGCTTGGGGTGAATAGAGGAGTAGAGGTTTATGCCTTGTTTCCTGTTTAGGATTGGGTTTCGAGTTCCTTCTAATGCCTTCTAAATTTCTTTCACTCCCAGTAGTCCCTTGCATCTTAGTGGCATTATCATCTTGCTTGGGGTGAATAGAGGAGTAGAGGTTTATCCCTTGTTTCCTGTTAAGGATTGGGTTTCGAGTTCCTTCTAATGCCTTCTAAATTTCTTTCACTCCCAGTAGCCCATTGCATCTTAGTGGCATTATCATCTTCCTTGGGGTGAATAGAAGAGTAGAGGTTTATCCCTTGCTTCCTGTTAAGGATTGGGTTTCTGGTTCCTCCTAAAGTCTTTTTCATTCTCTTTCACTCCCAGTAGTCCGTTGCATCTTAGTGGCATTATCACCTTGCTTGGGGTGAATAGAGGAATAGAGGTTTATGCCTTGTTTCCGGTTTAGGATTGGATTTCCGGTTACTTCTAATGTCTTCTCATTCACTTTCACTCCCAGTAGCCCTTTGTGTCTTAATGGCATTATCACCTTGTTTAGAATGAATTGATTAAAAAAAAAAAAGAAAAAAGGTATTATATCAGTAGTTTATCGTGTTACTTTTTACAATGATTTTATGACTCATATATTTTTATTACCAGCTGAAGCACCAGTAATAAATTTATTAGTTGTACAACCTGATAACTACTTTTTTTGCTAAAGCAAGCTTCTGTAATATTAACAGGAGACATCTTGGCTTCAGTCCTTTTCCCATTGCCATAACATAACTTCTCTGTATTTTTCCTATAAATACTTCAATGGATGACCGCTTGGGAATACCAGGTGCTGTAATCTTGGATGTGTGGGTGGTGTAATAGATAATGTCTTGGAATGAGAAATCACAGAGTTGAGTTTGAATTCCAGCTGGGTTTGTTACTTCCACTTATGTCAAAATACCCGAAGTAAAAAAATGTGAATGCACCTCTTCTCCCCCACCCCAACTATTGGTGAAATAATAGGAGTTATATTTGAAAATCCTTATCTCCAAAAAATTATTAATAAATTACTCACTCACAAAAATAAAGAATGATACTTAGAATCATCTGAAAATGTTTCAGCTTTAAATAACTTAAAAGTGTTAAGCCATAAAAAAAAATCAGTAAATCAAAATACCATAATTGATTCTATTAGGATATAGAGGAAATCAGACTGAGAATATATTGCTTTTCATTTCATTTAAGATTTTTTTTTTTTTTTAACGTGGAAATTATTTCTGAAGCAGAATTGTTTATTACTTACAACATGAGAGATAAGTGTCCAAATAACTGAGGTAAATCTACGAGTGCTCCTGATACCATAGTTGGGTCATTGGTGACTAAACTGGCTCCTCCACCGGGCTTTTCTGATGGGAAGGATGTCTAGACATACATCAGGATTAAGGGTGGGTGACCTTTCTTGTCGGGGCCAACAGCTATCTTGCACAATGGAGTGTACTGGACTGAATAGCTAGATATGCAACCAGAGTGGTGATGACCCAACACTGCTGGGCAGAGGGCTTTTTAGACTGGAGCTAGGACAGAGGGTTTCCCTAATGGAATCAACAGCCATGTGTCTGTAACCAAGGCCAGCTTTCAAATTAGATGATACTGGTTGTGGTTTAACATGGTGTCAGATTGGCTCTGCCAGATCTATAATTCTGAGATTGATGATCTGGGAAGTGTTGTAACAGAAGACAGAAAATGCGACACTGAAATCCACGGATACTTTCCAAAACCTCAGCAAAGTATTAAGAAATAGAAAAACTTTGTTAGAAACAAAGAAGAGTACTGAACTGTTATGTGATATTTCCTTCTATATGGCAGTAAATGCTGGACAATCTCTTTAAAGATAAAGAAGAGACTTTAAGCAACAGAAATGTGGCTCTACAGAAAGATGCTGAGGATGCCATGAACCAATCATGTAAGCAACAACAAGGTTTTTAGTGAAATTGGAAACAAATAGGAAGCATACTTAACGTCAGGAAAGTTACAGCTACATCTAGCTAGCACAACTTTAAATTGAAGAGACATTGGTGAGCAAATGACTGAAACTGAGCCACCAGATCAGGACCAGTAATATATCAGCTGCTATTTTGACCTTGTCTGACTGATCAGCCTTACTATTGAGCCAGGAGTAAATGGTTGTCATCAGCGTAGATGACAAGGTTTTGAAAGAAATTGGAAACAAATAGAAAACATACTTAATGTCAGGAAAGTTACAGCTACATCTCGCTAGCACAACTTTAAATTGAGATCTTGCCACTAATCTAGTATTGTTCTTAAATTTATACAGTGAAGGTACTATAGTGAAGCGCTCATCTGAACAATTAACATGAAAATATTTACAAAAATGCCAGAAAGGCAACATTTACAGTGGTGAGCAAATGTCTGAAGCTGAGCCACCAGATCAGGACCAGTAATATTGCTGATTCTTCTTTGGATCTATCAAGGAGCTCCAGGAAAATAGCAGGGGCACTGGACCATATATGACTTATAGGTATGCAACATAGATTCTGGAGAGAAAAATTGACACAGTGAACCAACTTTCTTGGCAGCTGATCTAGTGATGGATTCAATGTAGTCTTTCCACCTGATGTCAGCTGAGAATGTTAACCTGAGAAAGCACAATGAGCCACTTTCTTGGAGGATAGCATTAGCCATGCCGATGGAAGACAAAGAGGGGTTTCTCAGATGTTTGATGGAGAGCAGTTTAGTTTTGGAGGTGTTAAAATTGACAAGTCATCTTTTGCCTCAGTTAATGATATTGAGGTTGTTTTGTACACCGGCTGCCATTTTGACCTTGTCTGACTGATCAGCCTTACTATTGAGCCAGGATTAAATGGTTGTCATCAGTGTAGATGCCAAGTTGAGAGACTGTCATTAATGAAGATAAACAACATAGGACCAAGGATGGAACCCTGGGGGACACCTGCATTAGTAGGAAATATTTTTATGGTAACTGTTCTGATGTTTTTTTTTTTCCCTGGTGCCTCAACTACAAGAATTTAAGCATGCTACCAGATTAGCATCTAGGACTCAGTTGAACTAGCTCTATGCAACCACCACCTTCTGTTTCTTTTCTAGCATTTCTCACCTGTGGAACTCTCCAAATTCTTGCTTCCCAGCTACCTGTAATCTTCAAAAATTTAAATGCAATGTCAATCACCATCCATCTTTCTGTTCCTTTCCTCATTTTTCCTTACTAAATTTTCTCATTCCCTGCATCTTGGTGGCATTATCCCCTTGCTTGTGGTGAAATGATTTAAAAAAAAAAAAAAAAAAAAAATTAGTACCTTTTTGAAAAACTGAGTAAAATTAGTAATTTTACTATCTGGAGTATAGTTGCTATATCTGGGCTGGAGCTGCCAAGTCTGCATTTGACTGTTTTGAAGGAGTTCAAAAGCATCTATGTAGCCTTGTGGGTGACAAACTATTTTCCATCCAACAACCCCTTTCCCACAGACAAAATCTTGTGGGCCTGTTGTTGCTCTATTACTATTTCCTGGACTTGTAATGTGACGCGCTATATTCCTTTAGTCACCACCCCCTGACCATTACAAGTGAGACCCACTTGAATGGGGATGATTCCCAAGGCTGAATCATCCCCCATTCTATTTCGAAACCTTTTCCCAATAACTTCTGCTTTTTGGAACAAACTTTGGTAGGACGTTTAGTGATGACTACAATCTTGACTGCTTCAAGTCCAGGATTAACTTTGATCGTTCATGCATAACCACACAAACTTCATTTCTTGCCCTTTGTTACACTTGTACAGTACCACTCAGTAACCCTCTACCTTGAGTGGCTCATGGGCCATACATTGGTTGAACATTATCATCTCACTCTTAAACACACACACACACACACACACACATATATATATATATATATATATATATATATATATATATATATATATTAGTAGTAATCTTATAGGTATAGAAACTACACTGTTTGAAAAACCTTCGTGTCTTGATTTGCAAATAATCAAACCAATACCAAAGGTGGGGGGAAGGTATAAAAAATAAAGAACCAAGAACATATATTTTAATGAAAATAATCATCTGGCATGCAAGTTCAAAGCCCAAAGAAAAAAACCCCGATACGAGTACACAAAACAACTAAATAAATGCTCAATACGGTAAGTAGAGCAGACCCCTGACGATCCGCTTAGGTAAAACCTTGGTAGGTTTGTCTGGCTCTCTAGGTGTAACTATAATATATATATATATATATATATATATATATATATATATATATAATTTTTTTTTTTTAATTTTTTATTATGCAGTCTAGCTTTTCATGTAACTAGTGAAAGAAGGTTACTAATTCTGTACCTTACACTGGTGAATACCAGGTGGAAGTGGTTTTCTTAAGGACTTTTTGAATGAATAATGCAACAGAAGGATGACGCCTGAAACTTAAATCTAAAAGGAAACATTGTGCATTTGTTGATTGAGCAGCCAGTATTACTTCAGTTTGTCTTTTCTTCACTCCCTTTTTATCCGGCTGGGATCAATGGGTCATATATCCCATTGTGTAGACAAGCTACATTTTATCTCTCGTTTGTGTTTTCTTTTTGGACAGAACACAGCAAATAAATGAAGGATGTCTGGTCCCAGGTATTCCCACTCTTAGCACCTCTGTCATTGCATCAAAGAGTGGAATATTGACACCAGCATGTTGGGTGCTTGTGCACAAATTGTAGATTGGGGGAGGGGGAAGTGTTGAATTGACTAAATGACAGAAATGTGCCTTCAAAACAATACTTCTTACTTAGCATACAAGTATCCTGCTGGATATCTGCATTCAAACTACAGTAAAGAGTTAACCTATATAATAACTGTAAATGTCAGTGTGTCACAGTCACACGTTTTTTAATTAAAGGGACACAACTCTGTAACTTTCAATAGCTCATGTTAGAGAAATTTTGGATACTGAAGTCTTTATAACTATGATTGTTTTCAGTGATTTTTTTTTTTTTTTTTTTTTTTTTTTTTTTGCGACAAATGTTTTTGTATGATAGCAATTTTTGTAATTTGGAAATGAATTTGGGAGTAATCAAAACTTAACAGCAAAATCTAGCAAAAGTCACCCATGAAATTGTTTGTACAAAAAGTTAGGACCTACGTACATCAAACTCTTTAATTTAAGTGGCGGGAGAAGAATTATCATTGAACTGTAAAAAGATATTAATGCAATACTCAAATCCAGTGTTCAATTTTGAGTTCTTCTGTAGTTTATTGTTGCCTATCATATTTACTCCTCCCTAGCTATTGTGATGAAGGACCAATAAAGAGCCTTTCATGGGAGCTAGCTTAAATGCTGCCCAGTAGAGTGGCTTTTAAGCTTGTGATTATATATAACAAGACTCTCAATTCAGTTTTGTTAAAAAAAAAAAAATAAAAAAGCGTAATAAATCTGATCACTAACTGATAATTAAGGAGGCTTAATCCCTTTTAAAGCTTTTATTGAATTTTGGCAAAGCTAAGCAGTAAAAAGTTTAGAACAGCTTAATTGAATATTTGAACCGAGTTTTTGAAATCATACATTTGTTTTTACTTCAACATTTTGTCCTTTTGAAACTTTGTCTTTTCGACATTGTCTATTTGTCATTTACTCACTTTGCATGTGTGAAGGCACCACACTTTAAACTGGCCCTGTGCCATATCCCACCACAGGAGATGAGGGTGAGGATGTGTAAATAAGTGTAGTATCTGTTCTACTCATCTCTAATTCTAATATTAGCCATTCCTTTATAAGGAATTATTCAGCGTTCATAGCCCATCATCATGTGGGAGACATGTAATTATCAAATGTATTATCTGTTCTACTCGTCTTTAATTCTAATACTAGCTTTTTCCTTATATGGAAATATTCTAAAATCATTGAGTGAGCATACAATGCTACTTTTGGTTGAAATTTACAAGAACATTTTTCTTAAAACAGATTCTTCAGTAACATTGGCTTCTCAAGGCTTATTGCTTTTTCTAGTATTGACGGGAATTTCCTTCCTAACCATTTGTCTAAGGCAGTAGGTAAATTCATCATGATTGTCATAATTTTCCCTTCTAGTTATATGTACTATCCATTTTATTTGTTGCTGCTGTTGGGAGTCTTCAAGTTATTATTTTTTCTTTTGTAATGCTCTTTGTGATTTTATCTTTAAGATCTGATTATGGATTATTTTAAGACCTACAGGGTTCATTATCTTGTAACAATTTCTAATCATTGATCTGAGGAAATGATTCAATATTGCTGTTAGTTGAGACATTTCTTAACGAATTGTGTGCCATGTATGATACTTATTTCTAGATCTGAGTCTAGCTCTGACAGGGTTAAGAAAAAGCAGACCAATCAAAATGCTTCCTGATAATCTTGCTCATAGAAATTTCATGGTGTATGCAAATCTTTCAAAGAAATGGATGTATTGTGTAGCAGGTGAAAGAAAACAAGCTTTGCCCAGGCAATGCTGGGTATTGTTGTTAATAAAATAATTACAGTTCAAATACTTAATCCAAAAAAAAACAAAAAAAAAAAATGAAAAAAAAGAAAATTTCAGCTCAATTATGGAATTGTATTAATGTTACTAGTGAGATTAAAACAAAACTTGCACTTTTTTTTTTTTTTTTTTTTTTTTTTTTAATAAAGAGGAGGATACTTAAGTGCAGAAATCCTGGTCTGCAGGGAAATCAATTTCCTGACAAGAGCTTAAATTTTGCATTTAAATCATTTGGACATATTTTTGTGGAGAGAGGAGTTTGGCACTAAAAATGGTTTCAGTTTCTCAAAAACATATACAACTACAAGTCTAGATCATGATTTTCTGATAAATCCATGGAATGTTCTGTTGAAAACTGATATTTATCTACGAGTAGTAATCAGACCCTATATACACTGTATCACCTCCTTGGTGATTAACACTGGCTTGTAATCTGGCAGATGTATGATCACAGAGATGACGTAAATTTTTGTAATATATTATTCCACATATCTTTGCACCTGTTCACATAGTACAGTTAGACTTATAAGGGAGCTAACTAAACAGATTGAGCCTCATTATTTCATCATGTCCATGTTCAACAGGGAACAAGTTTGATGGTTGATTTGATATTTTTTTTTCACCAGCCAAAGGTCTTGAAATTTTGCAGTGTAATACAGGCACTATCCTGCTGGAACACCAAGTAATTTTTCTATAAAAAGGAGGCAAAAATGGTTGAACAATGACACTATTCAACATACCCAAGACAAATAGCAAAAGCAAACCAGAAATTTAATTCCTGACTTATTTACAGGCAGATAATTGGGTTCATCTTATCATCACAATATTTTGGACATTGTACCTTCTGGCCTTAATCAGTTGCTTGTCACTCTGGGTAACCTTTTAGTTAACTAGGGATAATAACGATGACAAAAATGAACACACTTGTCTGCATGTAAATTTGATGCTATTCCAAACAATGGTGCCAAAGCCAGTTGGTCATGGGCAAATATGTTATGGCAGATATCACTTCTGGGTTTGTCACACACAAATGACTTGCATGAAGGTAGAAACTGACTTCATTATTTAATTGCCTAGGTTACTGTGGCGGACATGAGACAGAACCTGGGACGAGCACAACTGGTCATGACTTGCCTTGTCCTCGCCAAAAAAGAGCCCGTATTTGCTTAGCATGTAAAGCTACTGCAGTAGAAATGAGGGAGAAAAAAGCACTTACCGCTCTGCCGTAATCTGTCCTCGCCAGATAACGTAAAAGAATGAGGGGGGACTTGCATTGCATTTTTATACAATAAAGATGCAATGCATTATGGGACATGGACACAATGAATTATGGGATCACATGAAGACGTAAGGGATTATGGGTATATGGACAGATATAAAAGCAACTACTTTTTTCCCCCAGTGGGGCAGTTCTTCGAGTGACGTTCATGGTTGGTGGCAAGAACAGTCAGTTAGTGTGATTTTGAGACAGAACACGAGAAGGAACGACTCAAGGTTGAAATACCAGCTGGGAGAGCTTGAATTTACTCGCTGGTTGCTGTTTTCTTTATTCGCCTCAGTTACCCTTTTGTGGCAAACTTATGGCCACATCATGTTGAAACATTGGTTCGTGTATGATCACCACCAAGTTGAGCAACATCAAGCCTGGTTAGTACCTATTTGGGAATACCAGGTTCTGTAAGATTGGATGTATGGGTGGTGTAATGGATAAAATATCAGAATTGTTAATTAGGAATAGTCTTTGGAAAGCTATGAGTCCACCATTTCTCCCCCCAGCTATGGGTTAATTTGTAAGACTTGTATCCCTAAAGAATTATTTCCCCAGAAATTCTTACAATCTAAAAATATTTTCTGGCTTTTAATAACCTGCAAAGTGTTAAGCTGTAAAAACAAACCAATCGAATATTGATTAGCCATAAAGGCATGTCTTTGAGATTTATTTTCATTCTCTAGGATATAAATGATCATTATTTACATTATTCAGACTATTGTCCTCATCTTTTGTCACCATATTTATTACGTTTTGGCTGTTGTATGCTCTGGCCTTCTTCAGGTGGTTGGAATGTCGAACTGAACCCTTTATTTCTGTAAAGAGTTGGTCGGTCAACTTGAAACCCCCAAAGCGAGTGGAGGTGGGCAGGTACGGGAACTGTGATTGGTAGCTGGCTTGTTGGTGTGTTGCATGGGTGAGTTACCAAGCTCTATGTAAAGGGCTGGAATGAGAAGGTGAGTTTTCAGTCTCAGAAGTAGCAACGGACGACAGCAGGAGAGAGAGAGAGAGAGAGACACAGTCATTTATTTTTTCGTGACGCATTCCAACACAACTTCACTCACTGGTGAAGACTGTTCTAGTTCCATGTGCCATGTTTAATGGATGTCAGTTATTAGTTATCTCCTGTTAATTTTCCCTCTGAAAGTTCTCCACTGCCTTAACCGGGTATTGAACTGACACTCTTTGGGTCCTGTCACTGGATTTAACCAACACCATTATCCACTATAAACCTAATGTCTTCAGCAACCATTTTTACCAGTGCTCATATTGTAATTCTTGCTGTTATCATTGCATGTTTTTACCAGGGCTCATATTGCAACTTTGTTGTTATTATCGCTTTTCTCTGGCACTCCTTACTACTGGTTCCCATATTGTATTTATTTCTATGCTTGGTCGGCTCAAGAGATTTTTATGGCCTAGCATATGTGCTGATTCCTTAAGTTTACAAATTTTCCAGTGGTGTTCCTTGTCTATGATCTCAACCTGATCCCACAGAGAGCAGTGATCTCCCTTCTCTATCCATATGTGGTCAGCCACACCTGATTTTTCCACTTCCCCTCATGTTACAGCTTTCTGGTGTTCTTGAAGCCTTACCTTGAGTGGGTGGCCTGTCTCTCCTTTATATTTCTTTCCACAGCTGCACTGGATAGCGTACACGCAGTCTTTAGTCATGTTCTCCTATATGGGGGGGTTTACTTGGGAGAGATATCTGCAAAGTGTCGTTAAGCTTTTGAAGGTTGTCCTGATGTTATATGGTCCGCAGATCCTTTGTATTTTCTCTGATAACCCCTTCACATAAGGCAGACTGTTTTCTGAGTGTTGTTGTCCTCCTCTTGTACCCGCCTATCCCAGTTTTGGGGGCTGCTGCCATGTACCCAGGGTAGTTATGTTGTAGGGTACTACTTATACTGACCAATTCTTTATCTAATGTCTTTGGGTCGCCACTTATGACTTGCTCGATGTTGTAAGCAGCGGACGATCCCTTCCTTTACGTTGTATGGATGGTGGGAGTTGAAATTGAGGTACTATCCGGTGAATGTCAGTTTATGGTATATGGATGTCTTGAACCCATGCTCTGTTCGAGATATTAGAACATCTAGGAATGGGAGTGTGTTGTTACTCTTTCTCCATTGCGAACTATATCGAAGGTCTTATTGAGTTCACATGGTCCAGTAGAATCTGAACATCTTCTTGGTGTAGCCAGAGTAGTGTCATCTATGTACCTTAACCATGTAGTTGGCTTTAGAGATATAGATTGTAATGCCATTTCTTCAAAGTATTCCATGTATATATTCGCCATGCTGGTGATAATTGCGAGCCCATTGCTAAACCCTCATCCTGTTATGTGTGATCACATTCCGAATTGTTTATTATGTACAGAAAGTCAACATCTCCATCAGATTATCTATTGGAATACTGGTCTGTTCTTCTAGTTATGAGTCAGAGGCCAATCTGTCTTTAAGAGTGCCTCCTCCGTGGGTACCTTGGTAAACAAACTCACCATGTCCAAGCTCACCATTTGGTTGGATAGGATGAGAGCATCTTTGATTATTTCCATGAAGTGGGCGTAGTTTCGGACATAGGAAGTAGACTTCAATGGGTCAATTATATCTACAAGGAAGTAACTCAGAGGGTGGCACACACAGCCTTGGCAACTAACAATTGGCCTGGGCAGAATACCGTCTTTATGAATCTTAGGGAGACCATATATGTGAGGTAGCTTGGTGTAATGCTGCAATAACTGCCTATACGTCTTAGGTGCAAAGTGATCCTTGTTCTTGATAAGTATCTGTGACAGTTTGCATTCCATTTTCATAGTAGGATTCTTTTTATTTTGCTGTAGCTACTGTTGCTAATGAGGTCTTCCAGCTTCCTTGTATAATCTGATTTGTCCATCACTACAGTCGCATTACCTTCATCAGCCGGTAGTATGATGATGTTTTCGTTCCTCTGTAGGTATCCAATCACCAGCCTCTCCAGTTTTGTTATGTTAGACCTGGGCGGCTTGGCTCTCTCCAAGGTCTGTCTCACTTTCCATCTCAGTTCATCCGCCTGAGCCTGAGGGATGTTCAAGGCCACCTCCTCGACTGGTAATGATGTCCAAGTATGGCACTCACCTGATGGTTGTGAAGTTGAGACCCTTATTCAATACTGACTCCTCAGAGGCACTCAGCTGATATTGGCTACTGTGCATAAAGTCCATCATCCACCAGTGATAGCAGTAGTATCCAGTGAATGAAGAACTCCTCTGAACATTTACAATGAAAGTATTTACAGAAAAGGCACAGGGAAGCAACTTTTATGGTGGTTGGAATGTGACTGAAGCTGAGATGCTTTGGATTTTATCAAGCATCTCTAAATATGCAGGGTATGATGGGTAAATTGTCACCATTTTATATTTTTAATTTTGTAAATGTGCATTGTTGGTTTTTGATTTTGTTGACTGCACAGTATAGTAGGGTCAGTTAGGAACTGTCTGAGAAAAAGTGCACCATGACGCACCAGAAATTTGGAAACTGCATGCTGTACTGCTTGATATTCAAACCATAGAGGATGATGCAGAGGATTTGGAGAGAGTTGGATGAGTCTGATGGTGATTATGAAGAACTCGCTCTGATTGTTCTGATGATAAAAGAATTCAAAAATTCGTTGGTGAGGGCCCCACTCAACATGGAGACCTAAATCAAATGCTTTGCGGAGGTAGTGCTGTCCTTGGTTAAGAGGGTGACTGCTGGAAGACACTGTCTGGCAATCGGGTTCTGCACTATGCTAAACAAGCAGTAGAACCCAGTCATGGCTGTCAGACTATTTCTATGACCACATCACCCCTTACGTCTGGCCATCTAACTTCCCAGACTGCAATCACCTTGATGATTATGTTAGAGGTGCTGTTGAGCAAGAGACTAACAAAACTCCTCGCAATATCTAAGATGAACTGAATGCAAGGATTGTCAAGCAGTACAGAATAGAATTTCTTAACAACTAGCGGAGTGAACTGTGTCATGGTGCTCTTTTTCTCTCAAATGATACCCAACTGACCTAGTATACTATGCAGTTGACAAAATCAAAAACAAACCACGTGCATGCACAAAAAATATAAAATGGCAACGTGTGTGTACACACACATATATATATATATATATATATATATATATACACACACACACACACATATATATATATATATATATATATATATATATATATATACACACACATATATATATATATGCACACATACATATATATATATATGCACACACACATATATATATATATATATATATGCACACACACACATATATATATATATATATGAGATCAGCATCAAGTAGTGATAGTCTGTTTTATTTTTCAGTGCAATCTTCCGATCATGCAGGTTTTGTTTTGGCTCTACTGTTTATATATGCTTGTCATTGTTGCATTATGGGTAATAAGTTCTATTTTGTTATCCTGCTGATTATTGCGTGGGTAGTAATGTTTGTTTCAAATTGTCCTAATGACTGTAAAAGAATTGTCGTCATGGATGCTGCCTGCCTTGCCCACAAATATAATGGATGGTGAAAAAAAAAAAACAGGCAATTGTAGGTAGGAAAGAGGCTGTGAGTTGATGAAAGGCAACTTCATGAACGAATGAACAAAGCATAGTGAAAGAGGAAGAATTAAAGAAAGCAAGAAGAATGTGGAAAAGGAAAGATTGATTTGTCTCCAAAAAACAACAGGCTCTTTAGTAGAAATAGCTACATTTATTTGTAGCTATTTCATAATGTTTAACTTTTTACTCATTTATTATTGATTACTTAATTATTTGTTGTTGATTGTTATTATGTTTACTTGTGTTTAGGTGTTCATTCACAGTTTGTTAATTTGTTTATTACATACTGTCAGATTAATAAATGGAAAATCGATTCCTAAATTTTTGTGTGTACATTAGGATACAAAACTAGGCAGAGATGCATATTTTGAAAGTCGGAAAAGATCTGTGTCTAAAAGCACAATTTAAGCTTAGCTTGACCATCAGCTAAAACGTTAAAGCATGTCAGATCCGATGACCGTTTCCCCTTGGGATATGCTGGTTCAAATCTTGCTGGAGGGTGCATATTTTTCTAATCTGATTTCTCAAATATTCAGGCTGATAGAAGAAAATAAATAAATATATTGTTAAATTAATAAACAATCTACTCAAATTAGGGTATCCACTAACAATGATGTTTATGTAAAAAAAAAATATATAATGGAAACATGGTGGAGTAATGGATAGCGGCTTGGATTGGGGAATCGAAGAGTCTAGTTTGAATTCCAGTCGAATCCATTACATTCACTTACATGCTAATATCCTTGGGAAAGGTATGAATCCTATTCTCCCTCCAGCTATGGTTAAATAGGAAAGACTGGGTTTTATTGCCATGGATGACAACTGGTCTAGGAGAAGGACAAGTTTGAATTGAAAACCTGTGGAGGGTTGTTTGGGGAACTTGTGGCATGTAGTGCACCAGGTCTCTGTATTTGGCCCCTTCAAAAAGGGCGGATGGTTCTGCACAAAGCCTTCACTATAATCAAATCTCATGTGCTGGTGTTGGCCTTTTGTTTCCTAAGAACTGATCTGCTTGGCCCTCATACATTAAATAATAATTATATTACACACACACACACACACACACACACACACACACACACACACACACGTGTGTGTGTGTAGTAGAGGCTAAGGTCAACACCAAGCAGCGACATTCTGTTTTATACTTGAATGCAATCTTCAGGCCCTAAGTTTCAGTTTGGTCTGGTTTTTGTTTTATGGCACATCAACCTCAATGGGCTATTTTATGCCGACAAGACTTTGATTGCTGGTAATACTGTTTCCTTTTTTTTCTTTTTTTTTTTTTTTTTTTTCTTTTCTTTTTTTTCTTTGAAAAATGTATTGCTGGTAATTTTGTTTTTCTTTCAAAATTTATCACTGGTAATAATTATTTACGAAAATGTATTGCTGGTAATATTTTTTCCTCAAAGATTTATTGCTGGTATTAAAACCTATTTTTACACTTTCATAGTGTTTTGGGTGGGGTTAACTATTTGCCCATAGTGGGTGGACCTGGGAACACAAGCAAGTAAGAGATGGTTCCATGCTCCTCAAAACCTGATCAAAGGCCTTGCTATCAGATATAGTTTGTCTTACCCAGGATAGTTTTCAGCTCTGCTATATATATATATATATATATATATATATATATATATTGGTCAAGAGTGTATTGTGAATAGTAAGTTCCATACCTTTATTCTAACAGCTGTTTGGTAGGCAGTGATAGTAATGTTTTAAAATAATTCCCATTACTTTTATTAATGATATACAATGCAGTAAAAGGCAAATATCAAATCTTAGTCATCCGAAAGAACAGTGATTATACTATCTTCCAAGGACAGTATAGGTCATGGATACCCTTGTAAAATTCAGCTAGCTTGCTATCAAAGAAGTGACCAACTGTAAGTTCCAGTTCATTATCAACTGTAAATGATTCGCCAGGCACTACAGAATGTCTTGTTTATTTGTAAATGGATGGTAGTCTGTTGGCACCAGGTCTGGTGAGTAAGGTGGATGAGGAAGAACTTCTCAATTCTGCCCCAGAAATTTCTTGTGGTTTTGTGCAATTGTGTCAGCCGCATATTGCAGTTGTTGGTAGTACAGTTGACCATTGGACTGATTGTGTGACAACATTTCCCTGTTAATCATGCCCTTCACATCCCACCAGATGCAAACAATGAACTTCTCTTGATGTGTTGTTCTGTAAATAGAAAAGGCTGACACATATAGAATATAAGAAGTAGTTTATTCCAGAGAATAATGTGGTACACAGTTGAGAACACAGACTAATGTAATAAATAGCTAATTGTTAACTCCTCTTGCTCAAGAAGTGTTGTTTAGTCTCAAACCTATCCATCTTGTGAGGGTGTTCAGCTACTCTACAAGATGATGGTCAGGATTGGCTTGACATTTGGACCATTTTTTATCTAGCTTCTTTTTAATATTGCATTTGAGTACAGACACCATTTTTTCATCTGCAGTAACCACTTCATTCAGCCAATCAAAATGGTGCATTTTGGATAGTAGTGTTATGCAGGTAGCCATGTGGTTGCAAAGGACCCTTATGTCCAATTTTCTCATTTCCCCCCAGGTGATGCAATTGCTGTATGTCTGGCACCAAACTTCTTGACCAGTTTGTGTGCTGTCGGGTGTGGATCAGCTTCGACACAGGTGTATAAATGCTCATTGTCAATGCATGTGGGTCAATCATTTCTTGGCTGATGTTCGAGATCAAATTGGCAATGCTGGAACTTCTTGAAATGATCATAGGACATATGATAACCAATTGTATCTTTTCCAGATACTTGATTAATAGGATATTGTGATGGGCCAGCATTTAAGCTAGATTTGTAATTGTGCAATAACAATGTGCATTGCTGTTGACAAGAGAGGGTCATTTGCTGGGATATTTTTGGAACTTATAAGAAGCACTGAAATGATGAAAATAATCAAGTTATTGTATTTACTTATATACAGGGTGCAGAAATACCCTCCACATAAAGTTTGAAAGACCCAGGTAAATGCTATTAAAAATAATTATTTCACTGTTTAAACTGCAGTTTTTATTCATTAGGTTTTAAAAATGACATTCTCAAAATGGTGGCCTATATTCACCATATACTGTTGTAGACGATTTCCTTTAATTTCCATCACCTAAAAGTTTGAACACTTCAAGCTCTTCAGTCTGGCTTTCTTTTAGGCGCTGAACCTGTGATCTTGAAAATTTCAACTTATAACAGAATTGATTTTTCTATCTGGAACAGCAGCATTCTGATGTAGCATGAAATGAGTACGAAAGGCTCTCTGTTCCAATGACAGATACAACCGTCTTCAAAAACATTCTAACAATAAATGCACAGTGTGTGTCAATCAAAGCCGTAACAACGGAAGGTATCTGGGGCAAAAAAAAAAAAAAAAAAAATAAGGTTAGACATTAGTCAGATGAAGGCACCATTACCACTTGTCTATGTTCCTGAGGATTGCACAGATGGCAATTTAAAATGTGGGAGGTTATGCAGCAATCTGTATAGATAAACATAAATAAAAATATGTGGCAACTTTTTTTTCAACCCAATAAAGAAGAAATGTTATTTTGAGAGAGAGAGTATATATATATATGTGTGTGTGTGTATATTTAGGCAGCAATCTTTCATTTATGCATGTTTCATTAAAATGACAGACCTGTTACTATGATTATGCTTTTTATTTAATTTTTCTTGTGTTCAAACCAGTTTTTTTTTTTTTTTTTTTTGTTACACAGTGTGTAGAAACTGTCCAAATGTTTTATAATTCCAAATGCTTTCAGTCATTATCAAGGATGATTTTATTTAAATTTATTTTTATTTTTTTCAATATAATTGTGTGTATGATTTTAGTGTTATAGAGATGTTTTATTTTCCGGACACAGTTTGCACGTTGTGGCTGTATTTGTAGTTAATTAAGCGTTGGCTTTTTTTTAATTAAGTCTTGCATTATTTTTAATCTTGTTTTTTGGTGAGGTTATTGTTTGTATTTTCTACTAGTAGTTAAATATTGACCTCTTCAGATCTACAGTTAGCTGTTTTTACTTCATAGCTCCAACAAGTATACTTTATGCCTTTTCTTATGCTCATACAGCACCATACAGCAACTCTCTACCTTGAGTGGCTCTTGGCCTTTTTTTTTTCTCAAATCAATTTTATCATATTGTTTAGGTGAACTTGGGTTATTCACAAATCAATTTTCTTTTGAAAAGAAAATACATTTTTATGATGTAAGTTGTCTGGAAACATTGTTTTAATGATATGAAATTGTTATTTGTTCAGTTACAATTAATTCATATATTACATAAAAATTAAATATTAATGGCATTGCAATTTCACTTTCTAAAATTTAATAAAATTCACTTTAATTATCTAACACACACACACACATATATATATATATATATATATATATATATATATGTGTGTGCGTGTGTGATGTTATTTAAAAACGTACTCAGTTTGGATATTTTCCATATCAAACTTTCAGCAGATTTTTTGTTGAACTGAATTTATTGACAAATCATATTTTCTTTCCTCTATAAAAAAGCATTATTTTTATGTTGACATAAATTGTTTAAACAAGAAAATCTGTTCATGACAGAAAATTTGTGTGTCAGATTAAATATTTACTTATAATTCTTTGACTTTTCTTAAGTTGTAACGTTGACAATATCTAACCCAGTTATTAAGAAAAGTTTGGGGTCTACATGTGCGTGCATGTGTGTATATAAGTTGATAAATTAAGGAAAGTTCAGTAAACTTCACTCGCAGCCAACTTCAAAGTTTCATGGAACACTGCTCATGAGGGTCAGAAGGTCTGATGAGTAACACAAGTGATTTATTGGGCCCTCTGACCCTGATGATTGGTGATGCAAAAAAAATTTTAAGTTGGTCAAGAGGTGAGTTGATTTAACATAGTGATTTATTGACACATAAATACTGAGCGTTTTCTTGACAAAAATCCTGCTATCGATCAGACATTAGCTTTTCATAATTTTAACGTTTTGATAGGTATTATTGATTTATATTATTACATCTGTCTATCTTGCTCTCTCGGGCCACAGTCTCCTGTCTGCCCTGCACCCCCCGGTCCACGGTCTCCCTGTCTGCCCTGCAACCCCCGAGCCACGGTCTCCCCGTCTGCCCTGCAACCCCGAGCCACGGTCTCCCCTGTCTGCCCTGCAACCCCGTGACCTCCTCTCTCTCCCGTCTGCCCTGCACCCCCCCGCCACTCTATCCCCATCCGCATAGCTCTAACCTTATCTTTTCATTTTTCTCTTGCTTTGTTACCTCCTATCCGTCATCTTTACACATTTTTTTTTTCCTTACCACCTCTCCCATCTTGGTTCGCTCATTTCCTTTCTGATCAATATATAGGGTTTTTGGTTAGTAAGACTAATGAAATTTCAACATAGTAGATCAGACAGAAACTACACTCTTAATCTGATTAATGCATCATGATTGTTTGTAGACCAAGGTAGAATAATAAAATAGATTTTTTTTTTTCCAGACAATTTGCAGTGCCTACAGTGTCTGTTAGGAAAGTATTGAGGCATTTTGAAAATATGAAGAACTGATTACACAACTTTGAAATATTCAATTAAATGGGACCTTATAGTGCATGAACTGCAACTCTCCTGTGGGATTACTCGGTTTACAGTGAGATGTCACTGAGTGTGTTTGTGTAAATGTTTGATTTGCATGCAGGATGTTTTGGAAAAACCTCACATTTCTAAAAGCTCAACTCCATCCCCTTGCCCAATAGTTAATACTTTGTTACTTTTTCTTCTGTATTTCCAAAGCTGAAATTACCATTGAATGAGAAATGTCAGGTTGTGGATGGATTAAAGAGAATGTGAAGAGATTGCTAATAGTAATCCTGAACTGATTTTGTAGTCTGATTTTATTTTATTTATCTATTCATTTATTTATTTTTTTATTTTTTTTTTATTTATTTTTTTTTTTCAAAAGTCAAATGAAAGCTGAGATAACTGCCCAAGGTTCTAAAGAGTAATTTGAAAAAGACTTTAGTGTGAATACCCTGGGTAGGCTTTTTCCCCCCTCATAACTGTTTCCAGTGTCTAAAAGTGTTCACTTGTCTCTCTCATAGCTGCCACAGCCATACTACTTTATTTACGTATTATACAAAATAGATAATCCAGAGTTTATTTCTACAAGTGGAGAAGGTGGGTAAAACTATTCAGTGTACTGCTCTCTTTGTTTTCATACCTCACTTTTATAACTCTGTCCTGTCAGTAACACTGGTAATGCTTTCTTTTTTCATCCTCAGTCAGTGTATGTATTGTATACAGACAGCAGAAACTTGCCAAAATTTGATGTTACAATTAAATCTTGTTTCTATCAACATACAAGGCATTGATGGTAATAAAAGTGAGTAGGTAATGTCAGTGGGCTTTGATAAGAAATGCATGATCCTTGCTTCAGTTCACCATGGTCAAATACGGTTGGCACCTAAATAAAATTATGTATTTTTTTTTCCTCCCTGACCTCTCCAGCAGAATTTCTTTTATCATAACTATTATACCCCAAGTGATGAGTTGGACTCGCCCATATGTGTATGAATGTAAGAATGGAACGTAGGACTAGGGGAGACTGTAAAAGCTGTTTTTAGTGATCATCTGAGAAGATACAGGAGTTATCTGCAGCTGGACTTAGTGACTGAATGCAACTAAGTAATAGACACTTGGTGGAACAAATACATCGAGTCAATTGCTTCTTCTACCGCGAGGAAAGTTGGCTCTCTGTGCCGCGCCAGGAAATCTTTCTCCCTGGAATCGATACTTCAAATATACAAAACAACCATTTGCCCTTGCATGGAGTATTGCTGCCATATATGGTCTGGGGCACCTTCTGTTTACTTCGGAGTTCTAGACAAGATTCAGAGACGGATATGTAATGTAAATGGCCCTGATCTGGTGTTTCGTCTGCAGTCACTCTCTCAGACGCGCTGTCGCCTCTGTGTCTTTTCTACAAATACTTTCATGATAATTGCTCCGATGAGCTGCTTTCACTGGTTCCCAGACACTATTAATTCAAGCGCCCTACGAGGCTGGCATCCCGCTCCTGCCCTTACACTATAGAAACTACTAAGTGTAGCCGTCTCTTCTACTCCAATAGCTTCATACCTCGCACCTCTCGCCTGTGGAACACCCTTCCCAATTACTGTTTCCCTGAAAGCTATAATCTCCAACTATTCAAATGTAATGTCAATCGACATCTCCAGTTACCTTCATCCATCCACTATCCTTCTCCTCATCCACTCTTCTATCACTCCTATCTGCTTTCGCTCCAAATCTTCTGCAACCCCCTGCATCCTTGTGGCTTCATGCCTTGCTTGGGGCGTGATGCTTAAAAAAAAAAAAAAAAAATATAAATTTAGCACAGTGCAAAAACCCCATAAATTAAAGCCTGAGGTAATGTTAAAGAATGTGGTCAAGAATGGCAAACTACAGCTCAGTTCTGTGATATGAGTGGGAGTGATTTTGGATCCCCTGGGTGTAGAATTCTGACAATGATGGATTGCCTTTAAGTTTTGTTTTAAGACCAAAACCATGTGAAGACACTGTAGAAATATTGGAACGGTCAAGCTACCTCACTGTAATGAGATTTACTCTGTACAAATATTGGAATGGTCAAGCTACCTCACTGTAATGAGATTTACTCTGTACAAATATTGGAATGGTCAAGCTACCTCACTGTAATGAGATTTACTCTGTACAAATATTGGAATGGTCAAGCTACCTCACTGTAATGAGATTTACTCTGTACAAATATTGGAATGGTCAAGCTACCTCACTGTAATGAGATTTACTCTGTACAAATATTGGAATGGTCAAGCTACCTCACTGTAATGAGATTTACTCTGTACAAATATTGGAATGGTCAAGCTACCTCACTGTAATGAGATTTACTCTGTACAAATATTGAATGGTCAAGCTACCTCACTGTAATGAGATTTACTCTGTACAAATATTGGAATGGTCAAGCTACCTCACTGTAATGAGATTTACTCTGTACAAATATTGGAATGGTCAAGCTACCTCACTGTAATGAGACTTTGGCCTACTGGTTGGCATGAGTTCTCTCTATCTTACTCTCCCTCTTGCTCTCTAATGGAAACGATTCTACAATTACTGTCTCTCATGAAACAAAGTGAGTAAAAAGAAAATGTCCGATGCAGTCAATGATATACCATTGGAACATCAGAGATGACCAAAAGTGCAACAGTAGTTTTCTGAAAAAAAAAAAAGAATATTGCTAGAAAATAAAGATCTCTACATGAAGTGATTCTTAAAATATGTTGAGTATCTGAAAAAAAATCGGTGGGAATATTTACTATCAGTGATCTGCCGCCTGTGTACCTCAGATAGCCAGATAAATGTCTTATGGCGGTGAAAACTCTGAAGACGGTCTTTGTTCATCAGCGGATTTATTGAAAGCCAAATGGGTGAAACTATAGAGAGAAATAAATAACTTGAGACAAGTTTAATCTGAATGACTAATAAAAACCTAAAAAGGAAAGGCAAAAGGAATCTGACAAAGACAGCCAGATGTTGAAAATAGCAGTAAAACTAAATGGCTAAAGAGGCAAAAGCTTAGATGTGGCACAAGGCCAAAACTATGGGGCACCCAGTGAGGATTGCATTCACTACTCAGTTGTAATTCTAGTGAGACAAGCATGTTAACAAATTGTACCACTTTGCTTATATGAAGATGCATAAAATTTGCAGTGTTGAGTTCTCAGAAAGGAAGAAAGTTACATGACGTTACAGGTCTGAGATATGTGTAAACGGTCAACACCTAGTGAATGGGGTTCTACATGAAGACTTGGTAAAATAAATTTATATAAAGGTGGCTACCTTAAAATAAATATTCAAATAATGATATATTAAAGGAGACGAATTAGTCATTTCATGTCAAATCAACAAGGGTCTGACTGTTACCAACACAGATCACTTTTTTTTTTTTTCATTCTTGAATTTGGTACACTTATAGAGCTTCATGATATGAATTGAATGGTACCTATTTTACATATATAGGTCAAATGGTTCCCAAAATGTGACAAGTTTAAATACCAATATCTCGGTTGTTTTTTTCACTTAAAAAGCTAAATTGTATACCATTTTAAACTACTTAGATTGATCTAAAAGGTGATCTGTTGATTTTCATGTTTAAAGGTCAAATAATAAAATTTGACCTTGACTCCAAAGGTTATAAAGGTATATACCAGCAATGTTATTATAGGGGATAGAGTTAGGATAAGAAAATACAAACTCTGTACTTGAGCCTGTGCTTAATTATGCCAGTTCCAGTGATTACTGTAGACTGAACAGGAAGTGGTTAAAAAAAAAAAAAAAAAAAAAAAAAAGTGATTAATCCAAACTGTACCTAAATTAAAAAGGGGCACAAATTAAACTGTCTCACAGCAAAGCCTCTGTTCAGGAGGTTTTGAGGAGCATGGAACCACCTCTTAATTGCTGGTGTTCCCAGGTCCACCCTGATCCAGGGTGGTAGCACCTGTTAGGGTCCCAGCTATGGGCAAATAGTTAACACCCAAACTTGAATCAAAATACTATGAAAATGTGAAAATAGCTTTTAATACCAGAAATACTTTGTAAAAAAAAAAAAAAATTATTACCAGCAAAACATTTTTGAAAAAAGAAATTTTGTCAGAATTAAATAACCCATTGAGGTTGATATGCCATAAACCAAACCAAAATCAAACCAAGTGAGTAATTTAAAAAAAAATGTTTTAGAAAAATAAAACCATCCAAGATTCTAAATTTCCTGAAAGAAGTTGGATTGTACTCAAAAATATGAGTAATTGAAAAATGGTTCAAATATATATGTATACATACACACCTTCCTTTTTTCTTTTTAACCAAACTATGGCTATGAATTTATTTAAAAATTTTGTTGGCATTAAATGACCCACCAAAGTTGATATGCCATAAAACAAAACCACCAACCAACAAATAAAGGGAAAATAAAACAATACAGTTTCTGTACTATGGTAACAGAACAGTCTTTTGAAATTTACAAAAATTTGGAGATAGCACCTTGAATAAAATAGTATTACTACAACTATTACCATGACTCTGATGCAAAACAAATTATTGCATTAGCAGTCTCTTACGTTGACCCCTAGTTGTACCTGTTTGAGACTAGTGGAGTCTTGTGAGAGAGTGAATTTTATCAAGTGCTACCATCCTGATCCAAACATAGAATCATTAAAGGGATTTCAGTTTTGAGGAATTTAACTTGCTTCTTTTAAAAAAGAAACCATATGTATACCATTGCTCTTTTACTCATGAAATTAACTTAATCCAGCTGTGAAAAATGATGGCATATTTTATCATTCCTTATTAAGTTTATGTATATGGTGATTTAAATAAATAAACCATAAGTGCAAGTGAGATAATTCAAATAAATCAAAGATACACAGACTAAAAAATAAAAAAAATATTGTTTTATGATATGTATTTATCTGTATGCCCACATCATAACAGAATGCTGCACAACAGCATATTTTAAATAGATACCTGATATGAAAGCAACAGATAAATGTAAATCAAACTGAAAAATTGAAAACAAAAAGAGAAAGGCAAATATGACTTAAGTTTTTCTGGATAAGAAAAACTTAAAATAATACTGGAATGAGCGTCTTTCAAGCAATGACTACAAAGTGGTCCATTGCCAGATGATCTTGCCATGCTTTTTTTTTTTTTTTTTTTAAACCACTTAATCCATACAGCTATTTTCTTTTTATTAAAATAATCTGTATGTCTTTAGAAAGTGCTCCAAGTCTGATGTCTTGAAACCATTATCACAAGTCATTCATCACATCTAACAGCAGCTCACTTTTATCTGAGATTTTGGTTAAATTGGATTTTGTTTTGTCGGCTTAATGCCCCCCCCTGTCTTGTTTGTCTTTCGATGAAGTCTTGTTTGTCTGCTCGATGAGCCCCCCTGCCCGGTCTTGTTTGTCTGCTCGATGAGCCCCCCCTGCCCGGTCTTGTTTGTCTGCTCGATGAGCCCCCCCCCGGGCCCGGTCTTGTTTGTCTGCTCGATGAGCCCCCCTGCCCGGTCTTGTTTGTCTGCTCGATGAGCCCCCCCCTGCCGGTCTTGTTTGTCTGCTCGATGAGCCCCCCCCCCGGTCTTGTTTGTCTGCTTGATGAGCCCCCCCTGCCCGGTCTTGTTTGTCTGCTCGATGAGCCCCCCCCTGCCCAGTCTTGTTTGTCTGCTCGATGAGCCCCCCTGCCCATTTTTTTTCTTTATTGTAAGTCTATTGTTAGTCTCTGCTCTTGTTGTTTTTTTTTTTTTTTTTTTTTTTTTTTTTTTTTTTTTTTTTTTTCCCAAAATGATCTTTTGGTCTTTGATAAGGAATAGGTCAAGTCATTCACAAAATTCTAATCATCAAAATGGACCAAGAGTACAAGAGACCTGATTGTGTATCCCAAGGATATGTTGACTGTAGTTAGGTAAAAAAAAAAAAACCTGATCTCAGAGAATGGAATTACAAAACAGGCATAAGATGGTGAAACAAGATAGCAAATAAGTGGTTTATTAATTCATGTCAAGTCCAAAAAAAAAAAAAAAGTATTAATAAAACTTTTTTTTTCTTTATTTCTTGACACCAATGAAAAAGAATAAGTTGATCACGAATACAATTATGAATAATAATCTAACTGATACTGAATAATTTATTATCTTTTCAGGGCATTGTGAAAAGTGTCTGTGTGGTATATTAGCCTTGTTTTAACTGTGATTACAAATCCTTAGCCAGTGCATTGGGAGAAGTGTTTGTTTATTGTCTTATTAGGAACGTGGCAGGCCTGAACTTGTTGCCTTGAAATATAGCTGCAATAATATTCGTAAAGCTGTTTAGATACTTTTCATTGTATATATCGTCTTCATAAATGTCTAGCCTGCTTGTTGTCCGTCACTTTGATAACTTGTAAACAGTAAAAGGCTAGAAATGTGGAACCCTTCCAAGCTAAACACTGTAAATATGATCTTGATACCACTCTCGTATTCATCTTGCTCATTTTCTTATTTGCTATCAATAACTGTCATTCATGGCACCTAACCTGTTCAGAAGTACTAGTTTCTCAGAACAATGATTAAAAATGACTTTGAGTGAATGGGCTCTGTAAGTCTGAGAGGATTTTAAACAGCAGCAACAACTAAAATGGATAGCACAAGTAATCCTTAGAAAATAATGACATAATCAAGATCTTGACATTCCACACTACTTCAAACAAAAGGTTAGCAAGGAAATGGCCATCAATACTAGAAAGAGCAATAATAGTAAGCTTTAGAAACCCTTTTTTCCTGAAAAATTCTTTTAAGGGAAAGACTTTCAACCAAAAGTATTTTCCACTTCATACAATCTACTTAAAATACACTTTTTTTTTTTTTTTTTTTTCTCTCATTTGCACCCCTTGATGACTTATATGATTTGCTAATTTGAACTATATAACATTAGTTTCGGGCTGTATATCCAAATAAAACCACATTTGTGAAGGGATAATAGGAGTAGACAGGTTTGCCTATTGTCCAGTTAATATACCTCCCAGTTTTTGGACAGGAGTAGATTTATCCCTCATTTCCTGTTTAGGATTGGGTTTCCAATTCCTTGAACTCTGTATTTCTGATGTCTTTGTATGGAATTTTATTCAGTAATTATTATTTTCCCTCACCTAATCAGAGTACATAGGTTTGCCTATCATCTGGTTCACACTCCTCCCAGTTTTTTAAACAGGAGTAGAGGTGTATCCCTTGTTTCCTGTTTAGGATTTGGTTTCCAGTTCCTTACGCAGTTTACTTCAAAAGTCTGCCTGAATTCTGAAATTTTACTCTTGACCTCATTAAGTTAGCTGTTATCTTTCCTACATAGCTCCAAGAACTTCATTAATACAGCTCCCCACGGTAAACCTCTACCTTGAGTGGCCCTAAGATCTTTGTATTGGGTGAACATTAAAAAAAATATTTGTACATTTAAAAAAAAAAAAAGATTAAATTTAATAAACATATGTAAAATGTCTCGCGCACAAACATTTCCATTGTATAAGGTGGCTTAATTTTAGATGCATTGATGCTGATATCAAGAAATCGTATTCCTGACATTGACCATGATCAGATTTGAATCCAGGTTGGGTTTCATGGTTTCAACTGCTTATATATATATATATATATATATTTGTGTGTGTAGCAGGTCAGACTGGGTCCTATAGCATTGTCTCTAAATGGCATACTGTTTTCTATATTTGGCTCTTCCAAAGAGTGTAGTTGGTTCTGCACAAATGTGCAGGTTGTCTGGCTGTTGGGTATAAGAACTGAGCTGCATGAGCCTCGTATGTCAAATGACGAGTGTCACACACACACACACACACACACACACACACACACACACACACACACACACACAAAAGTGAACACACAGAGGCAACAGGCTGTTTCTTGCTGGACGCAATCGTCAGGCTGCCTGACAATTGTATCCAGCATGAAACTGCCTGTCTCCACTGAGTGTTGACTTCAATGTTCACTTTTATATTTATATTTACATACACTCTATCTCTGATGTTAAGCACTTTATCCCATAAATATAGCACACCTTAAAACTATATTTCTTCACACACACACACGCACACATATATATATATATATATATATATATATATATATATATATATATAGTGGCTTTCAAGCTATCTCCTGCAGAGGGCTCTGGATTGGGCCTTCATCACAATAAGTAGGTAGGAGTAGATGTAATAGGTAACAATAAACTACAAAAGATCTCAAAACGGATCGCTGCTTTTCGGTATTGCATTAATATTTAAGCTTAACCTTTTTAAAAGTTTGATAATTCTTCTGCAGCCACTTAATTTAAAGACAATTTAATGTACGTAAGTGCTTATTTTCTTTGTATTTTATGGGTGACTTTCACTGGATTTTGCAATTAATTTCAGTTATTCCCAAATTTATTTCCAAGTCATAAAATTATCGTACAAAAAAATGTCTAAAAAAGAAATTGCCAAAAACAATCGCAGTAATGAAAATTAATCCAAAATTTCAAGTTCGTGGGTTCAGATCCAGCCCAGAAAAGTATTTAATTTGCTCAAGGAGTCATCCTGATCCCAAAATGGCATATGTTGGGCTACAAGAAGTAACTTGCTAGAAGTAAATTTGAAAAAGTGACTCACTGGGATACACACACACACACACACACACACACACACACACACGTGCAGGTAAGGGAATAGTTTACGACTCAGAATGAGAAATCAACCTGAGCTTGCTGGTTATATTCACATTCATGCAAATACATTTCAGGAAGGTATGATTCCATCTCTTTTTCCACCCAGGTATTGGTTAAATAGCAAGGCAGACTAGGCTCTCTTGCTATGCATGGCAACCAGTCAAGAGAAATGATGAATTCAAAACTATATAAAGTTCTAACATATGTATTCTGTAGTCAGGGGTAAGGTTTTAGTACACAAATAACTATAATCTTGACTGCAGTCAACCGATGACACACACATAAATACACACACACACAGATGGAGTTATATATATATATATATATATATATTCATTTAAATATATCTAAACAATTTAATTTTAAAATGAGATGAGACCCAAAATGTAGGTAAATTTTTGTGATTTTTTTATCTGATATCTGTGGTATAACATTACCAACTGGGACCCATATGAAGAAATCGCCCTGGGTAAGATATTAAACTGCATCCAGCAGCATGGCCTCTGATCAGGTGGTTTTGAGGCGCGTGGAACCACCTTTCAATTACTGGTGTTTCCAGGTCAGGGTGGTAGCACCTGTTAGGTTCCCAGCTATGGGCAAATCGTTAACTATTACCAGCAATACTTTTTTTGAAAAAAATTTATCAGCAATACAATTTTGAAGGAAAAATATTTTCAAGAATAGATTTTTGACAAAACAAAATATTGTCTGCATTAAATAATCCATTGTGGTTGATATGCCATAAAACAATAAACCGAACCAATCTAAACCAAAAATTACATTTTCTATTCATACGAATCTATCCTAAAAATGTTGTTGGGTTTAAATAACCTATTGAGGTTGATATGCTGTCAAACAAAATAAACCAAAACCAAACCGTATGATGAAACTGTGTAAATGACAATGTTGACAATGAGCTCTTTGCATCAAATAGTGATGACCATCATAATAATTTTGAAGGATTTTAATTTTGTGTATGGGTGTTTTAGGTTTTGGATTCTGTAATGAGAAATAAAGATTTTATGGCATCTTAAATGTTTTTTTGCTAAACACTGAGAAACAAAATACTCTATAATATTACGGAAAGATAAAGATTGCATGTTACGTTAAATGTTATCACCACGATGATAATGAATTTTAATTAGAAATATAGATTGTATGTTATCCTAAACATTGTTATTTAACACTACTATAAAAGATAATGATATGAACACACCCATAGATGTACAAATAAAGAATGAAACATTTGTTTACATTACTCGTTACTTGTGCATGTTGCTCGGTGGAACTTTTGCCAATTGTTTTGTAATCGTTGCTTGAAGATTGCATTTTAATATAAATTTTCTTGAATATTGTATTTTAATGTGAAATAAAGAAGTAAAAGTAGTTTTATTACATTTATAACTGTCGTATGTCATTATATTAACTGTTTAAACTAGAAATATTTACATCAGTTGTTACCATACTGAGGCAGTTGTTAGCCTATCACAATCCATGGCGCAAGCATACTAACCTACTTGTCAGTGTTGATATATCACAGGATTTACAGTAAGCTTTTTGTAATTGTTGTATTAGACGATTACTTATTTTTTTGGGGGGGGGTAAATTTTTTAGATTTATAGGTTGCTTTACATGCAGAAATGTACTCTGTATGTATGTGTGTACATTTGTATGTTTATGTATGTATCAGCTTTTTTTGAACAGGAGTAGAGAAATAAGAGAATGAACAGACTTTGGAAGAATTTGGAAGAAACTGGAACTGAGTCCTAAACTGGGAACAAGGGATAAACCTCAACTCCTGTTCAAAAGCCTGGGGAGGAGTGTGAACCGGACTATAGATGAAGTTAGCTTTTTGTATTGAAGTAGTAGTTAAAACTGGCTTGTTAATCATTACATCATGCAGAAGTACCCTCTTCAAATTTCAAATTGGTAGTAGGGTCGTGTTTACCCGGACACCATAGACTATTCGTACTGATCTGTAACCACATTCCATCATGTGGCAGGTGGAGGTGATAAGCCATGAAATATGTTAAATATGTTCTCTGATTTATAATGGGTATTTAATTTTTGATCTCTTTATCATTTTTTTTTTCGTTTTCTTTATAGATAATGCCATGAAAAAATGTGTACTATTGTTTCCTATGACAAAAAAAAAAAAATTATTTGGTGCACTTTATATTTATTTGGGATAAAAACTTTTCCTACTCTTTTGTCTCTCTCTCTGCACTTTGCCTCTCTCTCTCTCTCTGCACTTTGCCTCTCTCTCTCTCTGCACTTTGCCTCTCTCTCTCTCTCTGCACTTTGCCTCTCTCTCTCTCTCTGCACTTTGCCTCTCTCTCTCTCTCTGCACTTTGCCTCTCTCTCTCTCTCTGCCTTTGCCTCTCTCTCTCTCTGCTCTTTGCCTCCTCTCTCTCTCTCTGCACTTTGCCTCTCTCTCTCTCTCTGCTCTTTGCCTCTCTCTCTCTCTGCTCTTTGCCTCTCTCTCTCTCTGCACTTTGCCTCTCTCTCTCTCTGCTCTTTCTCTCTCTCTCTCTCTGCTCTTTGCCTCTCTCTGCTCTTTGCCTCTCTCTCTCTCTGCTCTTTGCCTCTCTCTCTCTGCTCTTTGCCTCTCTCTCTCTGCTCTTTGCCTCTCTCTCTCTGCTCTTTGCCTCTCTCTCTCTGCTCTTTGCCTCTCTCTCTCTGCTCTTTGCCTCTCTCTCTCTCTCTTTGCCTCTCTCTCTCTCTCTCTTTGCCTCTCTCTCTGCTCTTTGCCTCTCTCTCTCTCTGCTCTTTGCTCTCTCTCTCTCTGCTCTTTGCCTCTCTCTGCTCTTTGCCTCTCTCTCTGCTCTTTGCCCTCTCTCTCTCTGCTCTTTGCCTCTCTCTCTCTGCTCTTTGCCTCTCTCTCTCTGCTCTTTGCCTCTCTCTCTCTCTCTTTCCTCTCTCTCTGCTCTGCCTCTCTCTCTCTGCTCTTTGCCTCTCTCTCTGCTCTTTGCCTCTCTCTGCTCTTTGCCTCTCTCTCTGCTCTTTGCCTCTCTCTCTGCTCTTTGCCTCTCTCTCTGCTCTTTGCCTCTCTCTCTGCTCTTTGCCTCTCTCTCTGCTCTTTGCCTCTCTCTCTGCTCTTTGCCTCCCTCTCTCTCTCTCTTGCCTCTCTCTCTGCTCTTTGCCTCTCTCTCTGCTCTTTCCCCTCTCTCTCTGCTCTTTGCCCTCTCTCTGCTCTTTCCCTCTCTCTCTCTCTCTTTACCTCTCTCTCTGCTCTTTGCACTCCCCTCTCTCTCTGCACCTCCCTCTCTGCTCTTTGCCTCTCTCTCTGCTCTTTGCACCTCTCTCTCTGCTCTTTGCACCTCTCTCTCTGCTCTTTGCACCTCTCTCTCTGCTCTTTGCACCTCTCTCTCTCTGCTCTTCTCTCTCTCTCTCTCTGCTCTCTGCACCTCTCTCTCTCTTCTCTCTGCACCTCTCTCTCTCTCTCTCTCTCTCTCTCTCTCTCTCTCTCTCTCTCTCTCTCTCTCTCTCTCTCTCTCTCTCTCTCTCTCTCTCTCTCTCTCTCTCTCTCTCCTCTCTCTCTCTCTCTCTCTCTCTCTCTCTCTCTCTCTCTCTCTCTCTCTCTCTCTCTCTCTCTCTCTCTCTCTCTCTCTCTCTCTCTCTCTCTCTCTCTCTCTCTCTCTCTACTGTATCAAATTTTAAGGACTATTTTACCTGAAATTGAACCCAGAATTGCTTTTAACCAGACAGGTTTGAAATAAAAATTAAATTCACTAAGCTGTAGGACTTTGAGCCTCTATGAATAGCAGCTTGGATTAAGGAATCATAGAGTTGGAATTCCACTCAAGTTTATTGTATTTGCTTGCACACTAATACTCTTGGGAAAGGTATGAATCCCTGTTTTCTCTCCCATCTATACTATAACCTTGGTTGGTAACTACTCTAGCAGAACAAACTGAATTCAAACTAACCTGGAGAGGGTTGGGCTTTGTCGGGCTATTTTTCCCAAGGAACACCATAGCTACTGCAACTGCAGTACATGCGGGGCCCTATGATGCTAGGTAGAATGAAGAGCATCTATTCCTGTAGCTTGAATAAAGGGTTTGGATTAAAAATTCCAATTATAACCAGCTGAAGACTGCAGGGTACAATGGCTGAAACATTGAATAAAATGATCAAAATCACCATGCTGGTCTGAATAGCGAAGCTCCTGATAAATCCTCACTGAAAATATTTCCCTATGGTATGATGAAGTTCCTATTTTTTTCTTTGTTGTTTAGGGCCAACATTTTAGAGTATTTGTTTTATTGACCTGTTATCTTCTATAAATAGATATATTCCATGACTACCTGATCCTGGTTATGACGATAAACTACATCTGGCATGCAATGTCTCTGATTAGGTGTTTTGAAGAGTGTGGAACCACCTTAATTGCTGCTGTTCCCATGTCCACCCTAATCCAAGGTAGCTGGGACTTTGACAGGTGATGGGAAAATAATATTCTGATTTTTGTTCAGTGTTTCATGAAGAAAGTATAAAAATACATTATGGTAAAAATACCAGCAATATATTTATAAAAAATGACCAGCAGTAATACATTTTTATATCAAAATAACAATCAATACAGCACTAATGTATAAAAATACTTTTTTATAATAAAAGTAAATATCTACTAATGTACTAAAAGTGCCATAGCATTTGAACACCATTTTTAATCTTGAATGCATCTTTTAAATCCCAGGTAACATGATTCTTCCTTTGTAATTAAGTGGATGTAATTATGTTGTGACAAAATGGCACAGTGTTGATAGCAAACACAGAAGTGGAATTGTAGGAAATCCTACAAAAATCATTAAAGGAAAGTTAGAAGAAAGGACTAACTATTAATTATAAGAAGGCAGAATGTATGGTTGTCAGCAGGAGAAATGGCTAAAGATGCAAACTATGGATTAGAAATGTAAAAATCCTGCAAGTACAAAATTAAATATCTGAAATGTTCCTCTATATTTCTAGATTTCAAATGAGCTGTTGTAACTATTTACATTGTCTGGATTGTTGTCCTCATCTTCATTGCTATATTCACAACATTTTGGTTGTTGTACGCACCAGCCTTCTTCAGGTGATTGAAGTTTTCAACTGAGCCCTTTTATTTTGTCCACCTGTGTAGATTGTTCTAGTTCCACATGCTAAGCTTCTTGTGGATGTCTTGGTTATCTCCCTCTAACTCGCTAAGTTTTTGTCCACCACTGCAGTAGCCAGATATTGAACTCTGAATGCTTTGGGTCAGTTTACTGGATCCAACTAATGCTTTTATCCACTAGGCCATGTGTCATTTTTTCATCATTTCCCCTTTTCTCTCTTCTCTCTCTCTACTCTCCTCTCTTTTCTCTCTCTCTACTCTCCTCTCTTTTCTCTCTCTCTACTCTCCTCTCTTTTCTCTCTCTCTACTCTCCTCTCTTTTCTCTCTCTCTACTCTCCTCTCTGTTCTCTCTCTCTCTCCTCTCTTTCTCTCTCTCTCTCTCCTCTCTCTCTCTCTCTCTCTCTCTTTTTTCTCTCTCTCTCTCTCTCTTTTCTCTCTCTACTCTCCTCTTTTCTCTCTCTCTCTCTCCTCTCTTTCTCTCTCTCTCTCCTCTCTCTCTCTCTCTCTCTTTCTCTCTTTCTGT
This sequence comes from Acanthosepion pharaonis, assembly GCA_903632075.3. Taxonomy (NCBI): domain Eukaryota; kingdom Metazoa; phylum Mollusca; class Cephalopoda; order Sepiida; family Sepiidae; genus Acanthosepion; species Acanthosepion pharaonis. The sequence continues at coordinate 588,793 of CAHIKZ030004540.1, forward strand.
TCTCTCTCTCTCTCTTTTCTCTCTCTCTCTGTTTTCTTTTCTCTCTCTCTCTCTTTTTCTCTCTCTCTCTGTTTTTCTCTCTCTCTCTGTTTTCTCTCTCTCTCTGTTTTCTCTCTCTCTCTCTGTTCTCTCTCTCTCTCTGTTTTCTCTCTCTCTCTCTCTTTTTCTCTCTCTCTCTGTTTTCTCTCTCTCTCTCTCTCTCTTTGTTTTCTCTCTCTCTCCCTCTCTGTTTTCTCTCTCTCTCTCTCTCTCTTTCTCTCTCTCTTTCTCTCTCTCTGTTTCTCTCTCTCTCTCTTTTCTCTTTTCTCTCTCTCTCTCTCTGTTTTTCTCTCTCTCTCCTCTCTGTGTTTTCTCTCTCTCTCTCTCTCTTTTCTTTTCTCTCTCTCCTCTCTTTCTCTTCTCTCTCTCCTCTTTTTCTCTCTCTCTCTCTGTTTCTCTTCCTCTCTGTTTTCTCCTCCTCTCTGTTTCTCTCTCCTCTTTTCTCTTTTCTCTCTCTCTTTTCTCTTTTCTCTCTCCTCTTTTCTCTTTTCTCTCTCCTCTTTTCTCTTTCTCTCCTCTTTTCTCTTTCTCTTTTCTCTTTTCTTTTCTCTCTTTTCTCTTTTCTCTCTCCTCTTTTCTTTTCTCTCTCCTCTTTTCTCTTTTCTCTCTCCTCTTTTCTCTTTTCTCTCTCCTCTTTTCTCTTTTCTCTCTCCTCTTTTCTCTTTTCTCTCTCCTCTTTTCTCTTTTCTCTCTCCTCTTTTCTCTTTTCTCTCTCCTCTTTTCTCTTTTCTCTCTCCTCTTTTCTCTTTTCTCTTTTCTCTTTTCTCTCTCCTCTTTTCTCTTTTCTCTCTCCTCTTTTCTCTTTTCTCTTTCTCTCTTTTCTCTTTCTCTCTCTCCTCTTTTTCTCTTTTTCTCTCCTCTTTTTCTCTTTCTCTCTCTTCTTTTTCTCTCTTCTCTTCCTCTTTTCTCTTTTCTCTCTCCTCTTTTCTCTTTTCTCTTCCTCTTTTCTCTTTTCTCTCTCCTCTTTTCTCTTTTCTCTCTCTTTTCTCTTTTCTCTCTCTCTCTTTTTCTTTTTTCTCTCCTCTTTTCTCTTTTCTTTTCTCTCTCCTCTTTCTCTTTTCTTTTCTCTCTCTCTTTTCTCTTTTCTTTTCTCTCTCTACTTTTCTCTTTTCTTTTCTCTCTCTTTTCTCTTTCTCTTTCTCTCTCCTCTTTTCTCTTTTCTTTTCTCTCTACTCTTTTCTCTTTTCTTTTCTCTCTACTCTTTTCTCTTTTCTTTTCTCTCTACTCTTTTCTCTTTTCTTTTCTCTCTACTCTTTTCTCTTTTCTTTTCTCTCTACTCTTTTCTCTTTTCTTTTCTGTTTTCTCTTTTAATGTTATATTTGACACCAGTCATTATCATTTGGCTTGGTGTGAACATTTCAAATTATTATCCCACACCACTATCTAATTTACTTTTCTATGGTATTAAGGAAAATCAACCATTTGTTAATGATAGGGCAAAACTTCTGTTGAAGCAGTTTGGATTTTTGTTCATACCAAGGCTCAAATGAATAATTAAAATCTTTTCTATTGCTTTCACATACTTCCTATTTTTTTTTTTTTTTTTTTTTTTTTTTTAAATAAATCCCACATAAATAGTTTAAGACTATATAAACAAAGCACTGGAATAATTACTGATTTCAGAAATTTGGACAAATATAATTATCTTTGACTTGATATTTTGATGTCATGGTTTACATAATACTCATATTATTTTTTTCTTATATACTTTCTATCAGTTGTTATCCAATGCTACTATTTTTCTTTCTCTCAGTGTTTTTCTTTTTCCTTATATATATATATATATAGTCATGTTCAAAGTTTCACTAGAAAATAAGCATACACAATGAGAAAAAACGCTTAAAAACTTATGAAAATCTTCATTATGAAGATTTAAAGATAAAATGATTTTTTGATGTAAAAATTAACTTTTTAATCCTTTTTAGAACCTTCAAAAGTTTGGTTAATTATTTTTTTTTTCCAGTGTCACCTTTATATATGCATAAAAAGAATGAAAATAAAACCTTAAAATACTTTTTTTTTTTTTTTTTTTTTTTTTTTTTTTTTTTTAACCTCCACTTACTTTTATAAAATTTTTTTTTTTTTTTTTTTTTTTTTTGTAGGGCTTCATGTTTATATTAATTACCAGATGTCCTTGGAGAATTTAAATCATTAAATTTTTGGGGTCAAACTGGATTCCCAGTTAGAGAAAATTTTCACTGCATTGTAAAATAAAAAATAAAACTAAGACATTATTTAATTAAAATAGCTTTTAATTGCTTTTTATAATTAAAATATATTCTAGACATTATTATTTTATGAAAATTTTTTTCATTGATGAATTTTTACAAGAATTTTTTTAATTTGAATAGCTTGTAAACTTTTAAATCTAATAATAAATAATTTGTAGCAGTCAAGTGATATTGTTATTGAATAAACTGTATTTACTTTTCATAAATGAAAAAGGTTACTACAATTCAATCCCACAGTATTTTAAAAAGTTTTATTTTAATTCTTTTTAATGTGTATATAAATGTGCTGATTTTTGTAAATACGTCTATAAATGATTTCAGAAAATAAGAGCAGTAACTATAGTAAAATTAAAAATTTTCTTAGGGCTATAAAGTCAAAGTACTTAGAATTCAATAGAATATTAGAATACATAAGATATTCTAAAATTGTTTGTATTGATGGGTAGTTAAAGAAAAAAACATTAAAGGAAAGGTGTTTCTTTTGTATTCATATTATTGCAATTACCTCCCCTTTAAATAAATGCGCCAGATATCCGGCTGTTGATAAATGTCGCCATCACTGAAAAACACCTACGTCTATGTTAAGAACTGTTTTTCTATGGCATTTTAAATTAAAAAGTAATGTTTCAATTCAAATTAATTGAACTTTAAATCATCTAATTTTTCTCAAATAATGTTTCAGATAAGTATATTTTATTTTTGAAAGATGCTTTTAAGAGAGTTGTTGACAGATTTGTCAATGTGGATAATTTTATTTTATCAATTTTACTGAGAAACAGTTTGAAATACAGGAAACTATTTTGCTTATTGGAAATACTAAATTTAAAATGTAACTTGGAATTAAAATTAAAGCTTCAAGAAAGTAAATCTTGGATTTCTTTCTTTTTTTTTTTATCATTTCGCCATGTAAATGCTATTTTCCATTAAACGTTGGGGTTACCAATGTAAATGGTGTTTTGTTGAAAAGATTAATGTGGCTGCATGTTGAAGAGCATTTAACATTTATACATTTTTTAAAATCAAGGAAAAACAATGGAAAACCGATTTGTGTTTCAACGATTAAAATCAACAAATGCAAGGCAATTTTGTAATGTGTGAATAAGAAGAAAAAAGTAGTTTCCCTTTATCTGTTAGTTGAATTAGGAAATGTAATTAAGCAAGTTTTCTGAATAGAATGTTCAAAGTTCTGTATTGAAATAAAATGTGTATTCAGAAGAATATACAGTAAGTTCAATTGTATATTTTGTATAACTAACAGAGTTGTTGCAACTTGGCTTGTTCACAAAGAACTGATGGTGAATGATATTCAAGTTCTGTGTGTGCAAAGTAAGTTGAATGAATAATCTGTGTAGACGCGTGTGAGTAGTTGAGTTCTACTGTCTTCAACTCTACTGTTTAATTTGGGAATGAATCCGGACTTATATTATTATCGGTAGGCTCCCGGCACGAACGCGGGATAAATTTTGAAAGAACACGAAAAATATCTGATTGGATGAAAAATTAACCAATCGGTGATTTTATAACAAAAGCATGTTTGTGAGTTAATGGTAGGAAAAATTCAGTGTGGTGAATGAGATCAGTAAATTGTCCAGTGATATTTAGTATTTATTATTTGACCAATCACAGTTAAGAAAAATGTAGGCGTGGCAAACATAGTAGTAATCACTACAACCTCAAGCAAGGCAGGAAAGTTACTGATATGCAGGGGATTAGAGAGAGTGAAGGTGGGAGAACAGGTAAGGGGAACCAAGGAAAGGATAAAAGCTGAACCGGGTTCAAGAAGGTAGATTGTTGTAGTTATAAGGGAATCAAGGAAACAGAACAGATTTCCACAGGTAGGAAATGCGAGAAAAGAAACTCTGGGAGTAGAAGTGGTAGTTACACTTAACTCATGCAGACAGGGCACCAGGGTAAAAAAAAAAAAGCTCATCAGGGCAGTTGCCATGAAAATATTTATAGAAAAGACAGAGGGAAGCTATGTCACATTGGTGAGCAAGTGACTGATATCAAGTGAGGATCAATTACATTATGGATCCTTCTCTGGATTTTGTCAAGAATCTCAAGATGAGTAGCAGGAACACCAGACCAGACATGGCAACAGTATTCAATGGATACTGATGAGAAAAAACATTTGGCAATGAAACAGTGACCAAATTTTCCTTGCAGCTATTGATTCAATGTAGTCATTCCACTTCAAATCAGTTGAAAACATGAAGTCAAGAAAGCACAGTGTGTTGCTCTCCAGGAGTCTAGCATCTGCCATGTTGATGGCAGACAGGAAAGATTCTTGATGATGGTTAAATGAGAGTAGTTTTGTTTTGGTGCCATTAAAATTTACAAGCCATTTCCTGCCCCAGTTAACCACAAATTGGAGGTCCTTTTCAAGAGCAGCAACCAGGTTAGCTGTTGGCTCTGGCAGATTTTCTACTGAGACAGGAGTAAATGTTCGTATCATCTGCATAAATGCCTACTTTGGAATTGATATCATGAGATCATTGATGAATATCAGAAATAGCATAGGACCCAGGGTAAAACCTTGGGGAACACACGCATTCATGTGAAAGGTGAGCCCATTCAGAAATTCCTACATTTCACAATTTGATAGGAATATTTGGATTAAATTAATCGGTCATCCAGTGATACTGTAGCCCTGGAGCTTACATAGAAGACCAGTATGCCAAGGCCTGTCAAATGCCTTCAAGATATCAAAAGCCACAGCTCTGGTTTCACCATTTATTATCAAGAACTTACTATACTTGTTCAGTGATGGCTGTTAGCACATCAATGATAGATCTAGCAAAATGGAAGCTATATCATTTGTTAGAGTAGGTTGTGAGAGGTAAGGTGCATAACTGTTTCAGCATTTATTAAAGCCTCAAATACTTTGCCAAAAAGTGGTAGGAGACTGATAGGGTGATAGATTGGTCAGAAGGTTCTCTAGAGTTCTTAAGAATAGAAACTACAAAGGACTTTTAGCAAGCAGGAAACAGAGGCAATAGTTACAGTTTAAAGAGAACTAGAGCCAGCTTAGTAGCACATTTCTTTAGAATGATGGCTGGGATACTATCATCTCTGCTTCATTGGAGTCTAATTTAGAAATGATGTCTGAGACTAGTGACAGGTTTATGTGCATAACACTCAGCAGTATCTCTGTCCTATTGGGGAAATTGGGTGTGGGTACTCCAAATGAGATGAGTGTTGAGTTAGATTTCCGAGCAAAGCATTCAACATTGTCTGCTATAAATGTCAGGGCATCAAATTGATTGATGAGAGGAGGGATTGAGGATCTGACATTGTTCAGCACATTATTACAGAGCTGCTAATAATCTCTAGAACCGAACTTACATGATGCTATGTTTTTCATTCTATTAGGAAACAGTAACTTCACTTCTTTGAGGATACATTTGCACTTTTTTACGAACAAAGAGGCATTTGTTGCAATCAGATGTCTCTCTGGTACAGCCAAAAGTGATTTCTATAGTGGCTAATCATGAATGAACGTGGTTTCCTTACTGAAAAGAAAGCACTGATGCCGGCTTTCACCCAGGAGATCTCCGATGAGCATTTTTGAACAGGATAAGAAACTTTGTTCAAAGGGATGTCACAAAAGAAATCATGGAATGAGCCCTAATCTGCTCATTGATAATAGAAAAATATTATGTTGGTAGGAGCTTCTTGGCTGGTGGGAAGCGGAAAGAAGTTTACAGACACAGCCTTATGATTAGAGATGCCAAGAGGGCAAAGCTATGTAGTACAACAAGTGTCAGGGATAGAGGATGAAAAAAGACCAAGAAGAGAAATGTGTACCTCATGGTCACTGGGGAAATGTGTGGGGAAGTCAATCACTAATGTGAAAAACTGAGTCATTGAAAAGTTAATGGTTTGGATGCCAATGAGGTTAGTGACAGTGTTTAAGCCACCAGGTATAGTGGGCATTAATGTCACTGAACACAAATATATTTGCAAAACTGGTGAAGGGAGATGGCCATGTCTATATTTTCAGAAATAATATCTATCAGGCAGCAGTTTTGAGAGGAAAGGGAACAGAGAGAAAAGAGCTGACTGAGTAGAGAGAGAAGGAGACACATGTAAGAATGGTCTAGAGATTCAAGAGACTTCCCTAGCCAGCAAGAGATGTTTGTGGACATTAACTCCCAGGCCATGTATATAGACATCAGTGTTCTTTCTAAGGAGAGGAAGGTAGCCAGGAATTGAGAAATCAGAGGGGATTGAAGAGTTAAGATTAGTTTCACAGAGGGCTAGGATGTCTTTTTGAAGAGGAACAACTCTACACTGCAGAAGTTGGTACAAATACCATGAATGTTGAAAAATGAAAGGTTTAGGTGTTGTTTTTTTTTTTTTTTTTGTTGTTGTTTTTTTTTTTGTTGTTGTTTTTTTTTTTGTTTTTGTTTTTTTTTGTTTTTTTTTTTTTTTTTTGTGTTGTTTTTTTTTCGTTTTTTGTTGTTTTTTTTTTTGTTGTTGTTGAGATGGTTTAGGTTTATATCTAGTTATTTATAGTCATGATGTGTTATTTTGGTAAGGAAAGGCCTAGGATGGTGTAGTAGTAGTAGTAGTATCAGTCGGTCAGCTAATGTAACATGTGCTGGAAGGGAATTGGCGCAGATTGCAACATTGTGGCTTCGGGGTTGTCTGCTGGAGGTGATTGCATGTACGCTCTTCCATGCTCAACATGGCACTGCATGAATTCCGATATTATGCGACTGTTGATCAGAGCAGCCTCTTAAGATGTGATGCAAGAGTTCAGGCCCCAACTACCACTTGGGAGCAGTAACCAGAAAACTGGTACCCTCAGAAGAGAAGAGATGTTGCTATCGTCCGCACATCACAAAAATTCATGATAACAACACTACTAAGACCTTAGAAAAGGAAAGGAACCGGGAACCCCTTCCAAAACAAGGGAATAGTATCAACTGTACAAGAGAAGGGAGAGGAGCATGGACTGAGAGATAGGAAAGCCAATCTATATATAAAAAAGAAAAAAAAAAGTTACTAAGTTTTAATTTAGTTAAAGTCAAGATGTCCATTTAGGAATTCAATAAAGAATTAAAATGGCAAATAATTACCCCTGAAAGAACTTAACACAACAAACAGTTCTGGGTGGATACCCAGTTAAGTTATAAAAGAATAGACACTGATAACTTGTATTTGGAATTGCTCTGCGGCCCACAGAACTTATTAGACCATGCTATGTTTAACTGACATTAGAAGGGAGAGGTAGTTGGTGAGGGAGAGTTAGTCCCAGAATCATAGCAGCAGTGTAAAAGGAAATTAAAATAATAGACAAAATACAATGCCCACTAAATATGAAGATTAATTGTAATCAAGATGATGAATTATTCAAACATGAAATTGAGCTCAAATTTAAACGCTCAATATACCACAGCCAATGTCTGATAGAAAGAGGAAAGCGAAAATAAAAAAAAAGTGAAAAAAAAAAAATTCAAATTGGAAGAGACAAAGAAAGAGACAAAAAAAAAAAAAAGGGAAAAGAAAAAAAAAAATTCAGTGATCAGTTTAAACAAGAATTAAAAATGACAGATACATACCTCTGAATGAACTTTACAAGACATTGTTCTGGGTGGATACAAACAAGAAAAATGAAAAGATTAATCACAGTACCCTGTCAGTCATCTTTAATTAAACTTGTATAAAAGAGGGATTGCTGCATGGCTATACAGTTACATTTTATCTCTAATATATATATATATATATATATATATATATATATTATCTCCCATCACCTTTTGCCCAAGGTAGTAATGGAAATGTCCTTAGTTTGGGTTGAATTTTCTTTAAACTTTTATTTGTCTTTTGTGGACATGTTTTGTTTTTTGATCGTAAAGTGACAGTGATTAATCCTTGTGTGAAACCTTGCTTGAAATTGGTATTACGTTTGATAAGTGTTTCATGGATTGTTGTTGTTGTTTTTTTTTTTTTTTGTTTTTTTTAAAGTTATAGTAGTAAATTTTAGTCTGAAGTTAGATATTACTGGACTGTTGTTTTTTTTTTTTGATGTATGAGGATCAAAGAGTTCAGTTCTCAGAACAAACAGCCAGACCACCTGAACATATCATTTGATTATAGTGATGAAGACTTATACAGAACCAACAATTTTTAGGTGAGCTGAATACAGCAAACTGGTGCACAGTATGCTACAAGGTCCCCAAACAGCCCTCTTACGGTTTTGAAATCAGAGTTGTTGTTTTCCTTGACCAGTTGCCACCTAAAGCTTTAGCACCTAGTCTGTCCTGCTATTTACTTATAGCTGGCTGAAAAGATGGATTTATACTTTCCCCAAGGGTATGAGTACATAAGTTAATGTAATGAATTCAACTTGAACTTTATCTATGCTCTCCAATTTCTTAACCTTAGCTGCAATCCATTACTCCCCCATGGCTATATATAGATATATATCTATATAGATAATGTGTGTCAGTGAACATTGAAGCCAACCTCCAGTCTGTTTCATGCTTAAACAAAATTGTCTGGCCATGTTCATTGTTTTGGCTCTGCTATTTATATATACATGTCAGTGATGCATTATGTGTAGGCATCTTGTGTTATTCTTATGGTTATTTGTGTTATTCTTATGGTTATTTGTGTTATTCTTATGGTTATTTGTGTTATTCTTATGGTTATTTGTGTTATTCTTATGGTTATTTGTGTAATTCTTATGGTTATTTGTGTAATTCTTATGGTTATTTGTGTTATTCTTATGGTTATTTGTGTTGTTCTTATGGTTATTTGTGTTGTTCTTATGGTTATTTGTGTTGTTCTTATGGTTATTTGTGTTATTCTTATGGTTATTTGTGTTATTCTTATGGTTATTTGTGTTATTCTTATGGTTATTTGTGTTATTCTTATGGTTATTTGTGTTATTCTTATGGTTATTTGTGTTATTCTTATGGTTATTTGTGTTATTCTTATGGTTATTTGTGTTATTCTTATGGTTATTTGTGTTATGGTAAGTTAGATTTAACATTATTCTAGGTGCTATTGAGTGGAAATAATTGTGGAAGTGAATGCAGTTTCATGGCTATTTTATAGTTTTAACATTTTTATTTATTCTTGATTATTTTATTTGTTGTTGGTTATTACATTTACTTGTAATGACATGTGCATTCATAGTTTATTAATTCATCATTTAATTTATTTATTTATTCATTTGGATTAATTTATTTGACTTAATTTTATTTATTTTTGTTCATTTTTAGTATGTGATTATTTAGTAATGTAGTAAAAATTTGCTTTTGTGTCTTTTATATTTACTTACACTCTATCCCTGATATTGAACACTTTAACATATAAATATGGCATACCTTAAAACTATATTTTTGTCACACACACACACACACACACATATATATATATATATATATATATATATATATATATATATATATAACAAACTCTCTCATGATTTTTTATTTATAAGGATCGAAAGCTCAATTCTTAAAGTTAAAAAGCCAGATGATCTGCACCTATTTGTGGTGAAGGCTTTGGCAGAACTAACCACACCCTTCACAAGAAATGAATACAGAACTAGTGCACTTTGTGTACCACAAACTCTTTGATTTCTCATTCCACAGTTCTATCCATGACACCACCTCTGTGTATGTCATTATATAATGTGTGTGAATGTCAGTGTGTCACACATTTTCAACTTTACTCCTAGAGGCTTTTGCCCAATATATCATACCATTTTGAAATCAGGCTAACTTGCTGAACAAATTAAAAACTTTCCAGGCTGGATCTGCAATCCTGAAATGTTGGATTCTCAAGTTTCCTCAAGGCAATTTTTTTTTTTCTTTTGACTTGTGATGAATAAGAATTATATATTTTTTTTTTTATATGCAAGTTAATTGTGAAATCCAATGAATGTCACTCATGAAATAAAATAATTGCTTGTACGGAAAGTTAGGACTTACATACATCAAATTGTTTTTAAATTAATTGGTGTCAGAAGAATTATCTGAATTTATTAGCTTTTAAAAGGTAAGCTTAAATATTAATGCATTTTTAAATGCAGTAATCAATTTTGGGTCCTTCTGTAGCTTATTGTTGCCTATTGCACCTACTTCACTCGATTGTGATGATAGCCTAGTTACAAACCCTCTGTTGGTGCTAGTTTAAATGCCGCCCAATAGGGGCGGCTTTTAAGCTAATATGTAGCTGCCCAGTCCTCACTTACCTGTCTTGACAAAGTTCAAAAGTGTTGATGTGGCCTTATGGGGGATGAATTATTTCTCAATCACTACAATCTTGACCTCTTCAAGCCTAGGGCTAAGTTATTTTTCCTGCATAGCCTCTATGAATTTTATTCCTTGCTTTTTTGTTCCCTCCTGAAACACCATGCAGCCCAATAGGACATCTTTTAAATGTGTGTGTGTGTGTGTTTGTTTATTTTTTTATTTATATATATATATATATATATATATATATATATATATATATATATATATAAACAATTTTATTAAGTGAATATGAAGCTGGTTAAAAAAATCCAAGATACCCCCCACCACTGTTACTTTTTTGACATACTGCCCCCCCTCCCATCCTCCATAACAGTTAAGCTAAATTTTGATTTGCCTTTTTTACTTTATACATTTACAATATACTTGCATTCTTATCTCTTTCCTTCACCTTTTTTCCACTTCCCTTCCCTTTTTTTTTTTTTTTTTTTTTTTTTTTTAAAAAAGATAATTTAATTATGTAGCATTCTTTGGTTTTTTTGAAATAAAGTATTAAATTGTTCATTTTGAAAGTATTGCCTGAAGAGACCACCAGGTCGAAACCATGGTCATGTATTTTAATTGACCTCCTGATTTTCAGACATATATATACATATGAGAGCCAAAAGACTTGTTTCTTCATATGCTGTGTATGACAGCAATTTTTTTTTTTGTTTTGTATACCAACCTAGACTAAGAAATCCTCATGCTTCTGAAGATGATGCCTATTTGTTTAAATTAAAATACAGGCAAAAGGAGGCATGTCGGTGCCAGTATATGAAACAAAAAGGGTTCCCCCTAACACTTTTTTATTTTTTGTATTAAGTGTAATGCGTAAACAGTATTTCCCTCATGTCTTCAGCTGAAATTGCTATACAAACATCGACCTCAACAAATGTCTTCCCTGATCTACAAATTGTCAAAATTATTTTTCTGGTCTATGGATACCTGCATAATACCTGTAAAAAATGTGTTTTGCTCTCATTTTTTTCCTTTTTGTTTTTTGTTTTTTTGTCTGCGTTTGTGTGTCCACACGAGATATTTTCTCAAAGTACATTTTTTATATATTTATATATATATATATATATATATATATATATATATATATATATATATATATATATATATAAAGTAGATTAACTGTTGTCATTATTTTGCACCATTAGTGTTTCTCAGGCAGAGATGAATGCTTAAGCTGCCAGTGTAATGAATGTATTCAGACGAGGATGGGTGGTTGGTTGATGGTGGAACTGTGCCAAGGTCTAGTAGTGTCAAAAGAAAGGCAGTGTCACATTTTTTGCAGCCTCCCTCTCACTGCCTGCATGTCAATATAGGTAGTACCTTGCTTGTCAGGTTCTTGTTTGGTTTCACTAAATACTAAGTTCAGTTTCCAACTAAATGATGAAAAAATTTGTGAGTCTCAAACTTTTTTGCTTGTGTTTTTTTTTATCTTCGCTTCACTATTTAAATTTTTCCTCTCTCCCCCTCTCTGTGCCCAACCCCTCTCTGTGCCCAACCCCCTCTCTCTGCTCAACCCACCCCCTCTCTCTGCTCAACCCACCCCCTCTCTCTGCTCACCCCCTCTCTACTCCCCCCCATCGCTCTCTCTCCCTCTGCTCCCCCATGCTCTTTGATAGCAAAAGTTTAACCATTAACATCATTTGTTGCATATTTTCATATTTTGTTATCTCAACATAACTTCAGGACACTTTTTAAATATTTTCATTGTCACTTTGTTGTATAATAAAAAATGTAAATGAAGCCAAAAATAAGGTTGTTTATTTTCCACTGAATTGGTCGTCATTTAGCCAAAAATAACACCAATTCTGTTCCTTTTATGATCATAGTTTTTATATGAATATTAATCAGCATTCAAAGAGCTTTCTAAAGATGTACAACTTCTCCCATATTGGGAGATACGAAAATGTTAGAAAGTGACAAATACCTAAATCTGCTATTTTGAATTTGGCCCAATTTAGTAAAACCATTGTAACTAAGGCCATAGTGAAAAACCTACTACAAAGTCTTGTACATATCTTGCTATAAAGGAGACAAATATGTTGTCAAATTTTTTAAAAAATTTTAAGGTCAAATTTTGACCCTTTAAACAAAAAAAATATAAAGAGGTCACCTTTCAGATTTATCAAAGTACTTCAAAATGGTATATAATTTGTGGGTGAAATAACAGATATTGATATTTAAACTTTGTCACTCTCTTCCAAAATTAACTGTTTCGACAAAGCTCAAAGGGTCATATCTCGGGAACCCATTGACCGAGAGGTGTAAAATAGATACCATTCAATTTCTATCATGAAGCTCTATCAGTGTGCCAAATTTGAAAAAAAACAATCTGTTCAGTGCTGGTCAGAACCTTGTTGATTAGTCATGGAATAACTCCATTGTGAAGTGAGTATCCATGGTCCAAATGCAAAATAAAGAACAGGACTGTCCAACAAACTTTGCAAGAAAAAGGAACAGGGCAAAAAATGAAATATTGTGCAAGCAATATATGCAGGGCAAATTAACAGTAATAAGGTAAAAAATTCACAAACTAAGAATTGGTGTTGACACACACAAGCATGTTTGGACAAGTGACCTTAGTGTTCTGAGAAGGCAGATCTGGACTGACTCATGTGAAACTGCAAACCGAGTTCTTTTGTAGACTGGATTAAAAAAAAAAATCCCAGCATGCATTTGTGCACTTTAGCTTCTAAAAGGGGAGGGGCAAGTGTTCTGCAGTCATTCCCACACAGATAGAAATCAACGTCCATAAAGTCAAGATATCAAAAAGTAAAGCTCATCAGAACAATTACCATGAGAATGTTCATAGAAAAGGCACAGGGAAGCAACATTATGGCCAAGATGCCCTGGTAAGGCTGGCAGCTATGTTCAATGCATGGATGGATAAATGGTAGTCTTAGAAATGTGTAAGGTAAATTCTAATGAGAAAAATTTACTTGCAAGGTTATAAAAATGTTCTAATAGTTACTGATAAGAATATGTATGATTTTTCAAGCAGTACAAATTATTTTGGTCCTTTGTGCTAGTTATAAACTAGCCTTTTGTGCTCTTTCCAAAGCAGCATTGACATCTTGTAGCATAGAATATAACCTATGCTACAGTCTATTTTTGTTATCCCACAGCTGTGTTGTGACTTCCCTCTGTCTTTTCTATAAATATTTTCATGGCAATTACTCTGAGTTTTCCTCTTTGGTATCTCACTTATATGAATTTACATGTACTACATGCTATATTGGCAATTAAGTTTTATAGTTTCACTGAAATATCTAGATATGGCCATAAGTTCTATTCTCATAATTTCTTTTCTTGCTTGTGGAACTACTTTCCGATTTCTTGCTTCCCTGCCAGTATATACTAGTCTGTCATGAAAATTGGCTAAAGAAGTGGCCAAAAGAGCTTGAGACACTGGACAGTATGGACAATGTTTGCACTTCCTCAATCTCACCAAATAGAAAAATGTAAGAATGCTGTAAGAACTAAATAAAAAAAAAAAAAAAAAAAAAAAAAAAAAAAAAAAGATTTTCCTCATCTGTCATCTTCAATGAAATGTGTTTCAAAGAAAGGTTGCTAACAGTTTCTTCTATCGCACTTCTCACTTGTGGAACTCTCTTACAGCTTCTTGCTTCCGAGTCAACTTTGATCTTCAAAAATTTAAATGCAGTGTTAATTGTTATCTACTGTTTAAATTCTTGTTTTATTGTCTACTCTTCTTAATAGTGTTTTTATATTTATCCCCCACCCCGGATATTCTTTCACACTAAGTAACCCCTTGCATCTTAGTAGCTTTATTGCCTTGCAGGGGGGGGAGATGATTAAAAAAATTTAAAAAAATTTATTTTTATTTTTATTTTTACAGTGGACAAGGCAGTATTTCTTCAGCAATGGAGGTCAACCAGTCAATGGTACGAAGTTTTGCTTCCACTAGTTTCAATGGCAGTGAACATAGTTTTTATATGGATACTTCACTCCCAGTTAAATTTTTGGGAGGAGCCAGCTGTGGTAATACAAGTCATTACTCACCCCTACCCCCGAGTCCAGTCAGTTGTAAATCGGATACAACAGGCCAAGTACAGAGAATGCGTCGTAAAGTGAACAAACTAAAAGGTGAACTTGAGATAGAACAATTGCGGAATAGGCGACTACGTTCTACACAGGCACAAGAACTGCAAAGACTGCATGACTGTTTTGAGGAATCAAAACAGGTTAGTTTCCAGAATCTTGAAGGAAGCCTTACAGATAATCGTCATGATGAGCTGGAACGGGTGGTTGAGCGGTTAAGAAAAGAAAAGGACAATGAGCTAAATGAGGTGCTCAAATACAAAGATGAGGAGGTCAAGCAGCTGAAGAAACTTTTTGCCCTTGAAAAAGAGGATGCAATACGTGTTGCCCTTGAGATCCAACAGCAGGAGATACGAGTAAGGTCAGAAACGACGTACGTGAAGACCATCAAGAAACTAAAAGAGGAAATCCACCTGCTGCAATTGCTGAACAAGACCCTTCAACAACGTTACCAGGAGAAATGCTACGATGACAACGAGAAATTGTTGGAATTAAACCGGATCAAAGAAGAATTCCGAGCAGAATTCCATCGAATTCTAAAGAGCAACAAGCTTGTATCATTACGAGAATTGGACAAAATGAAACAACTTGAGCACTCGATTTTTGGAGAGAACAGTACTTTACTGGATTCCACTGAGAACTCTATCCCTCTGTCGCTCTCTGGCAGTGGAGAAAAAAGTGGTCTATTGTCCCAGGACCCACCCAAACTTAATTCCATGAAGGATTCCTTGGAAAATGATCTCTCATGGCCTGGCTCTGTGGTAAGTAAGGATTAATGTATTATTTTTGATATAAGATAGATTAATGTCAATGTTCCAATGTTCATTTTTATATTCTCTGGTTTCAGTTTCCTTCATTCAATTCCAAGAATGAGCAATAAGTCTTAATAATTTCAAACACCAAGAAAAATGATACTGGCAATTCCGAGATGACATACAATAGTTCTTTAAAGTGAAAATGCATTCTGGGTATGACAGTAAACTACATCTGGCAGCAATGCCTCTGATCAGTAGGTTTTGGGGAGTGTAGAACCACCCCTTGATTACTCTTGTTCTTAGCCACTGACTCGGGCCAGTAGCATGTGTTAGGGTCCCAACAAAGAGCTAATCCCCAAACTGGGGTTAAAATATTATAAAAGTATAAAAAGAAAAAATTTTATAGTAAAAAATATTAGAAATTTTTTTTTTTTTTTATATAACAAAAAAAAAAAAGAAAATAAAGTCTTATTTTTTAATAAAGATATGAGAAATTCCTTTTTTTTATAATGAAGATGCAAGAAATTCCCTTTTTTTTTTTATAATGAAGATACGAGAAATTCCTTTTATTTTTTTATGATGAAGATAAGAGAAATTCCCTTTATTCTTTTTTTACAATGAAGATACGAGAAATTCCCTTTATTCTTTTTTTACAATGAAGATACAAGAAATTCCCTTTATTCTTTTTTTACAATGAAGATACGAGAAATTCCCTTTATTCTTTTTTTACAATGAAGATACGAGAAATTCCCTTTATTCTTTTTTTACAATGAAGATACGAGAAATTCCCTTTATTCTTTTTTTACAATGAAGATACAAGAAATTCCCTTTATTCTTTTTTTACAATGAAGATACGAGAAATTCCTATTTTTTTTTTACAATGAAGATACGAGAAATTCCCTTTATTCTTTTTTTCAATGAAGATACGAGAAATTTTTTTTTTTACAATGAAAGAAATTTTTTTTTTTTTTTTTTTTACAATGAAAATTAGAAATTCTTTTTTTTTTTTTTTACAATGAAGATACGAGAATTTTTTTTTTTTTTTTTTTTTTTTTTTTACAATGAAGATACGAGAAATTCCTTTTTTTTTTTTTTACAATGAAGATACGAGAAATTCCTTTTTTTTTTTTTACAATGAAGATACGAGAAATTCCTTTTTTTTTTTTTACAATGAAGATACGAGAAATTCCTTTTTTTTTTTTACAATGAAGATACGAGAAATTCTTTTTTTTTTTTTTTTTTTTTTTTTTTTTTTTTTTTTTTATAATGAATTTTTGTAAGAATTACTGATATTCCCAATTAAATTTCAGCCTCAAATGACCCATAAGGAGTTATGCTCCTAAACAAACAAAAAAATGTACATGTGAAATTTCTTGAAATAAAGAAATGGATTACTAATTACACACACACACACACACACACACACACACACACACACACAACCTGGGTTTTATAATAAGTATAATTCGATATGAGTTGTCTCCCTTTTATTCTGGTGACTGTGATGCCTCTTAATCGTGTTTTCAAATTGATTTCATGCAAAAGCAATTGTTTTTTTCCAATTTTTTGGAGCTGTCAGAACCACCGCAAGGTAATTCTACATAGTCCTGTGAAGTTTTGTAGAAATCGGTTGAAAAATGTAGGAAATCTGATCCAATATATAAACGAACACACACGCACACAACCTGGGTTTTATAAGTATGATGCAAATGTCAGTGTGTCACTGTGTCACATTTTTTCAACTTTACTCCTTGAGGGTGTAGCCCAACATATACCATATTGGAATCAAGTCAACTCTTTGAGGAAATTAAAAACATGCTGGACCCACAATACTGAAATTTTGGATTTCCAAGTTTTCATTACTGCAATACTGCAATTTTTCTAACAAATCTTGTACAATAACAATTTTTATAACATGGAAATAAACTTGGGAATAATCAAAATTGACTGTGAAATCCAGCAAAGGTCACTGTTGAGTTGTTGAGTGTTCCCGCGTGTGTGTATTCGAATAAAGACAAACACAGTTGTAGGGATAAATACTAGTATATTTGTAAGAGGTAATTAACAACAGAGTGATTAGTAATAAAGAACACCGGTTAGTAAGTAACCATAGCAAAAGTCTACAGTCCAACGGTATGTAATGGTAATCTGATCTCAACTGCTGTCGCTGAACCTGATCCTTCAGCCAACACCACTACTCTCTCTAGCACTGACTTATATCATAGAGGGATCAGTCCATTATCAGTCAGAAGGTGGGTGTGCCCCAACAGTCACTTATGAAATAAAAATAATTGTTTGAACAGAAAGTAAAGACCTATGTAAATCAAATTGTCTTTAAATTAAGTGGTAGCAAAAGAATTAATGTTAAAAGGTAAGCTTAAATATTAATGTAATACTTAAATGTAGCGATTAATTTTGAGTTCTTTTGTAGTTTGTTGTTGCTGATCACTTCTACTCCTCCCTACTTAGTGTGATAAATGCCCAATGAAGAGCCCTCTGCAAAAGCTAGCTTAAATGCTTCCCAATAGGGCAGCTTTTAAGCTAGTGTTTATATATGTCCAGTCCTCATTTGCCTGTCTTGACAGTTCAAAAGTGTCTACGTGACTTTGTGGGGATGTATTATTTCCCAATTACTACAATCTTGAACTCTTCAAGTATAGGGTTTTGCTAGCTTTCCTGCATAACCTCCATTAATTTCACTTCTTGCCCTGTCTTACACTCATGTAACACCACACAGTAACCCTCTATCTTGAATGGCTCTTGTGCCTTGTATTAGTTGGACATGTGTATGAAAAATATATTTTATATAATTTGCCATTTCTATAGAGCAAATAGTTGACCTTCATTGATTGAACTGAATTAGCGTTAGTATTGAGTTGAAATTTATATAAAGTTACTTTCTTTTTTTTTTTTTTTTTCCCCAAATAGGTTTTCAGGAAATGGGAAACTTCTCGAGTCTGTCATTGCTCTTTCTGATATTGATGGGAGTTTCCTTCCAAGACTTTTGTTAATGGTAGTCTCAAAAACCGACATTTTGATTCTATTGTTATTTTCCCTTGTTAAACATGCAACCCATTTTTATTGCTGTGGGAAGTTTTCAAGTGATTTTTTGTTATTTGGTAAATTTTGGGGATTTTGTAGCACTGGTCCAAGATCCGATGTGGGGCAGTCCTTTTGATGACTTCCAGGATTCATTCACTTGAAGCTATTTTTAATCATTGATCTGAGAAAATGGTTGTTATATGGCTGATAGTTTTGACATTTCTGAATGAGTTTGATGCCATACCTGACATCCGTATGAGAGTCTCATGTATGACAAAGTGGAAATGTTTTTGATGTGTTACATTCCTTAAGACTTTATTGGACTATCTTTATTTACATTTAAAAAAAATTGTCAAAAATATTTTTACAATTTAATATTCCTAGCTATTCACATTGATGTGCAAGTGTAGTTGCATCAATGTAAACAAACTGATGAAGTCCAAAGGGATGAAATGTATCACAAGAAAATATTTTCTACTTTATATCTTTCCTCAAACTGTTCATATATATATATATATATATATATATATATATATATATATATATATATATAAGTAAAAAAAAAAAAGAAAGTACAGTAAGATATATAATCCGCTGTTCTTATTGATAGTTTTATTTTTACAAAACAACACCCAGTGTAAATTTACAGAGCATAAATATTATAAATTGACTGATTTAAAAATATGGTTCCTTCTCTACACAGGAATTACCATGTTTCAAAAGCAGAAACTAACAACTTCAAATTCAATTATTTAAACTAAAAGCGCTCGTCGTTTCATTTTAAAGCGAATTCTGGAGTGTGTGTGTGTGACAAAAGGAAAACTTATCTTAGTCAACAAGTTTCATACTCTTAGGGACTTTATCAAGGCAAATGCAAAGAATTTATGTTGTAAGAAGTGTTCATATACAAAGACAAAATTTTATTGGCTTTTTAAAATTAAGAATGCTCATAAATATTCATCAGGTTAGCTGAAAAGTCTAGTCAAGCTATGGAGAATGCCAAGTGAAACAGTTCAATGTCCAATAAACAAAAGTGAGTAAAGGATGTCGAATTTCATTTTCTAAATTGTGGAGTAATGGATAGTGGCTCAGATTGAGGAATCAGACAGCAGAGTTTCAATTCCAGTCAAATCCATTACATTCACTTACGTGTTAATGCCCTTAGGAGAGGTATGAAGCTTCTTCTCCCTGCCACCAGCTATGGTTCAATAGCAGGACAGACCGTGTTCTATAGCACTGGATGGCAACCACAGAAAGAAATGGCAGCCTACTGTGTGAAAAATATGCCTTGTCAGTCATGTATTGAAAATGATTGCCTAAGTGTGTATCATGCATGGCACATAACTGATTGAAGTCTACGATTTGTCCTTGCTTTGAATGTCATCATGAATGACAGCTTCAGACAGTTGATATTGCTTCTCTTGGCAATGCTCCAAAGATATTTGATAGTTGATTTGGTGAAGAAGCTATAATCTTTTTTTTTTTTTTTTTTTTTTTTAGCCTAATTTAGGTAAGTATTCAGCTATGGGTAAATAGCAGGGCAGACTGGGTTCTATAGCCTTGGATGACAACTAGTCTACTACAGAAAGAGATGGCAACCTACTGCAGGAGAAGTCTGCCTCTTCAGTCATGTTTCAAAAGCTACATGATCGGCTAAGCGTGTATCATGCATGGTACATAACTGACTGACTGAGTTTGGGATTAATTTGTTTTACATGTTAAATAACATGAGGTTAAGAATTTAAGTGTTTTCTTTTAGATTTTAACATTTTTACAGTCATGTATGTTGGCTTGGGAAAGTCGTAATTTGAAAAAATCCAGGCACAGTTTATATTTTAAGATTCAATAGCAGCATTCTCAAGAATTTTCTGTCTAAATCAGTTGCTTTCTCTTTTAATAAATGTGGCATTTTTTAGGTAAAAGTTGTGGTTGAAATATATTAGATTCTTTAAGAATTAATTTAATAAAGGTTGGTGATGTAATAGTTATTTATTGCTTCAATTGAAACAATTGTAGCAATGATTTATGAAGCATAGCTTAAATGCAGAACAAGGCCGAAAGTATAGGGCACCCAATGAGGATCAAAATCACTATTCAGTCATAATTACTCTAGCGAGATGAGCTTGCTAGCCATGACATCATGTTGAAGTGCCCACATTGGTGATGTATTATAGTGTTTTTGATTTGTTAATAATTCTAAGGGCTCTTCTAATTTGATCATCAATGTGATTATGAAAGTCATTATTAATGAGTTTCATTCTTTTAATGTTTTTTTTTTAATTCAGTGGAGAAAGTCTTATTTATAGAACAGTTAACTTTTGCACTGTTCATTAAATTTTGTGCGTGTGTGTGTGTGTGTGTATATATATATATATATATATATATATATATATATATGTAATGGTGGATAGTGGCTCAGATTGAGGAATCAGAGAGATTCACTTACTTGCCAATACCCTCAGAAAAGATATGAACCCTCTTCTCTCTCCAGCTATGGGTAAATAGCATTGGATGGCAACTGGTCTAGGAGGACAACTCTGAATTCAAAACCTGCAGAGGGTTGGTTGGTTGGGGGGGAACCTTGTAGCACATAGTGCCCAGGTTTCTGTATTCAGCCCTTCAAAAACTGTGGTTGGTTCTGCACAAAGCCTTCACCACTATAATCAAATCATATGTGCTGGTATTTGGGTTGTCGGTTCCTAGGAACTGAGCTGCTTCACCCTTGTATACCAAATATGGCGAGAGAGTCTCTATCTATATATATATATATATATATATATATATATATATATATATATATATATATATATATATATATACACACACACACACACACGTATGTATGTGTGTATACATCTATGTGAGAATGTATACATGTATGGGTATATACATGTGTATGTGGGTACACGCCTATATATGTGTGTATGTCTGTGTATATGTTATTGTGTATGTGTGTATACACATGTGTTTTTGAACATAAAAATATAAGTCCTTGCTAGATTAGATAATCGTTATATTTATTTTTTTATGTTTATATTTGATTTGTAACCTGTAGTCGATATTTTATCAAATTTTCTTAATTACACAGCAGCCCTTTCAGTAAATGCCCTTAAGTTTTAGTTCCCCCCACCCCATCTCTCTTCCCCACCCCTTTTTATTTTCCTCTCCCTCCCTCTTCTTCTGATCTTTAAGATTAGATCATCTATATTGTGTGTGTATGTCACCACAAAATATATTCTTTCCGGTTACATCTTTAATAGACATTCGACAACATTCATATTTCTCTCACTTAACCGTCTTCAACTCACCTCTCTAAAACTCCTTTCTGTTAAGTTTTAAACTCCCACCTTCTCTTGTCTGTTACCCCTCTCTTTAGCTCTAACATTCGTCCCACACTCTCATATTTACACTCTCTCTAAATTCTATTTTTATTTCCGGAGTTGTTTTTCCTGTTTTCTTTTTGAATTTGTAGGTCTGATGAATTGGATCATATTTTATGATTCCAATGACCATGGAATATTAGTGTTTAAGCCTTTTTTTTATATATATATATATATATATATATATATATATATATATATATATATATATATATATATATATATATCCGACAGTATGAAAAAAATATATACGAAAAAAAACAAACAAAAATCCTCATATACAATTACGCTGTTTTAATGTTAATATGTCAACGTCGGACATTTCGGTCTAATAAACCATCTTCAGGACATATTCATAAATTATAACATTATCAATACAACATGACAGTCCGACGTGGACATATTAACATTAAAACAGCATAATTGTATATAAGGATTTTTGTTTTTTCCGTATATATTTTTTTTATATATATATATATATATATATATATATATATATATATATATATATATATATATTTACGTAGTCAAAACCCTCTCCTTCTATATGGATTGTTCAACTGAATGAGCTGGAAGTCTGATTAATTAGTCCATGATATCAAGTTGACAACCCAAGGAGGCAAAAGAGTAGAGATCAACAGTTCAAACAATTCCTGGAATGATAATGACCCCTACTTGTGTATTTGATAGTTCAGTTGAAGAATGTCAGAGAATGGTTTACCAATGATATTAAGATAACGAATCAAGCCAAAACAAAACAAAAAAGTCAATAATCCAAACAAAGAATAATAATGACTATTTAAATTTACTGAAGGTGTGTTTATTGTTATTTTAATCTTGAGATTAACAAAGTCATTATTCTTCTTTTTTAATTGTTAATTGAATAAATTTTGATTGATAATTGAAGGCAGTTATCTAATATCATTAATGGATTCCATGTTGGCTTTATTTTCTAATAATCAGTTGTACAATGTGCAGCATAAGTACCTCCTATTTAATGGTAAGACATGAGTGGCAATGGTGTCTTCATCTAGCTAATGTCTTATGTGGGAGGTATTTCTGTCACACCCTGTATTAACCCATTAATTCCCTGATGTATCTGCATATAAGAATATATGAATTTATATCTTTCTCATTAGAGAACACACTGATGACATTTCTCTTAATACAGGGTCCGGTAGAAATACCTACCATATAATTGTAAGACTTCAATGGCAATGGTGTTTTAGGAGGATTAGGTAATAACACCATACAAAAATACACACTTTACTCTTTACTGAGTGACAAAGAAAACTCTCTCTCCCTCTCTTCTATATATTTCCTTTCCTTCCTTCTATTGTTCCTATTTTCGGTAATGGACATGAACCTGGACTTAGTTTATGCGAGTCAGTGAACGTCATAAAAAAAAAAAATCAACCAATAACATGTCCTGCCAAAAATCAAATGGGGAAATATGGATGTGTCAGCCCCAACAAAAAGAAGAAAACCACGTATGAGACTAGAGACTCTGCGTTGGAGAGGAATGTGATTTGAGGTAGCAGTTCAAGATGCAAGGGTTGGTGATTCATCGGCAGTGAGTTTGACCTGATGTACAACTCCGGAAGAGAAGGATGAATGCAACAAATTAATTTCCATCAACCAGAAGAAACAAAACAGCCCTGTATGAACTCTCAAATCACAAAAAAAAAAAAAAAGAAATTGACGGTAGTCAACCATTTTAAACACTGTAACCAAATGGAGTCAACAATAAATGGTACTATAGACAGTAAATTTGGCCTTTACTTCATCTCAATATTCCATAGTGTCTTCATTGGGTTAATATCTTAACATTATATGGGAGTTATTTCTGATGCACCATGTATAATATCTCATTTGGAGAATATCTGGAATCAAGACCTCGGCATTTAGCCATTGTATTCAGTTCTTTCTTTTTTAAAAAAAAAAAAAAAAAAAGAAAAAAAAAAAGTTATTTAAACATAAAGTTGTCACCTGCTGAATTTGTAAACTTGTTTTGAAGCAACAACAACAATAATTTTAATTGCTTAGATTCACTCATGTCAAAATTCTTCTGTCACAGATCTATGTTCTTGAAGAACCCTTTGAAATGGGTACCCATTTTACATTTTGAATAGATGTAAAGCAGTTGGTGGTTCTAGCAGTGACAATAATGAATATTTGAGATGGGGGGGGAATTAATTTTATTGCTCTGGCAATTAGAAAAATAAATATTAAGTTATATATATTTCAAAATGCGGGAAAGCATTCTTATTATTAAAGTCTTCCTTTCGACCAAGACATCAGCAGAAGAATGTTAGTAAATATTAATTGACCAAGAAAACTGAACAATTCACATTGCGAAAAAATATGAGAAAAAGGAACCAGGACTAATATAGAAATTTATTAATAAAACTTATTAATAAAAATTGGGGGTGGAATATATGAGCTAAATAGCTAATGTAAATGGTTCCAAGTGAGTATAGAATGAAAACATTGACTTGCATACCTCCAAGACAGAAAACAAAATGCTGTTTCTGTCTGCCTGTCTGCACAGAAATAGTTGAAATAACTTAATATAAATCCCTTCTAATAGACGCAAATGCTGATCAGTCCGAGCTCTGCACACAACTGTGAAGGAATTGTTACATTTTCTCGCAGTGCAAATTGTTGTTTGCTTGGTTAATTAATATTTGCCAACATATTCTTCTGAGGATGTTTTGGTTAAAGTGGAAGCCTTTAAGAAAGAAGAAAGGTTTCCTGCCTTTTTAAATTTTATTTACATGTTCTGCAGCATCAAATTTCTGTTTTTATATATATATATAATCAAATGAATACATATAGGTAAATGTATGTGTGTGTGTGTGTGTGTGTGTGTATATATATATATATATATATATATATATATACACACACACACACACTATTTTGATTTTCATACAAATAGTTAACCCCTTGATCTTCAATTATGTTCACTTATCTTTTTTTTTCTTCATGCCTGCATCCATTTTTAAATTTACAATTCTTATTTTCAATCTCAAATGTTAATCTGCACCTTAAATTCGATTCCAAAATCAAACTAAAATTTGTTTAAGCACTTAACAACAATAATAATCCACCCTAACAATAAAATATCTTGCGTTAACAAGAAGTATTAAACAAATGGTGTAAACCTGAAACTTGCGCCTGAAGATTGCAAATGGCATGAAATTCAGTTGTGCAATCAATGTAGTGAATTATGTATATTTTTAATATATATTCAAGTTTTCGTTGAAATTGTTTACATACACACTCTCTCTCTCATTACTTCAAAAATGACTTCTAGTAGATACCCATATTTGAAATCAGTTGTGTGCCATATGGGATACATGCTTAGGCTATGGGTAAATAGCAGGTCAGACTGGGTTCTATAGCCTTGGATGGCAACTGGTCTACCACAGAAAGAAACAGCAACCTACTGTAGGGAAAAAAATCTGCCTCATCAGTAATGTATCTAAAGATGCATGTTCACCTAAGCATGTATCACACAAAGCACATAAGTGATGTTTGAAATAGATGCCTAATTTTCTATTTTATTTTAACCAGTGTGTATTATGCCTATTGGCTTGTGCATTTGAGAAATCTTAGTAAAGAAAATGATCATTGCAAACCCACTTGTAGGGGGGAAACCACTGTTTTATCCAGTGTGCTTTACCACTTGGCCATGAAGAACATCACAGCAAGCAAGGTTCTATTTTCACCTTTTTATTAAGGAGAGCACATCTTCTTGACTTGGATTCTTTCCTCATCTGCACAGTTTCATATCTGAATCAAACAAAGAAATAATTTCCTTTTTAAAGAATTAATGGATTTATTTTAAACTAGCAGTAGAGCCCGGCGTTGCCCGGGGATGTAACAGTAAGAGATAGATCAAGTATCGACCATCATAAAGACTGAAAAATAAAATTGACAAAGATTATTGTTTAAGGTTGACGGACACGCATGTCTTAATTAGTTTCTTTTTTTTTTTTTTTTTACGAATTGGTCAAACTCAAACAAAAACATTGTTTTCAATCGTCATGAGTCTACCGATTGAATAGAATTTTATTATAAACAATTGTCTTGTAAATGGAATTTTTAAAGCATTCTGAATGTAAAAATAAAGAAAAAAGTGTGCAAGGCAATAAGAAACTCTACCTGCCAAAAAAAAGTGAAGTTTTGTTGAAATCGGTTGAAAAAAATGTAAGAAATCCAATCCAATATATAAATGAACACACATACACACAAACAACCTGGGTTTTATAAGTATAACTTGATATGAGTTGTCCCCCTTTCATTCTGGTGACAGAATCGTGTTTTAAAATTGCTTTCATGCAAAAACAATTGTTTTTCCAATTTTTGGCGCTGTCAGAACCACTGCAAGGTAATTTTACGTAGTCCTGTGAAGTTTTGTTGAAATCGGTTGAAAAATGTAGGAAATCCGATCCAATATATAAACGTACAGACACACACACACACACACACACACACACACACACACACACACACACACAACCTGCGTTTTATAATAAGATACAGTTTCAAATAAGTATTCACTATAATAATGTATGAAGTTGTATGGATACAAAAGATGATTATCTCTCTTTAGTGGAGATGAAGTCATGTGAGGGCCTTTTAGTGATGTCACTGCATAGTGACAAAAGTTGCAGTCAGTCTGTTCTACAGTCAGCTTCTAGGAGTCAAACTGAGCTGTTACCTTTGGCTGGGCTGAGGCTAAATCTACCTCCTGCAACACATGGTCACACTTACAAGCTTATGGTGTCATTTTCCTATAGAAATATATCTTCACAAGATATAGAAAATATCTCCAGTTTGCAGTCCTTCATACTGGGAAAAATCTAAGACTTACCATTTCCCCATTTGCGGAATATGTCCTCACTACAGACAACACATAAACCCAGCCCACTCAATTCTGGAATTCTAAACATGGTTTCTTCAGAAACACAGAAGAATCTCCATGTTATATGTTAGCTCCTATCATTTTTTTTTTTTTCTTTTTACTTTGCTTGTTGTTGGATACATTTTATATTTTCTCTGCATGGGACAATGTAGTGTATGATTTAGCAGTATAAAACTCTGAGAATGAAGCATGTTTGTCATTCCTTTTCTTTCAGCTATTCCATTCTATCTATGAAATAGTGTTATTATATCATATAATAATGCAAATCGAAGATTAAATTGTTCTTCCATAGCGCACCCATTATCTGGGTCAGCCTGATGTAACATTTACCTCCATTATTTGATGACCATGGTATAATATATATTAACCTCCATTATTTGGTGATATACTCTACAATATATTATTTACATCCATCATAGTAATAAAAATGATATCTCTCTCTTGTATAAATAGATACCAATATTGAAACAAAGTACAGGGTGCGATGGGTAAATTGTCGCCATTTTATATTTTTAATTTTATGCATGTTGTTTGGTTTTGATTTTGTTGACTGCACAGTATAGTAGGGTCAGTTGGGCACCGTCTGTAAGAAAGTGTACCATGATGTAATTCACTTCACCAGAAATTTGGAAACTGTACAGCTTGGTATTTGTGCCAGAAGCTCTGATACAAACATTCCAGAATGTTTAGGTGTTAATCAAGGTGCAGTGCAGAAGAGCCAGAAAGAGTTTAAGTGTGATGGTGATGACGAAGGTATGGTAGCTCAGAAAAAAATTTGTTGGTGAGGGCCTCAGACTCAATACAGAGGCCTACATTAAATGCCTTGAGGAGATACTGCTGCCCTGAGTCGAGTATGGTTGCTTAAAGGCCCTATGTCTGGCAATAGGACTCTGCACTATGCCAAACAAGGAGAACCCAGTCATGGCTGCCAGACAATTTCTGTGACGACATCATCCCTTACATCTGGTCACCTGACTCTCCAGACTGTAACCTCTTTGATTATTATATATGGGGTGCAGTTGAGCAAGTCACCAGCAAAATTCTTTGTAATGCCAAAGGTGAACTGAAGGCAAGGGTTATAGCAGCATTTGTCAATTTAAACTAAGAGAACATGCTTTTTAGTATTTTAAGATATTTTTGTGCAATTTCGGTAAACATATCTGTTAAAATAAGATGTCGGTGTTTTCATTTTTACGTAATTTAGATTACAATTTATCCATCGTATCCTGTAGATCTCTAGGAGGCAATTAAAAATGATTTCAAATTATACTAAAATCAAAACTTTTGAAAAAGTATCAAAATCAATGGATACAAAAAAAAAGTAAAAGTTAGAGAATATGAAGGATTAATGAAATAATTTTTTTGAAATTAAATGCCATCAAATTTTATCTGAGACACTGATATATTTGGTCGAATTCTTAACCAATTAAATTACTTCATATCATACCCTTTGTAATAAGGAACAGAACTAAAGAAGTACCTTAGAAAAAGGCTTTAATAAACGGTGGCTCACGACAGGGCTAAGCAAATAAGAATACAAGAGGAGATAGATAGATATATTTTATTGTATTCTTACTCTGTACTGGACATTGAGTTCTACCCTGGATTCTCTATCTTCTTGGAAATTTACATACATACACACACACATATATATATATATATATATAATGTGTGTGTATATTAACCACTAATATATATATATATATATACACACACACACACTATTTACATTATTTGAACTGTTGTGCTCATCTTTGTCGCCATATTTATTACATTTTGGCCGTTGTGCGCTCACTGGGAAAGACTGTTCTTGTTCCATGTGCCATGTTTAATGGATGTCAGTTATCTCCTTTTAATTTCCCAGAGAATGAAATGAAGGGTTCAGTTCGACATTCCAACCTCCTGAAGAAGGCCGGAACGTACAACGGCTGAAATGTTGTAATAAATATGGTGACAAAGATTCAGACAATAGTCCGAATAATGTAAATAGTGTATAATACCTCATCTCGGAAATATAGACAGGTGTGTGTGTGTGTGTGTGTGTGTGTATATATATATATATATATATATATATATATATATATATATATATATATAAATTTATTTGAAAATTATAACAAAAATGTTATAAAATCACTACAAGAATAGCCATTTCATTTCAACACTTGTGGTGTCTTATCAAGTGAGTATTGTATGTAGAATAAAGGGTTTTTAAAAAATTCAAATCAATCAAACAATCTGCACTAGGGATTGAGCAATTTTTTAAGAATAGTATTTTTTGATTATTGGAATTTATTCTGTATACACCAATCCTATACTTGTGTGTGTGTATGTATATATATATATATATATATATATATAGTATGGCAAGAAGTGGATAATTCTGAAAGAGTTCAAAATTGAGGGAAGTTAATGCCGATGACATTCTCAATGGAAAAACCAGAGAAATGAGTAATATCCATTTATGTTTGAAAATAAAGAACTTTTTATATATTTCTTTTAAAAGCATCCTTCCTTCCCTCTTTCTCTCAAAATCCCTTGAGAATTTTAAGTGTAGAATTAAATTATTTTCAAGTCACACGAAGAGAAAATATGCAGATTTTACATTTGGGTCTGTGTTTTCTCAGTTGCACAATGAGTCTTTTAGCTCTGAGTAGACAAAACACAAAGTGCATGTTAATAATTGAATCAATTTATGTTAAAAACAGAATTAAATGAGAAACCATTTTTTTTTTTTTTTTTTTTTTTTTTTTCTTTTCTCACAGAATTATAAAATTGGAGCAGCAGTCTTAGATTCTTGAAAATATTATTCATTTACTCTTTATTCTTTCGTTAACAGTTAAAACTTTTCATTATTTTTATGTAGTATCAATCCTCCTACATGGCATTGAATGCAGGACAGATGAATAAGAAACTTGAGGAAAGAGACATTCTACAAGAGGTTTCTGAGAATACCATTAACTGAAAATGTAATAAAGTTTAAACAAAAGACTTTATGGAAACAAAAAAAGCACTTAAAACCGGAAAGTCTGTTTCACTTTCTAAAACATGTAATGAGGAAAGAAGATTTGGAAAATTTAACACCCACAAGGCATGTTATAAGCAAGGATAGTGGAAACGGTGAGTAACTTACCTAATGAACTTGCATAAATGGATAGCCAAACAGGGCATACAAAGGATAGGAAATTGTGGAGAGCCATGATCATTGACCCCAACAAGCTCGCGTGAATGGATGATTGAACAGGAAGTGGAAAGGATAGTAAAGACACATTGCTAAATGCTACAAAGGATAGGAAGTTGTGGAGAGCCATGATCACTAATGTTGTGAAGGGACATAGTACAACATCTTTTTTCTATGTACTATGAAGTAATAGGCTAGTGGTTCCCAACCTTTTTAGCTCATGGCTCACTTTGAACCCAGAATTTTTCTGTGGCCCATGACATTATTATAGTCTAAAAAAAAAAAAAAAAAAAATGTCCATTTTACATAGAATATATACAATTATAAAATTTCTATGGCCTATTTTGACTATAGGTTTGGAAACACTGTTAGACCATTACTACTATATTGGAAGTTCAGTACTTTTTCATTTCACAATGTTTACCAATGTAGACATACACCAAATGGCTAATGATTACTCACGGATTCTCAATTTCATTGGTATGTGCTGAAAGCCAGGGAAGAGCATTCTGAATGCTCATAAGGTAACAAGAGAAAAGAAACAGTACTTTGAGAAATAAAAATGCAAACCCTGTTTCCCCATGTTATATATTTGCATTTATTTAGACTTCGGCTGCTTGACCAGGTCAGTAGGTGATACATGGGACAACTTCTATGTCAGCTCTTTCCCCCCCTGCCACCTCCTTGCACATCTATTCATTCTGATGTGATGGCTGGCAATACAAAATCAAGGCTTTGGAACCACTTGACTAATATGTCCAAGTGCAGACTAGAATACACTCTGATCTCAAATATCACTGTTAGGACACATCCAGGTGCTGGGCTATATTATTTCAGGTTTTGTTGCCACTTAATCTCTAAAAAAAATCCCTCATCTATCCCTTTACTTCCACATTACCCTTTGGTTACTGTAGATGCCATTTAGTTGTTTTTGAAGTTAGGTCTCCTATCTGCTGGTCCATCAAACAGAACCACTTAAGATCAAGATAACACCACATCCTATTGGCTGAGGCTTCAGAATATGCTGATTGCACCTTTGTAGAGGGGTACCCCCCTCTCCCAATGAGGCCACCTGTTTGCCATGGATGGCAATCTGTAATGTCTGGGGATGAGATACTATTGGTTGAGAGCTTCAGGAACTAGGTTTATGTATTTCTGATTCCCAACACGACACTTTGGCCTTTACTGAGGCTAGATTGGTGGTTGGAGTGGCCTGAAGCAATCAGTTGACTTTTCATGTCAAACCCTTATTTGGTTTCTCCCAAATTGGAAGGTGGTTACTGTAGGGTGAATCATGCTGAAGAAAGAATAACTTAATCTCCAAGTTAATATTACCGTCCTGGGTATGACAATAAACTACATTCGTGTCCTGGGTAAGACGATAAATTATGTCCAACAGCAACAAGGTTTTGAAGAGCGTGAAACCACCTCTTAATTGCTGGTGTTCCCAGGTCCACCTTGACCTGGGGTAATAACACCTTTAGGGTCCCAGCTATGGGTAAATAGTTAACCCCAAAACTGAGGTAAAAAGCAGCATAAAAGTGTAAAAAAAATAGGTTTTAATACTAGAAATACTTTGTAAAAAAAATTATTACCAGAAATAGATTTTTGACAAAATATTACCAGGAAAAGAAAAATGTCAGCATTAAATAATCAACTGAGGTTGATATGCCTTAAACCAAACCAAGTTAACATCAATCTTAGGTACCAAAGCCGGAGGTATTTTAAAAAAAAATTAGTCCCTTCCCCATTGAGAGTATACTGAGTAGCCCTGATAGGTTAAGGTGAATGGGTTTCCCCACCTTGGTATATGGGTGGGGAACCCTGTCAATGAACTTTTAATAACACTTACATGGCTAATTTAAAAAAAACTATCAAGCAACTACGGACAAAAATAGATTCACGTGAGGAGAGATTATCACTCCCAAGATTAGTAATCTTGGAATCGGAAGACAAGACTGAATTCAGGAAATTCTCTCCATTTTTCACATGAGAAGTAGTATGTTCTTAAAGGAATGCCAAACAATGTTAAAATCCTCAAAAATGGAGCAATAGTTGCTGAATTTAAAAAACAGAAAAAGGATGCTGACACACTTCTGAAGATGTAAGAATTCCATGAATTAAAAATCAAGACCTATCCACACAAAACATTGAACGCCTCAAGGGGAGTGATAAGAAGCTGCTCCATGGAAGAAATAAAAACTGAATGAAAAAAAAAAACGAACAAGGAATTATTGATGTAAGAAGAGTCAGCACTAAAAAATGGTAAGAACTAATATAAATATGTATGTATTCACATTTGATAGGCCTTCAATTCTGAAAGAAGTTAAAATAGTCTATAACATTGAGAAGGTCGAACATTATATCCCAAAACCCCTTTGATATTATCGTCCTGAGTATGACAATAAACTACATCCACATCCTGGGTAATACAATAAACTACATCCAGCAGCAAGTCCTCTGATCAGGAGGTTTCAAAGAGCATGGAACCACCTCTTAATTGCTGGTGTTCCCAGGTCCACCCTGACCCAAGGTGGTAGTACCTGTTAGGGTCCCAGCTCTGGGCAAATAGTTAGCACCCAAACTTGTGTAAAAATAGATTTTAATACCAGAAATACTTTGTAATAAAAAAAAAAAAAAAAAAATATATTACCAGCAATAATTTTTGAAGGAAAAATTATCGTCAGCAATACTTAAAAAAAAATACCAGCAATACAAACAGTTATACATTCTTCGAAGAAAAATATGACCAGCTATAGATTTCTTCAAGGAAAAATATTCCCAGAAATAGATTTTTTGAAGAAAAACATTGCCAGCAATAAAAATGTTGTCGGCATTAAATAACCCATTGAGGTTGATATGCCATAAAACAAAATAAGCCAAACCAATCTAAACCAAAAAATACATATTCTATTCATCTGAATCTATCCTAAAAATGTTGTCGGCATTAAATAACCCATTGAGGTTGATACGCTGTGAACCAAACCAAACAAAACCCTCTGATATTATAACCATCAAAAGTATGGTCATCATGAGGATACCTGCCAGAGCCAAAATACCTGTAGAGGTCAATGAGACCCAGACCCCACAACAAAAGAGAGCATGGACATGTGAAAATGCAATAACCACCCAGCATATGCCAGGTTATGTGTGATACAGAAGAAAGAAAAAGATTATGATCATAAAACACTAGAAACATCTATCAGGAAGCATTGAAAATCACAGGAGATTATATAAAAAGATGTGACCTCCTTACTCACAGATGACCAAAATACTAATGATAAATATGTAACTCTGATAAAAAAAAAAATTGATGCAATTACTAGTCAGACCCTCTCCCTCTCCAAAGATAGTAAAAAAAATCCCCCTCATAAAGATTAGTGCTACCAAACTGAGATCACAAAGATCTCCAATTTGTCCCACCATACCACTCAACAGAATGTCCATCATCCAGTATCTTGAGAGAAAGATCCCATAAAGAAACAAAACAAACAAAACACAACACAATACAAAGACTCCAAAGACATGCATACAGTGTGCGATTCATAAGTTACCATTTTGTATTCTTAATTTCATGCATGTGCGTTGTTTGTTTTTGATTTTGTTAACAGCACAGCATGTCAAAATGAGCTGAGTCTGTATTCTTTTTTTTTTTTTTTTTTTTTTTGCGCGTGTAATTTAGACAACAATTTATCCATCGCACTCTGAAGATCAAATACAAAACTTAGGAATGCAAAACATAAAATTCTATACCACAAATTAACGACCCACTTACAGCCTTCAATCTAAATTCCTAAACAAATGAAAATGATGACAAGCATAGTAATAGTGGAATGTAAGAGTTGCTAAAGTTAATTTTAATGAATTAACACAACTGACTAGAACCTAAGGTAATAATATACCTACAGGAAACTCATTTGAAACAAACCTACATTTAATGTTAAATATTACACGATAATAATAACTAGCAGCATGGCCTGGCGTTGCCTGTGTTTGATCAAAAATCGTACGACTCGTACAGCAATCGCTATCACTTGGCTTAAAATATTTTTACCCTTCCTTGCCTTTAAAGGAGTGCCCTTTGCCGTGCTGATGTTGCTACATGCCTTACTTCTTGCCTATCTCACACTGCAAATTTTTTCTAAGCTCTATACTAAACATTAAATCTGTTACGAAAAAAGAATGTTAACAACAAATACTTTTTCACACCCAACCCAGTTCTGTGGAATCAGAATCAATGTTTAGTTTAAGCAAGTGAATGAGCCAATTGAAGTAAAGTGCCATGCAGATTTAAATTTTTCCCACTTGTGACAAATGCAGCTATCGGTTTTTTTATTTTTATTTTATTTTTTTAAATTTTTTTTTTTTATTTTTTCTTCATTTATTTATTTATTTTTTTTGCATGCTAGTTAACATTCATGTCAGTCGGTTGTTGGCTCTCACGCTGGCCAATAGATCCTTCCTGCCTATTAGTGGCAGCCAGCTATAGGCTCTCACTCTGTCCAGTACAAAATGGTCGCAAGCTACATGAAAACTGCCATAGAAGCTCGATGGGAGTTGGGAAATGCAAAGTCGGTCTTGGCCTTCCCGCTAACTTGGAACATGTGCATGTAAATTTTGGTGCAAATCCATCAAAATTGTAGCCGTGCATTCATACACACACACACACACACACACACACACACACACACACACACACACACACACACACATACATCCTGCCTTTTATAGATAGAGATAATTATAATAATAGCTGGCATACCGTTCAACTAGGGAGGCTAGCAATCCCTACTGCAGACACCCACTCAGGCACATTTGTGTTGGTTCCATATCACAGAGCCTACCTGTGGTTTATACTGCAACTATACTGAACAGACTTTAGAGTTTCTGGGAGAGAGCATGTTATCTAGTATGGTCAACAATCTGAAGAAGGCCACCATGCTCAAGCCCTCTGTCATGATGACTTGTGACTTTGTGCTAGCACAGCATACATAACATACAGCTATATAAACAAACATAATGACAGCATCAGGTGGCACAGCAATAATTGTCAATGACAATATCCTGAATAGTGAATGCAAATTAAAATTTGACCAGCTACCCAAACAACAAATTATACATTAAACCTACTATAGAAGAATGACATCAAAAATTAAAAACAAGGAAGATACAGTAATAATGTCCAGACTTTATATCAGACACTTAATGCTTGCACATTCTTAGATTCTAAAACAATCTGTACAGTATGCCAAGAACTGTACACAATAAAAAAAAATAAAAAATAAAAAACAAAGAACATACTTACAAATTGTAGTGACTTCACCAAAATCTGTTTGAAATACTACCAGTCAACATGAAAAAAGCTTTCATGACATTGATCTATGTAATATCTCACAATTTCTTAAAAAAATCAAACTCTATGCCAAAATGTAGCTTCAACAAAACTACAACTTAAAACACACACCTCACCACCTGTAGTAATCATGTCCACACAAACATAGGCACAAAAGCTGAGTATCATCTACCATGTATTCAACTCTGAAAGCAGAATAACGTCTTTTTACTACCTCAAAGCTTCCAAGAAAATTAAATTTCAGTATTAATTGATCCACAGTGTGTTGATATGCCATTATACAAAAGAATCAAATTGAGATAAAAACAACCTCTTCCCCTTTTACATGGGTGTCTATAGTATCAGTAAATTGAGTAAATATTTGCATTAACACTTTGATAGATTGTTCTTCGTCTTTCAGAGTTTATCGTCTTAATAATGGAAGTTCTTTTTGTTTATTATACCAGACAAGCATTAATTTTTTTTTATTATTTTAGTGATATTATTATCTTTATTTTATTTCCTTTGATTTCTGATGTGTACTCATTTCTTTCTGGGTCCCTAAGATTAGAAATGGCTTCATGACATTTCCCACTGGAAAAAAAAAATTTACATAGATAAACCCCTTCATAAGGTGTGGACTGTACTTGTGAGAACAATTTTTTGTATTTCTTTAAAGCATGAGCTTCCAGGGATCCTGTCAATTAGTCTACTGGAAGCTTTTCCAACCAACCCAAGGGTTCCAACTACAACAGGGGGGGTCTTACTTTTTTTACTTTTTTTTTTTTTTTTTTTTTTTTTTTTTTGCTTTTTCTGCTAATAATAATATAATTGACAAAGAAATTTTATCATTTGTCTTCATCTTTATTGTCCTATTGTCTGAACGATGTAAATGGTGTCAATGCAATACCTCATCTCAAAAATGTAGACAGATCCTGAAAAAGGCCAAAGCATACAACTAATATCACCTTCCTGTCAACCCAGGCAAAGCCCTGAATAAAATGTCTAAAAATAATATTGGAAACCGTTTGCATTCTCATTTCTCTACATGTCATTTGTTTTTCAATTTGTTACCTTGTGAACCTGTAGTGGGGCCGTTTCTTGGTATTTGGTGCATCACCAACATCATGAATTGAAATGCAATGTCAGGAAATCATTAGCTGAATGTTGGAAAGCTTGGGCAAAGGTTGTGATATGTTTACATACAATTGAAACATATGGAGAAAGTTGTTCAGGTGCTCAGCTGACCACACATAGTCATGGAACTGATGAGGGTACACAAACCACAGGCTAATATTTCTTTTTAGCCATGTTTTTAATTTTTTTTTGTTTAAATGTGTAGGTTTTCTCATGGAGTTTGTTTCAGTACTCTGTGTAAATTGCCATGATGCCTTGCGAAAGAGTATGGTGTGTTTGCCTTCTCAACCATTTCAAATTCAACATTGTCCTAAACTGGCAGGTATTCAAGGCACGAGAGCCCAGTCTACCCTGATATTTAACTTGTTTCTGGGGATAGAAGAGATTCATTTTCCAAGGGCATTAGTGCAAAAGCAATTGTAACAGAGTAGGTAGAAATTGAAATCTGCTCACTGATTTTAATTATTAGACCAATAACTGTCATACTTCTTGCACATCATACAGAAATCTCTCATCCATATTCAATGATTTTCTGTTGTGAAATAATTAGATATATTTTTTAAACAGCCAACTATTTTTTGCCTTCAAATGCCTGTTGAATAAATTAAAAATGGAAACTAGTAAAGTAACTTTAATGGAGCTATGAGATGGCAGTTTAATGCAACTACCAATTTTTTTTTTTTTTTTTTTTTTCATAAAAATCCAGATGGGATTCACTGGTGCAGCAGTATTTATATAATGGAGTTCTTTGATTTTACTTTTCCTCTTTTTAAATTAGATGTATATAAAATTACTTCCTTTATTTTCCCTTCTTTTTTCCTGTTCCCTCACTTTTTTTTTCTTTACTGTTACTCTTCTTCTTTATTACTCTTCTTCTTTATTACTCTTCTTCTTTCTTACTCTTCTTCTCTCTTACTCCTCTTCTCTCTTACTCCTCTTCTCTCTTACTCCTCTTCTCTCTTACTCCTCTTCTCTTACTCCTCTTCTCTCTTACTCCTCTTCTCTCTTACTCCTCTGGATCCTCTCTTTCTCCTCTTCTCTCTTACTCCTCTTCTCTCTTACTCCTCTTCTCTCTTACTCCTCTTCTCTCTTACTCCTCTTCTCTCTTACTCCTCTTCTCTCTTACTCCTCTTCTCTCTTACTCCTCTTCTCTCTTACTCCTCTTCTCTCTTACTCCTCTTCTCTCTTACTCCTCTTATCTGTTCTCTCCTGATTCTTCTCTCTCTTTCTCCCCTTCCCTTTTCTTGTTTTCCCCTCTCTGTGTGACTTTTTCTTTCCCTTTCTTGATTTTTCTCTCTTCCACGTTCCCCCACTCTCACTTTTTTCCTCCATTTCCCCTCTCTTTTTTCCTCTGTCCTCACCCCTCTCGCTTTTCAATTAGTCTGCCAAAGAGAACTGATGAAATGATTTAAAGAAAGATCTCTTGAGGTTTCTTTTGACGGCAGAGCCATTTTTTTTTTTTATCATCCAAAACTGTTTTGTTCTTTTTGTTTTAACAGTTGCTTCCAGTAGCGAGGGGTGTGATATTTTGTGTGTCAGGGAGTGGGCGTTTGGGTAAAAGGCAGGTGCCGGATATGCTATTACTTAGACAATTCTTATACACAGTCAGAGCTGCTTCCCTACCCCATAATTCCCAGTCGACCGGCACCAAGGCTGTATCACGTAACATCTCAGGAACCAGGTGAGAAGCTGATGCCGCAAGTCACCAGAATTTACCTGCTTGATTCTTGACGAAATAACCTTTCTATTTCGCACGTGGTAGCTCGGCAGGGTAAAAATATAACTTTTTTCTTTTTATTTTTTATTTTTTTTTTTTTTTTTTTTTAATTGGGGGAGGGTTATTTATTGCTGTGTAATTGTTGTCCTATCAAATGAAAAAAAAAAAATTAAATACGCAAACTTTGTGGGTTTCTTATTAATTAGTCATTAGTTTTGATTGCGTGATTGTCTTAACTTTTCGCTTCTTTATAGCACTTTAGAAACGTTTTAAGAGAAAACAAGGTTTAAAATTTAAATTCCTTAACAAGAGAAGTGCGTGATTTCGATTCGGTAAATAATTTTCTCAGTTATGTTTATTTTCATTATTTATCTTGTCTTCTTACGAAATTTTGTTTGTTTGCCAAAAAGCATAGCGACGGCGCGATCGGGAGGACTGGAGCGGCTTCAGCCTCCTCACTTTTTTTTATTGGTACTGAATGAGAAGTAAACAGATTTTTAAAACTTTGTCCCGTTGGCTTCAATCTATTACAAATTCTATGGAACTGAGCTGTTTGTACAGTTAATATTCAAAATAAATCTGAAAACTTCATCTTCCTCTTCCTCTTCTTTTCTTTCTTTATCAAGACGCTTCTAAAACTTATGTTATAACTTTAAGGAAAATAATGTCTACACGTCTCATTCCGGAAAAGTGTAAAAAAGCGAAAAACCAAAAAGAAAAAAATGTGTTTAAAATAAGGTCAGATAAAATATCTAAAAAGAAAAAAAAAATCATTGTATTTAAGATATATATATATATATATATCTGGAATCTTTTTTTAAAACTTAAGAAGACTAAGAGAGTTGACTTGGGTCTCCGCTAAACAGTTTTTTTGCTTGACTTAGTCCTTCGACTTTTTATTTTGTGGTACCTTGCCTGAATGTAGCAAAGATAAAAATTGGTTTGAAAAAAAGGAAAAACATGAATTAAATAAAAATTATAAATAAAAGTAAATGTACTATAGATTGCTAAACTGAGGCATACAAAGAAAGAAATGAAGTATTTGAAATTTGCAACGAATTCATTAATCAAAATAAGGTTTAAAAATTTGTAATCTTTTAAACCCGAAACCCCATATTTTGTTTTCTTTTATTTTTATCTACTGCATGATATCTTTTCTAATGTCATATTTATTTTTAATTTGTTAATTTTTCAATTCGTGTTCACATAATCATTCATTGTTGATCAATAAATTAATTATTGTGGCTAATTTAGCCAGTGTATTTTTTTGTCACAAGCCGGAATCCTGGTGCAAGTGGATCTCAGAAATTTGGAAGTGTTACTTTCGGTTTTGATTTTTAGTAGTTGTTGAATCATTCCTTTTTTAGGTTTTAAAAAATGGAGATGGTTAAGGATTTCTGGCAAATGTTCATTTCAAAATTCGATGTCTTTAGGTCCCCATAAATTTTTGAGTTTTAAGGTTTTAATTTAGCACACTTTTTTTTTTTGGATAACCGAACGTAACATTTTTTGTTAAATTTTTTATCGATGTTAAAGTTTAAAATTTAAATTTAAACATATTCATTTATATATATATATATATATATATATATATATATATATATATATATATATAAAAATATTTTCTGTCCTGTTTTTAATAATCGATGTGAACAGTACTACTGTATTTCTTTGGTACTTCCTAATGGCAAACTTTGACCGATTTTATTTTGATTTTTTTTTTTTAACGCTATTTATAAAGATCTCTTCATTAAGGTTTGAAACCGTTTTTGTTTTTTTTTGCCTGTTACAGATTTTACGCTAATGAGTTTCACCTGTCTTGTACCTGACACAGAACTCAAGAGCTGTCACATTTTGCATTTAACCTCACCTTGTGTCAATCAGTGACAATGTGTTGTTTTACTTTTTAACGTAGATTGTAAAGAAAGACTTACTCGGGAACAACTTCAATTTGTGACTTAGGGTTAAGTTCGCTGACGATTTGTTTGTTTACACAAGAATGATGGCAAGTCACTATACTACTTTGTCGCATGTACTCACTGATTTATTTATTTAATAATTTGTTTTAGTATCAGGGCGTGCAGAGGGTGCGTAGCCCCAGGCATCCATACCGGGAGGGCATCAAAGGGTGAAATTAAATATTAGTTTTTAATTTGAAAAGTGTTTCTCATCTCGCGTTTCTTCATCTGTTTTACTTTTACTTTTCACGTAAAATTTGTTCCTCATCTCAGATTTTTCAATACTAAGCCTTGGTCGCCTTGAACTTGAGTTCTTAGGGGTATACAATCAATCAAAGAGTTGGCTCTGGGCAGCACCAAACCTTTTTGCTAGTCACTGGGTGTGCTGTAGAAGCTGTTGTATGACTGAATTTCAAATTTTCAAATTTAGACGTGAAATTCGATCATATGAACAAACATAAATTTCAAGTCTAAATTGTTTGACAATAGAATCAAATTTAAAATCTAAAACCTTCATTTTTAAAAAAAAAAAATACTACATTTTTATTGAATTGTAAAATGTCATATTTTATGACTTCAACGGGGGCCAGAATTGCTCTGTGACTGACGGATAATGACCAGACAGGGAAATTAGCCTCGCCACACCAGTGTCCATAATTCAAATTGTATGTGTATGTATGTTTTTTTTTTTTGTTTTTTTTTTTATCTTCACTGTTCACATGTACATTTTGATTTGATGACAGGCATAAAAATGTCAAATTAAAAAAAAAAGGGTGGGGGCGTTAAAAATCAATTTCTTAATTATCTCTTATGTTTTTACTTTCTCTTTCCCCAACTGTGATTTTTATAGTTCAGCTCAGGGTAGCGAATGTCCAGACTGAATGGAAGGGGAATATACTATTTCAGTATCTTATTTCAGATTCTGTAAAATAAAATTGTCTGTGTGTGTTTGTGCATACATTATATAGCATGCTTACGCATAAGACATATACATGCAACTACCTCTCAAATTTATATTTACACAAAATACCACAAAATAGGAAACGATAAGCAGGAACACAAAACGGTTTGTATAACAAGAACATTGATATTTATGAATGTCAATGATATATAAGCATAATTAATAGGAGTTACTTCCCTTTGACTGGAATTGAAGTCTTTACAAAGGAAATATTTTTATCTGAGCTCTTAGAAAGTTGAATGAACTTGCTGCTCAAAATGTTCACTGTGAGAGATTTGAAAGAATTCTGTCAAGCTGAGAATATTGATAAACTTTTAGCTTCAGAAGAGTTGAAGGAGTGAATGTTCCGTAATGTTTAATTAGTTGCTTGTAGTTGAATATTAGTAATATGTTGATGCTTGTAATTTTCATAATGTTTGTAATTAATTTTTGATATGTATGTGTGTGATGTTTTCATAGTGTCCACCCGAAAGAGGTCGGAACACAATTTCTTAAGCAGCTACATTTTAGTAAGCAAGAGAAATCAAAAAGAGGAAGAAAGAACTTGTCTTGTATTTATAATAAACACAATCATGTGATAAGCTCCGAAAGGCAGACAGATTTTTGTGGAGTTGTTTTTTTCGTCAGGTCGGGAACTATGTTATTCGGATGTAGGCAAGAACATGATTTAAATATTAACTGACCAATCAGAAGTGAGAAAAATATCATGGCTCTGTGATCCACTTTTTGCACAGATTTTTGTAGTCGAAAACAAGTGGTAGCAGAATGCTACATGTATACAGTGTATGGCAGACAGTAAATCAGTTGAATTTTTATAGATTTTTGAAGAGGCTATTTCGCTGGTCCCAGTAAATATAAATAGTTTTAGATCTAAGAATATATTATATTTGAGATGGTCAGCACAATGGTTGTGTGAGCAGTGTCGGCAGGACTTGAACAACATGGATTCTGTGGTCAATGACTGTTGTTTTCAATGGGTGCACCTAAAGTCAAGAAAACCTTGTCCAAGGACAAATTTTGTATTTGCAGAGACTGTTATGCCTGAAGTGCTTAAAATATTCTATATTTCTTTTAATAATTGAAGATAAATGATTTCAACTGGTTTTAACAATTGATGGTAGAAAAGATTTTAAATTGTCTTAATTTAATTATTAAAGTAAATAAACTTCTGTGTTAAATCTGTGTTATTTTTAACATTACCTACCTTCATAATAATAAAAATATTTGCCAGCAAAATAGCCAGGCGATCTATTTTACTGAGACTGGTAAAATAAGCTTAAAAGC
The DNA here is from genome assembly GCA_903632075.3 of Acanthosepion pharaonis. Lineage (NCBI taxonomy): Eukaryota > Metazoa > Mollusca > Cephalopoda > Sepiida > Sepiidae > Acanthosepion > Acanthosepion pharaonis. Next base: position 631,075 of record CAHIKZ030004540.1, read on the forward strand.
ATATTTGCCTATTTTAGCAGGACTGGCAAAATAGCCTCTTCCTCAATATTCTTTTTCTTTTTTTCTTTTTCTTTTTTCTTTTACTTTTCTCTTTTACTTTTTTCTTTTTACTCTTTCTTTTTTTTTTTTTTTTTTTTACCTTTTTTTTTTTTTTTTTTTTTTTTTTTTCCTTTTTTTTTTTTTTTTTTTTTTTACTCTTCTCTTTTTTTTTTTTTTTTTTTTTTTTTTCTCTTTTTTTTTTTTTTTTTTTTCTTTTTTTTTTTTTTTTTTTTTTCTTTTTTTTTTTTTTTTTTTTTTTTACTCTTTTTTTTTTTCTTTTCTTTTTTTTTACTTTTTCTTTTTTTTTTTTTTTTACTCTTTCTCTTTTTTACTCTATCTTTTTTTTTACTCTTTTTTTTTTTTCTATCTTTTTTTACTCTATCTTTTTTTTTTTTTCTTTTTTTTTTACTCTTTTTTTTTTTTACTCTTTCTCTTTTTTTTTTTACTCTTTTCTTTTTTTTTACTCTTTCTTTTTTTTTTACTCTTCTTTTTTTTACTTTTTTTTTTTTTTCTTTTTTTTTACTCTTTTTTTTTTTACTCTTTCTTTTTTTTTTTTTTTTTTTTTTTACTCTTTTTTTTTTTTTTTTTTTTTTTTTTTACTTTTCTTTTTTTTTTTTTTCTCTTTTTTTTTTTTTACTCTTTCTTTTTTTTTTTTTTCTCTTTTTTTTTTTTTTTTCTTTTTTTTTTCTTTTTTTTTTTTTTTTTCTCTTTTTTTCTTTTTTTTTTTTTTACTCTTTCTCTTTTTTTTTTTTCTTTTTTTTTTACCTCTTTCTTTTTTTTTACTCTTTTCTTTTTTTTTTTTTTTTTTTTTTTTTTTTTTTTTTTTTTTTCTTTTTTTTTTTTTTTTTTTTTTTTTACTCTTTTTTTTTTTTTCTCTCTCTTTTTTTATTTTTTTTTTTACTCTATCTTTTTTTTTTTTTTCTCTTTTTTTTACTTTCTTTTTTTTTACTCTTTCTTTTTTTTTTTCTTTTTTTTTTACTCTTTCTCTTTTTTTTCTCTTTTTCTTTTTTTTTTTTTTTTCTTTTTTTTTTTACTCTTTTTTTTTTTTTTTACTCTTTTCTTTTTTTACTCTTTTTTTTTTTTTTTTTCTCTTTTTTTTTTACTCTTTTTTTTTTTACTTTACTCTATTTTTTTTTTTACTCTTTTTTTTTTTTTACTCTTTCTCTTTTTTTTTTACTCTTTCTCTTTTTTTTTACTATTTTTTTTTTTTTTTTTCTTTTTTTTTTTTTTTTTTTTTTTTTTTTTTTTTTTTTCTTTTTTTACTCTTTCTTTTTTTTTTTTACTCTTTCTTTTTTTTTTACTCTTTTTTTTTTTTTTTTTTTTTTTTTTTTTTTTACCTTTTTCTTTTTTTTTTTCTTTCTTTTTTTTTTTTTACTCTTTCTCTTTTTTTTTTTTTTTTTTTTTTTTTTTTTTTTCTTTTTTTTTTTACTCTTTCTCTTTTTTTACTCTTTCTCTTTTTTTTTTTCTTTCTCTTTTCTTTTTTTTTTTTTACTCTTTCTCTTTTTTTTTACTCTTTTTTTTTTTTTTTTTTTTTTTTTTTTACTCTTTCTCTTTTTTTTTTTTTTTTTTTTTTTTTTTTTTTTTACTCTTTTCTCTTTTTTTTTTTTTCTCTTTTTTTTTTTTTTTCTTTTTTTTTTTTTTTTTTTTTTTTACTCTCTTTTTTTTTTTTTACTCTTTTCTTTTTTTTTTTTTTTTTTTTTTTTTTTTTTTTTTTTTTTTTTTCTCTTTTTTTTTACTCTTTCTTTTTTTTTTTTTTTTTTTTTTTTTTTTTTTACTTTTTTTTTTTTTTTTTACTTTTCTCTTTTTTTTTTTTTTTTTTTTTTTTTTTTACTTTTTTTTTTTTTTACTCTTTCTTTTTTTTTTTTTTTTTTTTTTTTTTTTTCTTTTTTTTTTTTTTCTTTCTTTTTTTTTTTTTTACTCTTTCTCTTTTTTTTTCTTTCTGTTTCTCTTTTTCTCTTTTCTCTTTTTCTTTCTCTCTTTCTTAGAACAAATGGATATAAACAAAAATACTTTCATAGAGTACTCTTGGTCTGAACCTTTAAAAAGAAAAATGTATCTATTTTTCTGGTTGTTGTCATTCCCATGAACGGGCATGGCTCTAAAGTCACTGCACACCTGACCAGTTCCCTTATCATATCTGGGTTGAAAGCCAGACAGGTATTGATGTCTAGTGTGTCTTGGGCTGGTAGACCTGACGGAGCCCTTCCCCCTCTAGCTCTAATGACAATTGAGGTCTTCTAACATGAAGGCTCACTGTAGTTATGGACATGTGGCTATTAATTCCATCAGAGTAGCCTTCTACCCTGGCTGTTGATTTCATTTTAGATAGCCCTCCACCTAGCGACACTGTCATCACCAGACTGGCTTCATAAATAGCTATGATGACCAGTCTACCCCATTGTGCAAGATGGCCGTTAACGCTACAAGAAGGTTCATCTTGTCTTGTTTTTAATCCTACTGTGTCTAGGCACCATCCTTACCAGAAAAGCTTGGTGGGGGAATGTGGTTTAGTCATATAACCATGCAACAGGTAGTATTGGGTTACATGGTACCAGTCACACTTGTATTATTAATACTAATTGCAATTGACTAGAAAGACCTGTGGAAATTTCATGGTTTTTCTATTTTAATGAATGAATTAAGCTCATAGTGAGTTCCATGACAATAAAATATCCATAGAAATTCCCCTATTGCATTATTAAATATTTGAGCTTAATAACTTTAAAAACAATATTACAATAACAATCCTAAGTATAAATGCAAGTCCTTATTTCAAGTAGTAAGAGGGTACAAATGAAAAGATGTAAAAATTCTTAAGTTAATGATTAAGCTTATAGTGAGTTCCACAATAATAAAATATCCATAGAAATTCCCCTACAACATCGTTAAATATTTGAGCTTAACAACATTAACAAAATATTGCAATAAGTCATAATGCTGGTTGTTATTTTAAGAATTTAAATTGACCACTTGTTCCATTTCACTGAAACAGTCATTAAACACTTCTATCTTTCCTTCTCTCATTCTTTTTCGCACTGAAATCCAGTACAGTTTCCCCCTCTTTCTACATGATCAAAACGGAATAGTCCATTATTTATGAGGTATCAGCAGGGTATAATAGTCATGCAAACTAACGAAGGGTAGTGACAAGCACAATTAAAGTAGGATATTATTAATTGAAAACTACAGTATATTGTAATTTTCAGTTAATTCATTTAATATTTGGATTCCAGTCTGTCATTGCTGGGGAATTCTTTATCGCCTTGTTCCAGGAGATCCATTCTTACGTAAAACCCTGTGGCACTAACAGTGTTGAGTCAGTGTTTTGACCTGACATCTATTCAAAAGCCAGTACCGTTGGCTTATTGTATTTTGTCACTATCAACACCTGCATGTTTGGTTATGCATTAAACTAACTTTGTGTTATATTTTATCTTGTTGGGAGACAAAAAAATAAATAAAAAGAATAAATAGTACTACTTTAGTGTGTGGTTTACTAGGTCATTTGCAGTTTAGTGTGCATTAGTCTCTCTGCACTTTTACACTTCAATGTGCAGCCTATCTCCATTACAACAACTTTATGCTGCGGGATGATGTGTTCCTTTCGAATTTATGTTTAAATATAAATTCGAAAGGAACACATCAAAATTCAGTGAAGTCATATGCCGTACAGGAGCATTACACATTCAGCTCGCTTCAGGTGAGTTTCAATTACTTTCCAGTAATTTCCTTCTTCATTACAACAACTTTATGCTGCGGTATGATAAAAACAAATTGAATAATGTTTTCTTACACTTAATGTTTTATCATACATTTAACAATGTCAGTAATGTTTTATCATACACTTCTTAATGATAGAAATCTGAATCATAATAATAATTAAAAAAATGTGATAAATATTACCTCAATTGGTCATCATTGATAGAATTCATTAGTGCAGCATAACTGATACAAACAATTAACACTTAAATCCTTTTAACTAACAATAGACTTCATATATCATTTAGGAATGCCGAAAGCAAATATACTTCATTTTTTCCTCGCTACTTTCCAGCAAATATGATAGAGGGGGTGACTGGAGAAAGCTCAATAGTAATGCCTCTTATTTTCTTGTTTTGCCATTTTATATTGACCAGTCAAGAGCACTTGGGTAAAAAGTTAAATGTGGGTAATAAATTCATACCATGAAATGTAGACTTCACAGCATAGACTACAGAAACTGCAGTAGACTGATTGCATGTTGAAATAGTACTGAATAAAATTTTGGTTTGTTGAATATATAGGAAATGATGCAATTTCCTCATCAAGGAAGGTTCGAGAAAAATTGGATCAACTTTGGTGCAAATCTTAATAGATCAAAAAATAAAATAAAATAAAACACTCAGTTGTATTATTTGACCAATCGGGTGTACAAAAAAATATGCGGTCACTTTGTAAGAAATTTGTGGAGCTAACACGTGTGTGTGATCCTATCAGAACAATGTAAAAAAGAATATTTTACCTTTAGAACAGTTCACTCGGTTGGCAAGATGAATACAACTGTGTCTCACAGCAGCCTGCTCCTTTGACCGCTGAATGAACAATATCAAATTACAACTCTCAACTTGGCAATAATGCTTTTAATGCCACTTGGCTGCTGATAATTCACTACAACTCAGACTTTTAAGAAAAAAAGAAAACTACATGAATGAATCAATTTTTGTTTTCAAATTTTTCCATAGGTTCTTGTGGTGTAAAAGAAAAAGAAATAAAAACTTCTTTTTGTAGCACTCTTGTTAATCGTTTCATTCTATTAACATTAGTATACTACAAGTAGAACTATGGAAGTAATAACTGCTCATCTGCGAATTATTGTTGTTCAACCAGGGTACACATTGTTTGGGTCTTGCTGTTGAAATTGCGAGATGTAACCAAAAGTTCTATGCTACCTGGGTATGATGATAAACTATATATCTGACAGCAGGGCCTTTGATTGAGAAATTGTAAGTTTTGACAAGTGTGGAGCCATAGCTTGATTGCTGTTTTTTCTAGATTCACCTTGACCTGGGGTGGTAGCACCTGTTAAGGCCCTACCTATGGGGGAAAATTGAAATTTCAAACAAAAATGAAAACACTAGGAAAGTATAATAAAAATGACCAACAATAAATTTTATTAGTAAAATTGATGACATGGCTGACATTGTCAAAACAATATATAAAAAAAAAATTTTCTGTGATTAATCTCATTTCTTGTAAGGGGGAAATAAGTTTTCTTTCCTTTTTGATTTTCTAAAATTGTTTGGTTAAAGAAAAAAAAAAGCAGCTAAGTAATTATCATTTAATCAGGAAATAATGTCATTCTCTTGAATTGATTATAACAGAATTTTTATTTAGGTTTTGGCATTAAATAACCCATATGGATCTAAACCAAACCAAAAAAAGATAGATATGCTTTTTGTCTTTTAAAAGAATCACTTCAGAATTTTTTTTTTTTTTTTTAATCATGTGGAGGCAAGACAATACAACAAATATGTATAACAATTCTACATCAAGAAAATGCTGAAGATTTAGGGACACTTAAATTTAAATTGTAACTTTTTGATATCCAGTGTTTCCAAACACACAACCTTGAAATTAGCTTCCTACTGCTTCAGTTTTTATTGCTTGTGTTTTTAAATAACCCACATTTTAATAGCAGTAGTTTGAGATAACCAAAAGTGTGTTCCAAAAGCTAAGCAGAGTATCAATAAACAGGAAAATTTCATTAGAAAAAAATATCCTGACAGGGCAGGCTCCATACAAGGTGATGCATTTTATGATCCTGAATGTAAATTTACCCTGGAGAGATCTGAAATCCATACGCTTTCAATACATTTTGGCCTTGAATTAATTTTCCCTTTTAATTGAAACTGCAATCATTAATTTGAAATCTATCATTAGCCTGATTATAAATCAGGCTAATGATAGATTTGTGCATTGAATGTATTGTTTCATGAAAGATAACTTTTGTGTTCATATAATTTATTTAAATTCCAAAATACTTAAACTATATTTCTTGGGATATTTTTACAGTCTATTCTGTAAATTTCTTCTGGTTATTTTGGTTTGTATTAAATCGCTTATTGTTTTTGAAGTAGTCATAATAAACTTAGATAAGCTCTTTTCAGTTGTATTTGCTATTGAGTTGATAGCTAGTATTATGTGTCAGATTTTATAAAGATTATTTATATTGTTTATTTTGTGAATCTGGTAAGCTTTCCTCTTGGCATTAAATATAAAATTGAGGATATTGTAGTTAGTGTTTTAAAGGTATTTCTCTTTGTCATGAGGACTACATTTTCTAAGTGCTCTTAAACCATTCATCCATGCCTTGAATATTGCTATCACATATGTCCAGTTCTCCTGCTTTATAAAATCCAAAGAATCAGCAATATTGTCCTGACCTGGCATCTCTGCTTCAGCCACTTTCCCACCACTGAAGTTGCTTCTCTGTGACTACTTTATAAATACTTTCATGGTAATTGTTTGGATGAACTCTTTGCTATGATACCTAGACTTTGTGCAGTACTAGATTGGTGGCAAGGTCTCATCAATTCACTGTTGAATTGCCTAGATGTAACTGTAAGTTCTATGCTAACAGTTTCTTTTCTCGCACTTCTTGCTTGTGGAACTCTGTTTTGGGTTCATGGTTTCCAGACAAATTTTTGAAGATCAATGTCAATTGTTATCTACTGTCATTGTTACTATCCTATTGTTCTTGCTCCTTAATGTTTCTATTTTTCTTATTCTTTCACACCCTGCAATCCCTTGTGTCTTAGTGGCTTTACTACCTTGCACGGGGTGATAGAATTAAAAACAATTACTATTACACTATTTTTAATCTGATATCCTGTGAAACATTGTGAATAAGATAGATTTTAATAGAATCATTTTCAAACACTTTAAATTAAAATTATGGTTCACTTTTCTTAGTAAAATATTCAGTAAGAAAATAATTATCTTATTTTTTTTTTTTTTTTGTTCTTTTTGAACATCTTGACTTCAACAGTTCAACTATTGCTACTTTAGTCCACTACATAAATTTTGTTCTGGATATCTGATAGCTCTTAGCTGGGCAACATTTAACATTCATGCTTGCAAAAAAACAAAACAAAACCAACAATGTCTCAAGAGGACATTTATTCCCTTGACACTGCTATTACTGCATACACTTTTGACTCCCTCAGTAATTTGTTCTGGTCTATGAGCAGTTTCCTAGATTCAGAAGACAGAAAACCTATTGTAGAAATATACATAGTTGCATTTGTACATCCCTTTAAAACCATAAAATAGATTAATTTTATTTACCAGTATTTAATAAGCTTATATATTTTTAATCATTTCACCCTGAGCAAGACAATAAATCCACTAAGATTCAAGCGGTAACTGTGTGTGAAAGAAGGAGAAAAAAAAAAATATTATTAAGGAGAGAGAACAATAAAAGTTTAATGACAATACTTTCCATCTTTATAATTTAGGACAAGATCAAGAAAGCATTTCTGGGAATAATCAAAAATGGTCATCAAAAATTCAGTGTGTAAACTGCTCTCAAGTGGTTTTACACACTCTGATAATTACTGGGCACAGTGATCCGTCTCTGCGCTGGTAGTATCATGGCTATGACTAGCTTGGACCGGCTCTGACCAGGTTGGACCAGCTATGACCAACTAAGACCAGCGGCCCTGAGTGAAGACACTTGGGTCCCTATGTTAAAAACTGACCTTGTGTCACAACCTGACAGAGTGGTGGTGGTGGTGGGGGGGGTCAAGTAAACTTCTCCAATAACTTATGGAATGAATATTAATTTTAACCAGTGAAAATTTCATGGTTTTCCTACTTTAAATTTTTGATGAATCTTAATTCTTCAGCTAATGATTGAATAATTTCATGGCAAGTTTTCCGACAATAAAATGTCTGTAGAAATTCACCTGTTGCATTGTTAAATATTTGAGCTTAACAACTTTAACAAAATATTGCAATAGCAATCATTAATATAAATCATTAATATAAATACGAGTCATTATTTTCAGAAGTAAGGAGTTACAAATGAAGAGATTTGAAATTGACAACTTTTTCCATTTCACTGAAACAGACGTTAAACACTTCTATCTTCCTTCTTTCATTTTCTGACTGTAGCATCATTGATATGTCTTTTTGTTTTTATGCATCAAAACTGAATAGTCTATTATATATGACGAATTAGCGGATGTTAAACATTTCTTTTTTGCTTTCACTGAAACCAAATAGCATCACTGATATGTCTTTTGTTTTTCTTCCTCAATCAAAACGGAATAGTCCATTATTTATTAGGTATTGATAGGGTATCATGGTCATGCAAACTAAGGAATTAACAAAGGGAGGAACAAGCACAATTATGCTTTCCTAAGTTCTTCAATATATTTTATTTAAAATCTTCAGGCAAACAAAGAATGCTGGACAGTCCATAAGTTGAGGTGTAATCAAAACAGAGTAGTTAAGTTTCTCAAAAAGTAGATCACTCTCTCTCATTAAAGAGTGAAATCCAGTTTATGCCCATATCTGTAATAATTTGGTTTCAATTTTTTTTTTTTTTTTCTTGAAACGTTTTTTACATATATGAAAATGAAGAATATTCATGGGATTGTAGAGGATCGTGTCTGTTGTCTTATTTGAAACACGTGTGTAACTCCTGGTAGAATATTAAAAGGTCCAACTACAAGAAAATGGCCGGACTTGAATAAGTCCAACTGAAGATAATGATGACAAACAAGATCTATCTGAAACAAAACCATTTTACAATGAACAGAGACAATAATATTTGTGTTTGTTCTTTGATGTATGTGTGTATAATGTTCATAGCGTCTCCCACAAATGGGAAGATGCAGATCTT